>OZ024743.1:270690028-270865028 GCA_964016885.1 Eledone cirrhosa | reverse complement strand
TTCTTCTTCTTCTTCTTCTTCTTCTTCTTCTTCTTCTTCTTCTTCTTCTTCTTCTTCTTCTTCTTCTTCTTCTTCTTCTTCTTCGTCTTCTTCTTCTTCTTGTAGTCTCTGTCGTCGTCACTGTTGTTGTTGTTGTTTTAATTTGTTTACCTTGTTTCTTTTCTCTCGCGCCATTTATGCTAAAAAACTATCCTTGGGCTGTGAACAATTTCATTGACATCATTGCCAAACACTGTGAAGAAGAGAGAAGTACAGGAGCACCATAACTACCCCCACCGACCCCGCCGCCACCACCACCACCGACGCCACCACAACACCACCACCACCGCCACAACATCAACACCATCAACACCACCAACATCAACAACCACCACCACCACCACCACCACACCGACAACAACCACAACCCCCATCACCACCACGGCAACAACACCAACAACCACCATGATCACCACCATCACCACCACCAACAACAACATCCACACTCATCACCACCACCACCACCACCACCACCACCACCACCCACAATCACCACCACAATCACCACCACCATTACCACCACCACCACCGCCAACAACACCCACCACATATACCACCACAGCCACCAACACCACCATTACCGCCGCGCCATCACCACCACCACCGCCACCACCACCACCACCAATACCACCATCACCGCCGCACCACCATCACCACCACCACCACCAATATCACCATCACCGCCGCACCACCATCACCACCACCACCACCACCACCACCACATATACCACCACTACCACCACGCAACCATCACCCCCCCCCTCCCCCCACAAATACCACCACCACCACCACCGCCGCCACCATTACCACCATCATCGTAGTTTGAGTTCGTTGCCCTCAGCCTTCGGCAAACTAACGAGTTGCTCAACACTAGAGGATTAATGTAATTGACTGAGGTGCCTGAGATGTCAGCCGACTTTCAAATGGAAGAAACAAACTTTTTTTTACTATGGCTTGTTTTATTTTTCTTTATTATGTTTCTTATTTGTTTTTTTTTTGTTAATATTTGTTATCGTTGTCTTTTTTGTTCGTTTTCTTTTCTTTACTATGCCTGGTGTTATATATTTTTTGTTTCGTTTGTATTTTTGCTTTAGTTGTTTTTTGTTTATTTGCGTTTGTTTTAAATATTATCAGTCACAGACAAGATGGCGACCAGGACATAGGTTAAAGGCGGGAAAACGAGGCACTAAACAACAACAACAACAACAACAGCAGCAGCCACAAAAACAACATTAAATGAGAGGAACAAAACACGTGGGTACACACGCTTATGCATGCACAATATTGAGAATAAGAAGGTAGGAGAGTACACACACATACTAATATATGTATGTATATATGTGTTTGTGTATGTATATATATGTATGTATATATATGTATATATATATGTTGTATATATATATATATATATATATATATATATATATATATATATATATATATATATATATATATATGTGTGTGTGTGTGTGTGTGTGTGTGTATAATATATATATATACACAAAACATACATATAATCATATATATGTATGTAAATAAATAAATAAATAAATATATATATATGAAGAATATATATTATACTTGTATATATATATATATGAAGAATATATATATATATAATACACACACATACATATAATACGTGTGTTATAAGGGAGGTGGTGTAAAATATGTTTTATCTTTAATCTTCATGTTTGCGTATGTGTATGTATGTATCTAGTATTATGTGTATGTATGTATGTGGTATTATGTGTATGTATGTATGTATGTAGTATTATGTATATGTATGTAGTATTATGTGTATGTATGTATGTAGTATTATGTATATGTATGTATGTAGTATTATGTGTATGTATGTATGTATGTAGTATTATGTGTATGTATGTATGTAGTATTATGTGTATGTATGTATGTAGTATTATGTGTATGTGAGACTGAGAGAGAGAGAGTAATATATATATATAGAGAGAGAAAGAAAGAGTGAGGAAGGGAATGAAAGAGAGACAGAGGTGTGGAAAAATGTCTAATCTCTTATGAGAGGAAATAATTTGACAATTCTGGGAATGTTTCCGATGGATTTGGTACTCTGGGGAGATTTCTCTACAATTGGTGTGTAAATCTGATAGTGATGGAGTAAAGGGAGGAGGAGAGAAGAATGAAGTGGAAGGAGAATGAGGAGGTGGAGAAAGACATAAAGAAACAAAGAAAGAAGAAGGAGGAGGAGGAGGAGGAGAAGAAGAAGAAGAAGAAGAAGAAGAAGAAGAAGAAGAAGAAGAAGAAGAAGAAGAAGAAGAAGAAGAAGAAGAAGATGATGATGATGATGAAGATGAAGATGAAGATGATGAGGATGATGATGATAAAGAGAAATATGAAGAAGAAAATGAATTAAGAAATGAAGAATTAAGAAAAAGAAAACAAAGATGATGAGAAAAAGAATATTAAGAAGTCGAATAATAATAATAATAATAATAATAATAATGGCTCAGCAGCAGGGACCTGGCTGTCAACCAAATACTGCTGGTGTCGGAGGAAGAAGAAGGAAAGGGAGCAGAACTAACTGGACGAAAGAATTGAATAGAACTGTTATGCAATGTTACCTGAAGAGTAACCCCAAGGAAAAAGGCATAACATCTGGAACGAGATTGGTCTATTTAAATTAGATGAACAAAAATTGGCCGGGCAGGCTCGGGTAATAAGAACTAATGGGTGGATAAGCGAGCTGGAACTGGAGGAACTGAGCAGAGAGATTAGCTTGGAAATGGAGAGTGGAGTATGTCAGGCAAACGAGCCAGTGGGAGATGAAGGTGAAGACGTTGAGAGAACGGAGGAACCATCCGAAGCAGACAATGATCTGAATGCTGAAATAAATAATTGTTTCTACTTTAGGCACAAGGCCAGCAATTACCCAGTGCATTGCTGGTACTTTATTTTATCGACCCCGTAAGGATGAAAGGCAAAGTTAACCTCGGCAGGATTTGAACTCAGATCGTAAAGGGACGTAACTATGCTGGAAAGCATGGCGTCCGACCCTCTACCGATACTGCCAATCCACCGCCAATGCTGAAATAAATAATACCTGGAACAGAGATACGGCCACTGAGGAGATGAATGCTGACGGGCTAGGACAAGATTTGGTTTATATCCTAAACTTAGTGGTAGATGAAATGAGCAATGATAGTGGGAGACCTATGAACCTAAGATTTGTAGACAGGAAAAAGTTAAAAGAAACAACAGCTAAGGCAAACAAAGTCATCCCATATCTTGAGGCGAGGAGCCTTCACCAGTGCAACAATATCCTCAAAGCAACAGCAAATGCGGTGAGGAAATTACTTGGCATAAAAGCGAGAGGAAACAACAAACAAGAAAGATCAGAACCTTGGTGGAAGAAACGACTGAATGGTCAAATCAGGGAAATGAGAAATGACATTGGAAAGCTTGAGTCCCTACTGAATGGGACACTAAAAAACATAGACACTAAAAATAGACTGGAAATAAAGTACAAAACTAGGAGGAAAAGGCCAAATATTATCATAGAGGAACTGAAGCAACGCATTGTAGCAAAGAGTACAAAAATTAGGCGATACGAGAACAGAGTCAGTCAGTATAGACAGAACCGCATGTTTGACAACAACCAGAAGATGTTGTTTGGACAGCTTGAAGGGAAAGAAATAAGCAACGACTTGATCCCTGAGGCGGAACAAACTAAGACATTCTGGAGAGGAATATGGGAGCAGGATGTTAAACATAACGACCAGGCAGTGTGGATTGAGACAGTACAAATGGAGATTAGTGAACAGGCACACCAACAAACTGATTTGAGTATCACAGTTGAAACTCTTAAGAGGTAGGCCAAAAAACTAACCAACTGGAAATCACCAGGCCCAGATGGTATGCAGGGGTATCGGATTAAAAATGTAACATCCCTCCACCCGAAACTGACAACCATGTTCAATGACTGCTTGATGTCAGGTGAGGTACCAGAGTGGTTGACAAAAGGTACCACAGTTCTGGTAATGAAAGACCAAATCAAGGGTAATCATGTTAACAACTATAGACCTATCACATGCCTGTCCGTAATGTGGAAACTGTTGACAAGCATTGTGTCTGAGGAAATCTACCATCACCTCCACACAAACAACTTGTTACCGGACAGAAAGAATGCCGAAAGAAGTTCCGTGGTACAAAGGACCAGTTACTTATTGATAAGATGGTAATGAGGAATTGCAAGAGGAGACACACTGGTCTTTCCATGGGATGGATAGACTACAAAAAGGCATCTGACATGGTGCCTCATTCTTGGATCACCAAAAGCCTAGAGATCTTCAAAGTGGCAGATAACACCAGACAGTTGTTGAGTAAAAGTATGAAGTCCTGGAAAACAGAGTTAACATCAGCTGGGGAATCCTTGGGAGGCGTGCAGATCAAGAGAGGTATCTTCCAGGGAGATAGTCTGTCCCCTCTGTTGTTTGTCCTTGCCCTGATGCCCCTGACCATTATACTGCGAAAAGTGAGAGCAAGATACAAGTTGGGAAAGGGAGAGCTTACCATCAATCACCTCCTCTTCATGGACGATCTTAAGCTCTTCGGGAAGAGTGAGAAGGAGTTGGATGTGTTTGTTGACACTGTCCGTATTTTCAGCAATGATATATGTATGCAATTTGGTATTAGTAAGTGTGGAGTCCTTGTGATGAAGAGGGGGTAAATTGAGCAGAAGCAACGGAATCCAGGTACCAACAGATGAGATGATAAAGGAAATTGACACTGAAGAAGGATACAAGTATTTAGGTATTCTGGAGGCTGATGACACCAAGAACAAAAAAATGAAGGAATTGATAAGATCTGAATACATTTGGAGAGTAAGGAGCGTATTAAAGTCACATCTGAACAGTAGGAATGCCATAAGTGCAGTCAATTCCCGAGCTGTATCTATTATTAGGTCAGTGCGGGAATTCTGAGATGGAATGTTGCTGAACAAAAAGAAATGGATAGGAAGACTAGGAAGCTATTGACTATCTACAACATGTTCCACAAGAGGAGTGATGTCGATAGACTCTACTTCAGGAGATCTGAAGGTGGAAGAGGTCTTATCAGCATAGATGACTGTGTTCAGATGGAGAAAAACAACCTTCACAAATACGTGACCGATAGTAAGGAGCCAATGCTCAGAATTGTACTGAAGGAGAGGACAATAGACCAGTGGATGTCCAAGGAGGAAATAACAACAATGAGAAAGAGCAACCTTCATGAAAAATCCCTTCATAGTACCTTCTTTGAGAAAACGGAATTCAGAGATCCACAGACATGGAACTGAAGAGGAGACCTTAAAAAGGCTACAGAAGGAATGATAATGGCTGCGCAAGAGCAGGCCCTCAAAACTAAGTGGGTGAAACACCATATTTACAAGGAGGAGGCTAGCCCACTGTGCAGGATCTGTGGAGAGAGAGAGGATACTGTGGCTCACATTGTATCCGAGTGTAAACACCTATCCCAGACTCACTATAAAGGCTGGAGACACGATGTGATGAGCAGGGTGATCCACTGGCACCTATGCAAAGTAAACAATTTACCACATTCTGAGAAGTGGTATGAGCATAAGCCAGAGTCGGTGATAGAAAACGATCAGGTGAAGGTGCTGTGGGATTTTAGGATACAGACAGACAAGAAACTGGAACACAATAGACCTGACCTGGTGGTTTTGGACAAGGAAAAAAGATCGTGCCTGATTGTGGATGTAGCCTGCCCATTCGACACGAGAGTGCAAGAGAAGGAGAGGGAGAAAATTAACCGATACCAGGACTTAAAGTGGGAGGTAAAAAGGATTTGGAACTGCCATGAAGTCAAAGTGGTCCCGATTGTCATAGGCGCACTAGGTACTATCTCAAAAAGTTTCCAGGGATGGTTAAAGAAAATTGGCCCCGCCCCGCTTTTTGGAACACTTCAAAAGGCATGCTCCGATACGTCCTGAATATCTGAGGCTGCAGGTAGTGGCTTGATATTCATTTCAACAAACTTTCCAGTTAACTAACATCAATGACTGAGACTCAAAGAACAATAATAATTGTTTCTACTTTAGGCACAAGGCCAGCAATTATCCCAGTGTATTACTGGTCCTTTATTTTGTCGACCCGGTAAGGATGAAAGGCAAAGTTAACCTTGGCGGGATTTGAACTCAGTCTGTAAAGGTACGTATCTGTGCTGCAAAGCATGGCGTCCGACTCTCTACAGATACTGCCAATCCACCGCCCTTTCGTAATAATAATGGTTTCTTTATTGACCACAAGGGCTAACATGAAGAGAAATATTACAGACGGCACAGAACCGTACAGGACGATACAAAGTGGGTTTTGGCCGTGTAAAAATGGTTATAACAAGATAGAAATATCAAAAAAAATTTAAACAACAAAAAATGATTATGAAGATGATGATGTTGAATAATAATAGTTAAAATATCATGTAGGTAGATGATGATGATGATGACGACGACGATGATGATGAAGAAGAAGAAGAAGAAGAAGAAGAAGAAGAAGAAGAAGAAGAAGAAGAAGAAGAAGAAGAAGAAGAAGAAGAAGAAGAAGAAGAAGAAGAAGCAGAAGAAGAAGAAGAAGAAGAAGAAGAAGAAGAAGAAGAAGAAGAAGAAGAATTAATGAGGAAAAAGGAAAACAACACCAACATCAACTAAAACAACACCAAAAACAACAACATCAACAACAGCAACAAAAACAACAACATCAACAACAGCATCAACATCAGTAAAAATAAATATTAGAGACTAGAACTATCACATAAACCGGGAAGTAAAACTGACAAATAAATAAATAAAATGATAAATAAATATACAACTAAATAAAAGAAGGAAACTAACAATTATAAGATAAATGATGGCGATTTTCCATTTATTTTTCTTGGGAATTTGAAACACATTTTCATTAGATTTATTATGTTTTTGTGTAGGAATATGGATGTATTTCTATCTATCTATCTATCTATCTATCTATCTATCTATCTATCTATCTATCTATCTATCTATCTATCTATCTATCTATCTATCTATCTATCTATTGATGCTCTAGCTGTCGTCTGTTCTACAGTGTGGATGTAATTCACTTCGCGCAGAAGTATTGTTCAAATTTATTGCGGAAATTTTGTGAGTTCAAATTTAATTTTGATACAATTGTGTAGCTTGACCCCCCCCCCCATCTGAACTGTCAGGCGGTGGGTCAGCGCATCTTTACCCCTCCTAGAGGTGAAAAACCTGTTTTAAAAAATTTTGTGGCAAAAAAATTCCAATCGTCTAACAGAAATGTTAAACGCAGCGAACGAAAATAGTGGTGGGGGACAGCGGTAAGAGTTGTAAGCTCGCACGCTTTAGACCCCCCTTCCTTCCCAACTAACGTCATAGAGAAGGAAGGAAAAATTAAAATAAAAACAGACGAATCTGCGGAGAAAAAAAATGACGAAAACACAAATTTGGACATGGATTCCAACAACGAAAAAAAAAAATTTGAAAAATTGCATGACAATACTAATAACACAAACAAAGACACAACAAACACAAAAATAACATTTGAAAATAACACCATAACAGAAAGCAAAGCAGACGACAAGATTTCATTTGCACAGACAACAAAGAAATCTTTGACTTATATACCGGAAAATATTTCAGATGTGGCAAGAAGAATCACAGACGCCAAACAATACATAAGTGAAGGAGAGAATGGTATTTTATCGGTAAAAATGCCTCAAGAATTCACCAAAGACATTGAAAGCCGAACGGTCAAGTTTCGGACCATCAACAACAGTACAAAAAAACCTGAACAGCCAACTCAAACAGAAATCAAAGCAGTACTCACAGAAGTACTTAATGAAACCACTTTCATAAGAAAAGACAGACTGTATGGAAGCCTAGCAATTATCATGAAGAACGAATCGGCGGCAAAAAAATGTGCTTTGTCACCGATTCGTTCGAAAATTTTTACCTTTTATCCATCTTATATGGGTAAAAGAACTCAACGCATATGGCTGGATGCAATGATGCCAGATGTGGACTACTGCTGGCTCATAGCTGGCTTCATCGATCCAGTGAATGACAACGTGATTTCCATTGGGAAAACCACAGGCAATGCGTTCAGTGGAACAGGTATAGAGCTGGTAGTGCAAATGAAGCCTGAACGCATCGCCCAAATACCCGACAGAATCCTATTAGAGGGTCACGGGTATATAAACATTAGCGTGGAGGGGAGAAGGCCGTCCTGTCATATCTGTGCAGGAAGAGGGCACCTGAAGGCCGCTTGTCCCCAACTCAACAAAAAGAAAACCCTGTTACCAACACCAGCTCCACCACCACCACAACAGATAAACAAACAACAAAACTCAGTCCCACCCAACCCGTCCCTCAGTAAAACTACACCACCACCACAACACAAACAGTCACAACACATTACCCCAAAACAAAATACAGGCCCACCCAACCCCTCACTCAATAAAACAACACAACCACCGCAGACACAACACACAACACAGTCTAACATAGTGACATCCATCTCCCCCACAAAGAAAACCAACACGGAAACATTACCAGCAAACATACCTCTTCCCTCCAACACTGAAGATAACCCAACGAATTCGGAGGAAGAAACGGAGTCCTTCAGACAGATTAAAAGAAAAAAAAGAAAACATGTGCAAAACACACAAGGCCAAACAACCCCCACCCAAATCTCAACACAATCCAACAAAACAGAAAACACCCCTCCAGCAACAAACAAAACCAAACCTGCCCCTCCCCTCTTCGAAACACTCACACCATCCGAAAAAAAGACATTACACTATACTTACATCAACAGAAACAATAATAAATTAAATGAACTCATATACAATAATCCTTCGGTACAAACCGAAGGTGTAAACTTTGTTTCTTCAGAAAACTACCCACATTTAAAATTAATAAAGATCCCAATAAACCTCTACCAAAAACTAAAAAAGGATTTTAAGGAGGACGTAGGACCACCCTCTGTCAAACCCATAAACCGCGTCCTACTAAAAAGCTTTCCCCCTCCCCTTCCCCTCCCCAACACAACTCCAAACACCCCAACCCCACCACACACTGACGACCCCACACCACCACAAGACACCCCCGACCCCATGGAAGTCGTGCAACCCGAACCCCGGGAAGCGGAAAGGTAGGTCTCTACATTCTCCTTTGGCTCTGCCGCCCACATGGATGTGTTAAGAGTAGGATGTTTGAATGCACGTGGCCTGGGCTCAACTTGGAAGCAAGCAAAGCTTCTAAATGACCTCAGGTCATGTAGTATAAATGTAATGGTTATCTGTGAGACTCGAATCAGCGTCGTGCGGCAGCTGGCCCCCACCTTCGATGACTTTGAGGTGCATGCATCTCTCTGTCAACCTGGAGGTGGGGGTGGGGTTGTCGTACTGCTGCAAAAACACCTGGGTCTTGCCGTACAGGTTGTGCACTCGGACCCGGAGAGTCGTTTGTTGGTGCTAGACGTTGGCAGTAGTGAAAGTGCGGCCTTGAGACTGGTCGCCGTCTACTCCCCTTTCGGAGCTGAACGGCCCGACTTCTTCCAGCGTTTGGAGACTTTTCTGGGAACGTCGCGTTCCCTGCTTCTAGCGGGGGATTGGAATGACATCCTAGATGCACGTTGGGACTATGCAGGAGCATGTCCTAATAGAGGGGGGTGTAACATCCTCAAGGGGTTACTCGACCGTTTTAACTTGGTCGATAGATATCGACTAGATTTTCCAACTGTGCCTACCTGGACTTGGAGAAACCACAGTGGTCAATCTAGATCGTACTTAGATAGATTCTTAGTTAGAAGTAAGGATAGGGACATATTAAGCTGTCCAGAAATGCGCACGGTTGGCTACACGGATCACAAATTAGTGACCTGCGTAGTCAATCTCGAGAAAACACATAAACAGGGTCCCGGTTACTGGAAACTTAATTTGTCTTTACCGGCAAAAGAGACTTACAGAAGCCGGATTAGCAGATTAGTTAAGGAGAGGTTGACGGGTGCAATCGTCAACAACCGATGGTGGGCATCTCTCAAAAGAGAGATTAGAACAGAATCAATAAGTTATAGCAAGATGTTAGCTGCCGATAGGAATAGAAACGAGAAAGAATTAACAGGTAAATTAGAAGAGGCAATCAAGAGCGAAGATGTAGCCAGAGTGCTGGCATCGAGGACGGCCTTGAACCAGTTTTTCGATGCAAAGCACGAAGGCTGCGTCATTCGAAGTAAAATACGTGCTCTAGGTAATGAGGGGGCCAAAGCCGTTGGCTGGGCCCGCGTGACAGAAGCTAAGAGTGGAAATCGATCCACCATCCGGTCGTTGCAAGACGAAGATGGACGGGTGATCCGGGAGCCTAAGCAGATGTGCGAGGCCTTTCAAAGACACTTTGCCCGATTGTTCGGGGGAGGCGAGGGTCCAGGCAGGGGCGTGGATTTCGGTCCATACCTCGACGGCCTACCGCGTCTCTCGAGCGAAGAGGCAGAGTCCTGCGAGGGACCAATCTCGGCTGATGAGATCGGTGATGCGCTGAGCCAATGCAGCAGACGCAAATCTCCAGGTCTCGATGGTATACCTTACGAACTTTATTTAGCAATGCCGGTCTTCTTCTCCGAACTCCTCGAAGCGGTCTACTGCAATTGGCAGCAGAACGGGAGAATTCCTTGTTCTGTAGCCAAGGGCTGGTGAGGAAGGACGAGAACAAGGGAGATAGTATAAATAATTTTCGGCCCATAACCCTGCTAAACACAGAGTTAAAGATTTTGGCCAAGGTGTTAGCAAATATGTTGGCGCTTGTCGTGGGTGGCCTGGTGGGAGATGCGCAGACATGTGCTATCCCATCCAGGTCCATTCACGATAACCTCCACCTCATGCGATACATCATAGAGAGGGTTGGCAACAAACCCGGCTTCGGTGGGGCCCTGATCAACTTGGATCAGTCTAAGGCCTTCGATAGGGTCGACCATGGTTACCTGGATGCGGTGCTAGCGGCGGCTGGGTTCGGTCCTGTTTTCAGAGGCTGGATCACTGCCTTACATAGCAACCACATCTGTTCTAGGATCAAGGTGAACGGCTACCTTTCGAAGCCGTTCGAAATCACACGATCCATTCGACAGGGGTGCCCTCTCTCCTCCCTTCTGTACGTATTGACTCTCGAGCCTTTACTGAGGAAGTTGGAGTTGTTGCAGGGTATCCCCCTGGAACCAGGATTGAGCAAAGCGGTGTCGGCCTACGCCGATGACGTAACAGTAATGGTATCGACCGACTCGGAGATCGAGGCGATCGGTACCTTACTAGAGGAGTATGAAAGGTTGTCAGGAGCGAAACTGAACCGGGAAAAATCCATCGGGCTGCAACTCGGAACGTGGAGAGGCAGACCGATGCCTCCTGACGGTGTCGTCGGACACTGGACGGAGGGCCCGGTAAAGTTGCTTGGGGTCTGGTTTGGACCGGACCTCCAGGTGGAAAAGAACTGGAACGAGGTTACGAACAAGGTGTTTGCACTAACCCAGAAATGGGCCAAGTGTAAGCTGTCCCTAAAAGGCCGGGCGGAGGTGGCGAACATTTACATAGCGTCCGTCACTTACTACCGCCTGACTGTCGTGCCTTGTCCTAAGGAAACACTCACCACCATGGAACGCATGCTCTTCCAATTTCTTTGGAAGAAGCGCCCTCCTATGGTGAGAAGATCCATCTGCTGCCAACAACCTTCGAAAGGAGGGCTGGGGATGCCGTGGTTGATGATGCGTAGACACGCATTAAGGCTACGGCACGCATTAAGGCTACGGCACCTACAGGTATTCCTCACTGGTCAACCGGTGTGGGCTCCGTTCGTGAAACGAGCCTTTCCGAGACTCGTCTCGCTCACCGAGCTACAGTCCTGGGTCAAGCAAAGATCCGGAAAACTGGGATACTGGCACACTGAGTGTGCTCAGGCGCTCAGGGCTCTCTGGCAAGCGGGCCAGGCCATCGGTGGAGAATCCACCTCATCATTCTATAGAGGGCTGGTGGCTAGCAGGGGCGATGACACCCTTGGAGAGTCGCTGGACATGGAAGAAGACGAACTGGCCAGCCTGTTCGGTAGGACTTTCGGCCCAGGACCAATGGACAACTTCCAGAAGTCACTGGCCTGGCAGTGCTACCGAGGGGCTCTACCCGTTCGAGAGAGGCTCTACAGACACGGGCGCCCGGGAAGGGATCCCTCAAAAAAGATTTGCCCTAGATGCGTGCGTCACGAAGAAACCGTTGCGCACGCATTGGTGCAATGTCCGGGCGTGGCTGATCTGTGGGGCTACGCCGAACGACTGCTGTCGCGGGTGGCGCCGATTAAATTGACCGCCGAGTCCGTGATAACAATCAAACCGCCTCCCCTCTTCACAAAGGAAGCAAAGGCGGTTTTTCTGTGCGTAATAGCCATGTTGAAAGAGGTTGTTTGGTGGACACGATTGAAAGGTCTGAGGTCAGGCAACTTCCTCTCTGGCCATAATCTGGTCTACTTCTTCCGATATCCCTTCGGAAGAAGGATAAGAATGGAGAGAGAGGTGCTTGGCCACAGGCAGTTTTATGAAAGGTGGGTGATAGTGGCGAGAATGGCTCGTGTAAATGGGCCTTCTCTGTATACCATCCTGTAGGTAAAGAAGTAAAGGAGAGGGGAGCACCTTCTCCATGTGCTCCCCGGGCAAAGGATTGCACACTTTTTCGGAGGTGTGTGCAACCCCCATCACGTCCCCTCCCTTTTGAGGTTATTTTCGATTATTTTCATTTTATACCCTTTTTACTCGATTGTATGTAAACTCCCCCTTTGTATTTGTCCCTTCTTTTTATGTCTTTATGGTAAATAAAGAAATCTATCTATCTATCTATCTATCTATCTATCTATCTATCTATCTATCTATCTATCTATCTATCTATCTATCTATATACACACACACACACACACACACACACACACACACATATATATATATATATATATATATATATATATATATATATATATATATATACACACATGTATATATATATGTGTGTGTGTTAAGTATTTCCGTAGAAAAGGTAATCTATTTAGTTATATAATAAACACCACACTATAATTATGCCATTACCTAAGGTTTCATGAAATTAGACGATTCTAACAGAAACGTCCATCATCAGAGAACACACACACACACACACACACACACACACACACACACATACACACACACACACACACACACACACACACACACACACATATATATATATATATGTGTGTGTGTGTGTGTGTGTGGTGTCCCGCCTTCACCAATTTTGCTCAATCACTGAAATAATTAACAAAAATAATCATTTAATCAGTGCTATATATTACTCGCCAAATGTCCAGCCTTTACCACCTTATACCGCCTGATAATTCTGCTTCCGAGAATTTTTCACTTGTAGCGGTCAGTTCAAGAATTCCTCCTTTCATTGAAGGGTATCTTGAAAACCAGATAGCCACACGGCCACGATGCACTTTAGTTGCACTCTGGTTGTATATCACTCTGGTGGTATATCACTCAGGAGGTATATCACTCTGGTGGTATATCACTCTGGTGGTATATCACTCTGGCTGTATATCACTCTGGTGGTATATCACTCTGGCTGTATATCACTCTGGTGGTATATCACTCTGGTGGTATATCACTCTGGTGGTATATCACTCTGGCGGTATATCACTCTGGTGGTATATCACTCTGGCTGTATATCACTCTGGCGATATATCACTCTGGCTGTATTTCACTCTGGTGGTATATCACTCTGGTGGTATATCACTCTGGCGGTATATCACTCTGGCTGTATATCACTCTGGTGGTATATCACTCTGGTGGTATATCACTCTGGCGGTATATCACTCTGGTGGTATATCACTCTGGCGGTATATCACTCTGGTGGTATATCACTCTGGTGGTATATCACTCTGGCTGTATATCACTCTGGCGGTGTATCATTCTGGCTGTATATCACTCTGGTGGTATATCAATCTGGCGGTATATCACTTTGGTGGTATATCACTCTGGCGGTATATCACTCTGGCTGTATATCACTCTGGTGGTATATCACTCTGGTGGTATATCACTCTGGCGGTATATCACTCTGGTGGTATATCACTCTGGCGGTATATCACTCTGGTGGTATATCACTCTGGTGGTATATCACTCTGGCTGTATATCACTCTGGCGGTATATCACTCTGGCTGTATATCACTCTGGTGGTATATCACTCTGGCGGTATATCACTCTGGTGGTATATCACTCTGGCGGTATATCACTCTGGTGGTATATCACTCTGGCGAAATATCACTCTGGCTGTATATCACTCTGGCGGTATATCACTCTGGCTGTATATCACTCTGGCTGTATATCACTCTGGCGGTATATCACTCTGGCGAAATATCACTCTGGCTGTATATCACTCTGGCGGTATATCACTCTGGAGGTATATCACTCTGGCGGTATATCACTCTGGCGGTATATCACTCTGGCGGTATATCACTCTGGCGAAATATCACTCTGGCGGTATATCACTCTGGCTGTATATCACTCTGGCGGTATATCACTCTGGCGGTATATCACTCTGGCGGTATATCACTCTGGCGGTATATCACTCTGGCTGTATATCACTCTGGCGGTATATCACTCTGGCGGTATATCACTCTGGCGGTATATCACTCTGGCGGTATATCACTCTGGCCGTATATCACGCTGGCCGTATATCACGCTGGCTGTATATCACTCTGGCGGTATATCACTCTGGCGGTATATCACTCTGGCGCTATATCACTCTGGCGGTATATAACTGAGGCGGTATATCGCTCTGACTGTATATCACTCTGGCGGTATATCACTTTGGCGGTATATCTTCTGGCTGTATATCACATTGGCTGTATATCACTCTGGCTGTATATCACTCTGGCGGTATATCACTCTGGCTGTATATCACTCTGGCGGTATATCACTCTGGCTGTATATCACTCTGGCGGTATATCACTCTGGCGGTATATCACTCTGGCTGTATATCACTCTGACGGTATATCACTCTGGTAGTATATCACTCTGGCGGTATATCACTATTGTGGTATATCACTCTGGTGGTATATCACTCTGGCGGTATATCACTCTGGTGGTATATCACTCTGGCGGTATATCACTCTGGTGGTATATCACTCTGGCGAAATATCACTCTGGCTGTATATCACTCTGGCGGTATATCACTCTGGCTGTATATCACTCTGGCTGTATATCACTCTGGCGGTATATCACTCTGGCGAAATATCACTCTGGCTGTATATCACACTGGCGGTATATCACTCTGGCGGTATATAACTCTGGCGGTATATCACTCTGGCGGTATATCACTCTGGCCGTATATCACGCTGGCTGTATATCACTCTGGCTGTATATCACTCTGGCGGTATATCACTCTGGCGGTATATAACTCTGGCGGTATATCACTCTGGCGGTATATCACTCTGGCGAAATATCACTCTGGCGGTATATCACTATAGCGGTATATCACTCTGGCGGAATATCACTCTGGCGGTATATCACTCTGCCGGTATATCACTCTGCCGCTATATCACTCTGGCGGTATATTACTCTGGCTGTATATCACTCTGGCGGTATATCACTCTGGCGGTATATCACTCTGGCGGTATATCACTCTGGCGGTATATCACTCTGGCCGTATATCACGCTGGCCATATATCACGCTGGCTGAATATCACTCTGGCGGTATATCACTCTGGCGGTATATCACTCTGGCGCTATATCACTCTGGCGGTATATAACTGAGGCGGTATATCACTCTGGCTGTATATCACTCTGGCGGTATATCACTCTGGCGGTATATCTTCTGGCTGTATATCACTCTGGTTGTATATCACTCTGGCGGTATATCACTCTGGCTGTATATCACTCTGGCGGTATATCACTCTGGCTGTATATCACTCTGGCGGTATATCACTCTGGCTGTATATCACTCTGGCTGCATATCACTCTGGCGGTATATCACTCTGGCGGTATATCACTCTGGCTGTATATCACTCTGGCGGTATATCACTCTGGCGGTATATCACTCTGGCTGTATATCACTCTGGCGGTATATCACTCTGGCGGTATATCACTCTGGCTGTATATCACTCTGGCGGTATATCACTCTGGCGGTATATCACTCTGGCTGTATATCACTCTGGCGGTATATCACTCTGGCGGTATATCACTCTGGCGGTATATCACTCTGGCTGTATATCACTCTGGCGGTATATAACTGAGGCGGTATATCACTCTGGCGGTATATCACTCTGGTTGTATATCACTCTGGCGGTATATCACTCTGGCTGTATATCACTCTGGCGGTATATCACTCTGGCGGTATATCACTCTGGCGGTATATCACTCTGGCTGTATATCACTCTGGCGGTATATCACTCTGACGGTATATCACTCTGGCTGTATATCACTCTGGCGGTATATCACTCTGGCGGTATATCACTCTGGCTGTATATCACTCTGGCGGTATATCACTCTGGCGGTATATCATTCTGGCTGTATATCACTCTGGCGGTATATCACTCTGGCGGTATATCACTCTGGCGGTATATCACTCTGGCTGTATATCACTCTGGCGGTATATAACTGAGGCGGTATATCACTCTGGCGGTATATCACTCTGGTTGTATATCACTCTGGCGGTATATCACTCTGGCTGTATATCACTCTGGCGGTATATCACTCTGGCGGTATATCACTCTGGCGGTATATCACTCTGGCTGCATATCACTCTGGCGGTATATCACTCTGACGGTATATCACTCTGGCGGTATATCACTCTGGCCGTATATCACGCTGTCCGTATATCACGCTGGCTGTATATCACTCTGGCGGTATATCACTCTGGCGGTATATCACTCTGGCGCTATATCACTCTGGCGGTATATCACTCTGGCTGTATATCACTCTGGCGGTATATCACTCTGGCGGTATATAACTCTGGCTGTATATCACTCTGGCGGTATGTCACACTGGCGGTATATCAATCTGGCTGTATATCACACTGGCGGTATATCACTCTGGCAGTATATCACTCTGGCGGTATATCACTCTGGCGGTATATCACTCTGGCTGTATATCACTCTGGCGGTATATCACACTGGCGGTATATCACTCTGGCTGTATATCACACTGGCGGTATATCACTCTGGCGGTATATCACTCTGGTGGTATATCACTCTGGCGGTATATCACTCTGGTGGTATATCACTCTGGCGAAATATCACTCTGGCTGTATATCACTCTGGCGGTATATCACTCTGGCTGTATATCACTCTGGCTGTATATCACTCTTGCGGTATATCACTCTGGCGAAATATCACTCTGGCTGTATATCACTCTGGCGGTATATCACTCTGGCGGTATATCACTCTGGCGGTATATCACTCTGGCGGTATATCACTCTGGCGGTATATCACTCTGGCGAAATATCACTCTGGCGGTATATCATTCTGGCTGTATATCACTCTGGCGGTATATCACTCTGGCGGTATATCACTCTGGCGGTATATCACACTGGCGGTATATCACTCTGGCTGTATATCACTGTGGCGGTATATCACTCTGGCGGTATATCACTCTGGCGGTATATCACTCTGGCGGTATATCACTCTGGCCGTATATCACGCTGGCCGTATATCACGCTGGCTGTATATCACTCTGGCGGTATATCACTCTGGCGGTATATCACTCTGGCGCTATATCACTCTGGCGGTATATAACTGAGGCGGTATATCACTCTGGCTGTATATCACTCTGGCGGTATATCACTCTGGCGGTATATCTTCTGGCTGTATATCACTCTGGCTGTATATCACTCTGGCTGTATATCACTCTGGCGGTATATCACTCTGGCTGTATATCACTCTGGCGGTATATCACTCTGGCTGTATATCACTCTGGCGGTATATCACTCTGGCGCTATATCACTCTGGCTGTATATCACTCTGACGGTATATCACTCTGGTGGTATATCACTCTGGCGGTATATAACTCTTGTGGTATATCACTCTGGTGGTATATCACTCTGGCGGTATATCACTCTGGTGGTATATCACTCTGGCGGTATATCACTCTGGTGGTATATCACTCTGGCGAAATACCACTCTGGCTGTATATCACTCTGGCGGTATATCACTCTGGCTGTATATCACTCTGGCTGTATATCACTCTGGCGGTATATCACTCTGGCGAAATATCACTCTGGCTGTATATCACACTGGCGGTATATCACTCTGGCGGTATATCACTCTGGCGGTATATCACTCTGGCGGTATATCACTCTGGCCGTATATCACGCTGGCTGTATATCACTCTGGCTGTATATCACTCTGGCGGTATATCACTCTGGCGGTATATAACTCTGGCGATATCACTCTGGCGGTATATCACTCTGGCGAAATATCACTCTGGCTGTATATCACTATAGCGGTATATCACTCTGGCGGAATATCACTCTGGCGGTATATCACTCTGCCGGTATATCACTCTGCCGCTATATCACTCTGGCGGTATATCACTCTGGCTGTATATCACTCTGGCGGTATATCACTCTGGCGGTATATCACTCTGGCGGTATATCACTCTGGCGGTATATCACTCTGGCCGTATATCACGCTAGCCATATATCACGCTGGCTGTATATCACTCTGGCGGTATATCACTCTGGCGGTATATCACTCTGGCGCTATATCACTCTGGCGGTATATAACTGAGGCGGTATATCACTCTGGCTGTATATCACTCTGGCGGTATATCACTCTGGCGGTATATCTTCTGGCTGTATATCACTCTGGCTGCATATCACTCTGGCTGTATATCACTCTGGCGGTATATCACTCTGGCTGTATATCACTCTGGCGGTATATCACTCTGGCTGTATATCACTCTGGCGGTATATCACTCTGGCTGTATATCACTCTCGCTCTATATCACTCTGGCGGTATATCACTCTGGCGGTATATCACTCTGGCTGTATATCACTCTGGCGGTATATCACTCTGGCGGTATATCACTCTGGCGGTATATCACTCTGGCTGTATATCACTCTGGCGGTATATAACTGAGGCGGTATATCACTCTGGCGGTATATCACTCTGGTTGTATATCACTCTGGCGGTATATCACTCTGGCTGTATATCACTCTGGCGGTATATCACTCTGGCGGTATATCACTCTGGCGGTATATCACTCTGGCTGCATATCACTCTGGCGGTATATCACTCTGACGGTATATCACTCTGGCGGTATATCACTCTGGCCGTATATCACGCTGTCCGTATATCACGCTGGCTGTATATCACTCTGGCGGTATATCACTCTGGCGGTATATCACTCTGGCGCTATATCACTCTGGCGGTATATCACTCTGGCTGTATATCACTCTGGCGGTATATCACTCTGGCGGTATATAACTCTGGCTGTATATCACTCTGGCGGTATGTCACACTGGCGGTATATCACTCTGGCTGTATATCACACTGGCGGTATATCACTCTGGCGGTATATCACTCTGGCGGTATATCACTCTGGCGGTATATCACTCTGGCTGTATATCACTCTGGCGGTATATCACACTGGCGGTATATCACTCTGGCTGTATATCACACTGGCGGTATATCACTCTGGCGGTATATCACTCTGGTGGTATATCACTCTGGCGGTATATCACTCTGGTGGTATATCACTCTGGCGAAATATCACTCTGGCTGTATATCACTCTGGCGGTATATCACTCTGGCTGTATATCACTCTGGCTGTATATCACTCTTGCGGTATATCACTCTGGCGAAATATCACTCTGGCTGTATATCACTCTGGCGGTATATCACTCTGGCGGTATATCACTCTGGCGGTATATCACTCTGGCGGTATATCACTCTGGCGAAATATCACTCTGGCGGTATATCATTCTGGCTGTATATCACTCTGGCGGTATATCACTCTGGCGGTATATCACTCTGGCGGTATATCACACTGGCGGTATATCACTCTGGCTGTATATCACTGTGGCGGTATATCACTCTGGCGGTATATCACTCTGGCGGTATATCACTCTGGCGGTATATCACTCTGGCCGTATATCACGCTGGCCGTATATCACGCTGGCTGTATATCACTCTGGCGGTATATCACTCTGGCGGTATATCACTCTGGCGCTATATCACTCTGGCGGTATATAACTGAGGCGGTATATCACTCTGGCTGTATATCACTCTGGCGGTATATCACTCTGGCGGTATATCTTCTGGCTGTATATCACTCTGGCTGTATATCACTCTGGCTGTATATCACTCTGGCGGTATATCACTCTGGCTGTATATCACTCTGGCGGTATATCACTCTGGCTGTATATCACTCTGGCGGTATATCACTCTGGCGGTATATCACTCTGGCTGTATATCACTCTGACGGTATATCACTCTGGTGGTATATCACTCTGGCGGTATATAACTCTTGTGGTATATCACTCTGGTGGTATATCACTCTGGCGGTATATCACTCTGGTGGTATATCACTCTGGCGGTATATCACTCTGGTGGTATATCACTCTGGCGAAATATCACTCTGGCTGTATATCACTCTGGCGGTATATCACTCTGGCTGTATATCACTCTGGCTGTATATCACTCTGGCGGTATATCACTCTGGCGAAATATCACTCTGGCTGTATATCACACTGGCGGTATATCACTCTGGCGGTATATCACTCTGGCGGTATATCACTCTGGCGGTATATCATTCTGGCCGTATATCACGCTGGCTGTATATCACTCTGGCTGTATATCACTCTGGCGGTATATCACTCTGGCGGTATATAACTCTGGCGATATCACTCTGGCGGTATATCACTCTGGCGAAATATCACTCTGGCTGTATATCACTATAGCGGTATATCACTCTGGCGGAATATCACTCTGGCGGTATATCACTCTGCCGGTATATCACTCTGCCGCTATATCACTCTGGCGGTATATCACTCTGGCTGTATATCACTCTGGCGGTATATCACTCTGGCGGTATATCACTCTGGCGGTATATCACTCTGGCGGTATATCACTCTGGCCGTATATCACGCTAGCCATATATCACGCTGGCTGTATATCACTCTGGCGGTATATCACTCTGGCGGTATATCACTCTGGCGCTATATCACTCTGGCGGTATATAACTGAGGCGGTATATCACTCTGGCTGTATATCAATCTGGCGGTATATCACTCTGGCGGTATATCTTCTGGCTGTATATCACTCTGGCTGCATATCACTCTGGCTGTATATCACTCTGGCGGTATATCACTCTGGCTGTATATCACTCTGGCGGTATATCACTCTGGCTGTATATCACTCTGGCGGTATATCACTCTGGCTGTATATCACTCTGGCTCTATATCACTCTGGCGGTATATCACTCTGGCGGTATATCACTCTGGCTGTATATCACTCTGGCGGTATATCACTCTGGCGGTATATCACTCTGGCTGTATATCACTCTGGCGGTATATCACTCTGGCGGTATATCACTCTGGCGGTATATCACTCTGGCGGTATATCACTCTGGCTGTATATCACTCTGGCGGTATATAACTGAGGCGGTATATCACACTGGCGGTATATCACTCTGGCGGTATATCAATCTGGCGGTATATCACTCTGGCGGTATATCACTCTGGCGGTATATCACTCTGGCTGTATATCACTCTGGCGGTATATCACTCTGGCGGTATATCACTCTGGCGGTATATCACTCTGGCGGTATATCACTCTGGCGAAATATCACTCTGGCGGTATATCACTTTGGCGATATATCACTCTAGCGGTATATCACTCTGGCGCTATATCACTCTGGCGGTATATCACTCTGGCTGTATATCACTCTGGCGGTATATCACTCTGGCGGTATATCACTCTGGCCGTATATCACGCTGGCCGTATATCACGCTGGCTGTATATCACTCTGGCGGTATATCACTCTGGCGGTATATCACTCTGGCGCTATAACACTCTGGCGGTATATCACTCTGGCTGTATATCACTCTGGCGGTATATCACTCTGGCGGTATATCACACTGGCTGTATATCACTCTGGCGGTATATCACTCTGGCTGTATATCACTCTGGCGGTATATCACTCTGGCGGTATATCACTCTGGCCGTATATCACGCTGGCCGTATATCACGCTGGCTGTATATCACTCTGGCGGTATATCACTCTGGCGGTATATCACTCTGGCGCTATATCACTCTGGCGGTATATCACTCTGGCTGTATATCACTCTGGCGGTATATCACTCTGGCGGTAAATCACACTGGCTGTATATCACTCTGGCGGTATATCATTCTGGCTGTATATCACTCTGGCGGTATATCACTCTGGCGGTATATCACTCTGGCTGTATATCACTCTGGCGGTATATCACTCTGGCGGTATATCACACTGGCTGTATATCACTCTGGCGGTATATCACTCTGGCGGTATATCACTCTGGCGGTATATCACTCTGGCGGTATATCACTCTGGCGGTATATCACTCTGGCTGTATATCACTCTGGCGGTATATCACTCTGGCGGTATATCACTCTGGCGGTATATCACTCTGGCGGTATATCACTCTGGCGGTATATCACTCTGGCGAAATATCACTCTGGCGGTATATCACTCTGGCTGTATATCACTCTGGCGGTATATCACTCTGGCGGTATATCACTCTGGCTGTATATCACTCTGGCGGTATATCACTCTGGCGGTATATCACTCTGGCTGTATATCACTCTGGCGGTATATCACTCTGGCTGTATATCACTCTGGCGGTATATCACTCTGGCGGTATATCACTCTGGCGGTATATCACTCTGGCTGTATATCACTCTGGCGGTATATCACTCTGGCGGTATATCACTCTGGCGGTATATCACTCTGGCGGTATATCACTCTGGCTGTATATCACTCTGGCGGTATATCACTCTGGCGGTATATCACTCTGGCGGTATATAACTCTGGCGGTATATCACTCTGGCTGTATATCACTCTGGCGGTATATAACTGAGGCGGTATATCACTCTGGCTGTATATCACTCTGGCGGTATATCACTCTGGCGGTATATCACTCTGGCTGTATATCACTCTGGGTGTATATCACTCTGGCTGTATATCACTCTGGCGGTATATCACACTGGCGGTATATCACTCTGGCGGTATATCACTCTGGCGGTATATCACTCTGGCGGTATATCACTCTGGCGGTATATCACTCTGGCGGTATATCACTCTGGCGGTATATCACACTGGCGGTATATCACTCTGGCGGTATATCACACTGGCGGTATATCACTCTGGCGGTATATCACACTGGCTGTATATTACTCTGGCGGCATATCACTCTGGCGGTATATCACACTGGCTGTATATCACTCTGGCGATATATCACTCTGGCTGTATATCACTCTGGCAGTATATCACATTGGCTGTATATCACTCTGGCGGTATATCACTCTGGCGGTATATCACACTGGCTATATATCACTCTGGCGAAATATCACTCTGGCTGTGTATCATCTGGCGGTATATCACTCTGGCGGTATATCACTCTGGCGGTATATCACTCTGGCGGTATATCACTCTGGCTGTATATCACTCTGACGGTATATCACTCTGGCGGTATATCACTCTGGCGGTATATCACTCTGGCGGTATATCACTCTGGCGAAATATCACTCTGGCGGTATATCACTCTGGCGGTATATCACTCTGGCTGTATATCACTCTGGCGGTATATAACTCTGGCGATATATCACACTGGCGGTATATTACTCTGGCGGTATATCACTCTGGCTGTATATCACTCTGGCGGTATATCACTCTGGCGGTATATCACTCTGGCGAAATATCACTCTGGCGGTATATCACTCTGGCGGTATATCACTCTGGCGGTATATCACTCTGGCTGTATATCACTCTGGCTGTATATCACTCTGGCGGTATATCACTCTGGTGGTATATCACTATGGCGAAATATCACTCTGGCGGTATATCACTCTGGCGGTATATCACTCTGGCGAAATATCACTCTGGCGGTATATCACTCTGGCGGTATATCACTCTGGCGGTATATCACTCTGGCTGTATATCACTCTGGCTGTATATCACTCTGGCGGTATATCACTCTGGTGGTATATCACTATGGCGAAATATCACTCTGGCGGTATATCACTCTGGCGGTATATCACTCTGGCGCTATATCACTCTGGCGGTATATCACTCTGGCGGTATATCACTCTGGCGCTATATCACTCTGGCGGTATATCACTCTGGCGGTATATCACTCTGGCGGTATATCACTCTGGCGGTATATCACTCTGGCGGTATATCACTCTGGCTGTATATCACTCTGGCTGTATATCACTCTGGCGGTATATCACTCTGGCGGTATATCACTCTGGCGGTATATCACTCTGGCGGTATATCACTCTGGCGGTATATTACTCTGGCGAAATATCACTCTGGCGGTATATCACTCTGGCTGTATATCACTCTGGCGGTATATCACTCTGGCGGTATATCACTCTGGCTGTATATCACTCTGGCGGTATATCACTCTGGCGGTATATCACTCTGGCTGTATATCACTCTGGCGGTATATCACTCTGGCTGTATATCACTCTGGCGGTATATCACTCTGGCGGTATATCACTCTGGCGGTATATCACTCTGGCTGTATATCACTCTGGCGGTATATCACTCTGGCGGTATATCACTCTGGCGGTATATCACTCTGGCGGTATATCACTCTGGCTGTATATCACTCTGGCGGTATATCACTCTGGCGGTATATCACTCTGGCGGTATATAAATCTGGCGGTATATCACTCTGGCTGTATATCACTCTGGCGGTATATAACTGAGGCGGTATATCACTCTGGCTGTATATCACTCTGGCGGTATATCACTCTGGCGGTATATCACTCTGGCTGTATATCACTCTGGGTGTATATCACTCTGGCTGTATATCACTCTGGCGGTATATCACTCTGGCGGTATATCACTCTGGCTGTATATCACTCTGGCGGTATATCACACTGGCGGTATATCACTCTGGCGGTATATCACACTGGCGGTATATCACTCTGGCGGTATATCACACTGGCTGTATATTACTCTGGCGGCATATCACTCTGGCGGTATATCACACTGGCTGTATATCACTCTGGCGGTATATCACTCTGGCTGTATATCACTCTGGCAGTATATCACATTGGCTGTATATCACTCTGGCGGTATATCACTCTGGCTGTATATCACTCTGGCTATATATCACTCTGGCGAAATATCACTCTGGCTGTGTATCATCTGGCGGTATATCACGCTGGCGGTATATCACTCTGGCGGTATATCACTCTGGCTGTATATCACTCTGGCTGTATATCACTCTGGCCTATATAACTCTGGCGGTATATCACTCTGGCGCTATATCACTCTGGCGGTATATCACTCTGGCGGTATATCACTCTGGCGGTATATCACTCTGGCGGTATATCACACTGGCGGTATATCACTCTGGCGGTATATTAATCTGGCGGTATATCACTCTGGCGGTATATCACTCTGGCGGTATATCTCTCTGGCGGTATATCACTCTGGCTGTATATCACTCTGGCTGTATATCACTCTGGCGGTATATCACTCTGGTGGTATATCACTATGGCGAAATATCACTCTGGCGGTATATCACTCTGGCGGTATATCACTCTGGCGGTATATCACTCTGGCTGTATATCACTCTGGCGGTATATCACTCTGGCTGTATATAACACTGGCGGTATATCACTCTGGCCGTATATTACTCTGGCGGTATAACACTCTGGCGGTATATCACTCTGGCGGTATATCACTCTGGCTGTATATCACTCTCGCGGTATATCACTCTGGCTGTATATCACTCTGGCGGTATATCACTCTGGCGGTATATCACTCTGGCGGTATATCACTCTGGCCGTATATCACGCTGGCTGTATATCACTCTGGCGGTATATCACTCTGGCGGTATATCACTCTGGCGCTATATCACTTTGGCGGTATATCACTCTGGCGGTATATCACTCTGGCGGTATATCACTCTGGCGGTATATCACTCTGGCTGTATATCACTCTGGCGGTATATCACTCTGGCGGTATATCACTCTGGCGGTATATCACTCTGGCGGTATATCACTCTGGCGGTATATCACTCTGGCGGTATATCACTCTGGCTGTATATCACTCTGGCTGTATATCACTCTGGCGGTATATCACTCTGGCGGTATATCACTCTGGCGGTATATCACTCTGGCGGTATATCACTCTGGCGAAATATCACTCTGGCGGTATATCACTCTGGCTGTATATCACTCTGGCGGTATATCACTCTGGCGGTATATCACTCTGGCGGTATATCACTCTGGCTGTATATCACTCTGGCGGTATATCACTCTGGCGGTATATCACTCTGGCGGTATATCACTCTGGCGGTATATCACTCTGGCTGTATATCACTCTGGCGGTATATCACTCTGGCGGTATATCACTCTGGCGGTATATAACTCTGGCGGTATATCACTCTGGCTGTATATCACTCTGGCGGTATATAACTGAGGCGGTATATCACTCTGGCTGTATATCACTCTGGCGGTATATCACTCTGGCGGTATATCACTCTGGCTGTATATCACTCTGGGTGTATATCACTCTGGCGGTATATCACTCTGGCGGTATATCACTCTGGCGGTATATCACTCTGGCGGTATATCACTCTGGCGGTATATTACTCTGGCGAAATATCACTCTGGCGGTATATCACTCTGGCTGTATATCACTCTGGCGGTATATCACTCTGGCGGTATATCACTCTGGCTGTATATCACTCTGGCGGTATATCACTCTGGCGGTATATCACTCTGGCTGTATATCACTCTGGCGGTATATCACTCTGGCTGTATATCACTCTGGCGGTATATCACTCTGGCGGTATATCACTCTGGCGGTATATCACTCTGGCTGTATATCACTCTGGCGGTATATCACTCTGGCGGTATATCACTCTGGCGGTATATCACTCTGGCGGTATATCACTCTGGCTGTATATCACTCTGGCGGTATATCACTCTGGCGGTATATCACTCTGGCGGTATATAAATCTGGCGGTATATCACTCTGGCTGTATATCACTCTGGCGGTATATAACTGAGGCGGTATATCACTCTGGCTGTATATCACTCTGGCGGTATATCACTCTGGCGGTATATCACTCTGGCTGTATATCACTCTGGGTGTATATCACTCTGGCTGTATATCACTCTGGCGGTATATCACTCTGGCGGTATATCACTCTGGCTGTATATCACTCTGGCGGTATATCACACTGGCGGTATATCACTCTGGCGGTATATCACACTGGCGGTATATCACTCTGGCGGTATATCACACTGGCTGTATATTACTCTGGCGGCATATCACTCTGGCGGTATATCACACTGGCTGTATATCACTCTGGCGGTATATCACTCTGGCTGTATATCACTCTGGCAGTATATCACATTGGCTGTATATCACTCTGGCGGTATATCACTCTGGCTGTATATCACTCTGGCTATATATCACTCTGGCGAAATATCACTCTGGCTGTGTATCATCTGGCGGTATATCACGCTGGCGGTATATCACTCTGGCGGTATATCACTCTGGCTGTATATCACTCTGGCTGTATATCACTCTGGCCTATATAACTCTGGCGGTATATCACTCTGGCGCTATATCACTCTGGCGGTATATCACTCTGGCGGTATATCACTCTGGCGGTATATCACTCTGGCGGTATATCACACTGGCGGTATATCACTCTGGCGGTATATTAATCTGGCGGTATATCACTCTGGCGGTATATCACTCTGGCGGTATATCACTCTGGCGGTATATCACTCTGGCTGTATATCACTCTGGCTGTATATCACTCTGGCGGTATATCACTCTGGTGGTATATCACTATGGCGAAATATCACTCTGGCGGTATATCACTCTGGCGGTATATCACTCTGGCGGTATATCACTCTGGCTGTATATCACTCTGGCGGTATATCACTCTGGCTGTATATAACACTGGCGGTATATCACTCTGGCCGTATATTACTCTGGCGGTATAACACTCTGGCGGTATATCACTCTGGCGGTATATCACTCTGGCTGTATATCACTCTCGCGGTATATCACTCTGGCTGTATATCACTCTGGCGGTATATCACTCTGGCGGTATATCACTCTGGCGGTATATCACTCTGGCCGTATATCACGCTGGCTGTATATCACTCTGGCGGTATATCACTCTGGCGGTATATCACTCTGGCGCTATATCACTCTGGCGGTATATCACTCTGGCGGTATATCACTCTGGCGGTATATCACTCTGGCGGTATATCACTCTGGCTGTATATCACTCTGGCGGTATATCACTCTGGCGGTATATCACTCTGGCGGTATATCACTCTGGCGGTATATCACTCTGGCGGTATATCACTCTGGCGGTATATCACTCTGGCTGTATATCACTCTGGCTGTATATCACTCTGGCGGTATATCACTCTGGCGGTATATCACTCTGGCGGTATATCACTCTGGCGGTATATCACTCTGGCGAAATATCACTCTGGCGGTATATCACTCTGGCTGTATATCACTCTGGCGGTATATCACTCTGGCGGTATATCACTCTGGCGGTATATCACTCTGGCTGTATATCACTCTGGCGGTATATCACTCTGGCGGTATATCACTCTGGCGGTATATCACTCTGGCGGTATATCACTCTGGCTGTATATCACTCTGGCGGTATATCACTCTGGCGGTATATCACTCTGGCGGTATATAACTCTGGCGGTATATCACTCTGGCTGTATATCACTCTGGCGGTATATAACTGAGGCGGTATATCACTCTGGCTGTATATCACTCTGGCGGTATATCACTCTGGCGGTATATCACTCTGGCTGTATATCACTCTGGGTGTATATCACTCTGGCTGTATATCACTCTGGCGGTATATCACTCTGGCGGTATATCACTCTGGCTGTATATCACTCTGGCGGTATATCACACTGGCGGTATATCACTCTGGCGGTATATCACACTGGCGGTATATCACTCTGGCGGTATATCACACTGGCTGTATATTACTCTGGCGGCATATCACTCTGGCGGTATATCACACTGGCTGTATATCACTCTGGCGGTATATCACTCTGGCTGTATATCACTCTGGCAGTATATCACATTGGCTGTATATCACTCTGGCGGTATATCACTCTGGCGGTATATCACACTGGCTATATATCACTCTGGCGAAATATCACTCTGGCTGTGTATCATCTGGCGGTATATCACGCTGGCGGTATA
The DNA here is from genome assembly GCA_964016885.1 of Eledone cirrhosa. Lineage (NCBI taxonomy): Eukaryota > Metazoa > Mollusca > Cephalopoda > Octopoda > Eledonidae > Eledone > Eledone cirrhosa. The sequence continues at coordinate 270,835,476 of OZ024743.1, read as the reverse complement.
TCACTCTGGCGGTATATCACTCTGGCTGTATATCACTCTGGCTGTATATCACTCTGGCCTATATAACTCTGGCGGTATATCACTCTGGCGCTATATCACTCTGGCGGTATATCACTCTGGCGGTATATCACTCTGGCGGTATATCACTCTGGCGGTATATCACACTGGCGGTATATCACTCTGGCGGTATATTAATCTGGCGGTATATCACTCTGTCGGTATATCACTCTGGCGGTATATCACTCTGGCTGTATATCACTCTGGCGGTATATCACTCTGGCGGCATATCACTCTGGCGGTATATCACTCTGGCGGTATATCACACTGGCGGTATATCACTCTGGCTGTATATCACTCTGGCGGTATATCACTCTGGCTGTATATCACTCTGGCGGTATATCAAATTGGCTGTATATCACTCTGGCGGTATATCACTCTGGCGGTATATCACACTGGCTGTATATCACTCTGGCGGTATATCACTCTGGCGGTATATCACTCTGGCGGTATATCACTCTGGCTGTATATCACTCTGGCGGTATATCACTCAGGCGGTATATCACACTGGCGGTATATCACTCTGGTGGTTTTATCACTCTGGCTGTATATCACTCTGGCGGTATATCACTCTGGCGGTATATCACTCTGGCAGTATATCACTCTGGGTGTATATCACTCTGGCTGTATATCACTCTGGCGGTATATCACACTGGCGGTATATCACTCTGGCGGTATATCACTCTGGCGGTATATCACTCTGGCGGTATATCACTCTGGCTGTATATCACTCTGGGTGTATATCACTCTGGCTGTATATCACTCTGGCGGTATATCACACTGGCGGTATATCACTCTGGCGGTATATCACTCTGGCGGTATATCACTCTGGCGGTATATCACTCTGGCGGTATATCACTCTGGCTGTATATCACTCTGGCGGTATATCACACTGGCGGTATATCACTCTGGCGGTATATCACACTGGCGGTATATCACTCTGGCGGTATATCACTCTGGCGGTATATCACTCTGGCGGTATATAACTGAGGCGGTATATCACTCTGGCTGTATATCACTCGGGCGGTATATCACTCTGGCGGTATATCACTCTGGCTGTATATCACTCTGGGTGTATATCACTCTGGCTGTATATCACTCTGGCGGTATATCACACTGGCGGTATATCACTCTGGCGGTATATCACTCTGGCGGTATATCACTCTGGCGGTATATCACTCTGGCGGTATATCACTCTGGCGGTATATCACTCTGGCTGTATATCACTCTGGCGGTATATCACACTGGCGGTATATCACTCTGGCGGTATATCACACTGGCGGTATATCACTCTGGCGGTATATCACACTGGCTGTATATTACTCTGGCGGCATATCACTCTGGCGGTATATCACACTGGCTGTATATCACTCTGGCGATATATCACTCTGGCTGTATATCACTCTGGCAGTATATCACATTGGCTGTATATCACTCTGGCGGTATATCACTCTGGCGGTATATCACACTGGCTATATATCACTCTGGCGAAATATCACTCTGGCTGTGTATCATCTGGCGGTATATCACTCTGGCGGTATATCACTCTGGCGGTATATCACTCTGGCGGTATATCACTCTGGCTGTATATCACTCTGACGGTATATCACTCTGGCGGTATATCACTCTGGCGGTATATCACTCTGGCGGTATATCACTCTGGCGAAATATCACTCTGGCGGTATATCACTCTGGCGGTATATCACTCTGGCTGTATATCACTCTGGCGGTATATAACTCTGGCGATATATCACACTGGCGGTATATTACTCTGGCGGTATATCACTCTGGCTGTATATCACTCTGGCGGTATATCACTCTGGCGGTATATCACTCTGGCGAAATATCACTCTGGCGGTATATCACTCTGGCGGTATATCACTCTGGCGGTATATCACTCTGGCTGTATATCACTCTGGCTGTATATCACTCTGGCGGTATATCACTCTGGTGGTATATCACTATGGCGAAATATCACTCTGGCGGTATATCACTCTGGCGGTATATCACTCTGGCGAAATATCACTCTGGCGGTATATCACTCTGGCGGTATATCACTCTGGCGGTATATCACTCTGGCTGTATATCACTCTGGCTGTATATCACTCTGGCGGTATATCACTCTGGTGGTATATCACTATGGCGAAATATCACTCTGGCGGTATATCACTCTGGCGGTATATCACTCTGGCGCTATATCACTCTGGCGGTATATCACTCTGGCGGTATATCACTCTGGCGCTATATCACTCTGGCGGTATATCACTCTGGCGGTATATCACTCTGGCGGTATATCACTCTGGCGGTATATCACTCTGGCGGTATATCACTCTGGCTGTATATCACTCTGGCTGTATATCACTCTGGCGGTATATCACTCTGGCGGTATATCACTCTGGCGGTATATCACTCTGGCGGTATATCACTCTGGCGGTATATTACTCTGGCGAAATATCACTCTGGCGGTATATCACTCTGGCTGTATATCACTCTGGCGGTATATCACTCTGGCGGTATATCACTCTGGCTGTATATCACTCTGGCGGTATATCACTCTGGCGGTATATCACTCTGGCTGTATATCACTCTGGCGGTATATCACTCTGGCTGTATATCACTCTGGCGGTATATCACTCTGGCGGTATATCACTCTGGCGGTATATCACTCTGGCTGTATATCACTCTGGCGGTATATCACTCTGGCGGTATATCACTCTGGCGGTATATCACTCTGGCGGTATATCACTCTGGCTGTATATCACTCTGGCGGTATATCACTCTGGCGGTATATCACTCTGGCGGTATATAAATCTGGCGGTATATCACTCTGGCTGTATATCACTCTGGCGGTATATAACTGAGGCGGTATATCACTCTGGCTGTATATCACTCTGGCGGTATATCACTCTGGCGGTATATCACTCTGGCTGTATATCACTCTGGGTGTATATCACTCTGGCTGTATATCACTCTGGCGGTATATCACTCTGGCGGTATATCACTCTGGCTGTATATCACTCTGGCGGTATATCACACTGGCGGTATATCACTCTGGCGGTATATCACACTGGCGGTATATCACTCTGGCGGTATATCACACTGGCTGTATATTACTCTGGCGGCATATCACTCTGGCGGTATATCACACTGGCTGTATATCACTCTGGCGGTATATCACTCTGGCTGTATATCACTCTGGCAGTATATCACATTGGCTGTATATCACTCTGGCGGTATATCACTCTGGCTGTATATCACTCTGGCTATATATCACTCTGGCGAAATATCACTCTGGCTGTGTATCATCTGGCGGTATATCACGCTGGCGGTATATCACTCTGGCGGTATATCACTCTGGCTGTATATCACTCTGGCTGTATATCACTCTGGCCTATATAACTCTGGCGGTATATCACTCTGGCGCTATATCACTCTGGCGGTATATCACTCTGGCGGTATATCACTCTGGCGGTATATCACTCTGGCGGTATATCACACTGGCGGTATATCACTCTGGCGGTATATTAATCTGGCGGTATATCACTCTGGCGGTATATCACTCTGGCGGTATATCTCTCTGGCGGTATATCACTCTGGCTGTATATCACTCTGGCTGTATATCACTCTGGCGGTATATCACTCTGGTGGTATATCACTATGGCGAAATATCACTCTGGCGGTATATCACTCTGGCGGTATATCACTCTGGCGGTATATCACTCTGGCTGTATATCACTCTGGCGGTATATCACTCTGGCTGTATATAACACTGGCGGTATATCACTCTGGCCGTATATTACTCTGGCGGTATAACACTCTGGCGGTATATCACTCTGGCGGTATATCACACTGGCTATATATCACTCTGGCGAAATATCACTCTGGCTGTGTATCATCTGGCGGTATATCACTCTGGCGGTATATCACTCTGGCGGTATATCACTCTGGCGGTATATCACTCTGGCTGTATATCACTCTGACGGTATATCACTCTGGCGGTATATCACTCTGGCGGTATATCACTCTGGCGGTATATCACTCTGGCGAAATATCACTCTGGCGGTATATCACTCTGGCGGTATATCACTCTGGCTGTATATCACTCTGGCGGTATATAACTCTGGCGATATATCACACTGGCGGTATATTACTCTGGCGGTATATCACTCTGGCTGTATATCACTCTGGCGGTATATCACTCTGGCGGTATATCACTCTGGCGAAATATCACTCTGGCGGTATATCACTCTGGCGGTATATCACTCTGGCGGTATATCACTCTGGCTGTATATCACTCTGGCTGTATATCACTCTGGCGGTATATCACTCTGGTGGTATATCACTATGGCGAAATATCACTCTGGCGGTATATCACTCTGGCGGTATATCACTCTGGCGAAATATCACTCTGGCGGTATATCACTCTGGCGGTATATCACTCTGGCGGTATATCACTCTGGCTGTATATCACTCTGGCTGTATATCACTCTGGCGGTATATCACTCTGGTGGTATATCACTATGGCGAAATATCACTCTGGCGGTATATCACTCTGGCGGTATATCACTCTGGCGCTATATCACTCTGGCGGTATATCACTCTGGCGGTATATCACTCTGGCGCTATATCACTCTGGCGGTATATCACTCTGGCGGTATATCACTCTGGCGGTATATCACTCTGGCGGTATATCACTCTGGCGGTATATCACTCTGGCTGTATATCACTCTGGCTGTATATCACTCTGGCGGTATATCACTCTGGCGGTATATCACTCTGGCGGTATATCACTCTGGCGGTATATCACTCTGGCGGTATATTACTCTGGCGAAATATCACTCTGGCGGTATATCACTCTGGCTGTATATCACTCTGGCGGTATATCACTCTGGCGGTATATCACTCTGGCTGTATATCACTCTGGCGGTATATCACTCTGGCGGTATATCACTCTGGCTGTATATCACTCTGGCGGTATATCACTCTGGCTGTATATCACTCTGGCGGTATATCACTCTGGCGGTATATCACTCTGGCGGTATATCACTCTGGCTGTATATCACTCTGGCGGTATATCACTCTGGCGGTATATCACTCTGGCGGTATATCACTCTGGCGGTATATCACTCTGGCTGTATATCACTCTGGCGGTATATCACTCTGGCGGTATATCACTCTGGCGGTATATAAATCTGGCGGTATATCACTCTGGCTGTATATCACTCTGGCGGTATATAACTGAGGCGGTATATCACTCTGGCTGTATATCACTCTGGCGGTATATCACTCTGGCGGTATATCACTCTGGCTGTATATCACTCTGGGTGTATATCACTCTGGCTGTATATCACTCTGGCGGTATATCACTCTGGCGGTATATCACTCTGGCTGTATATCACTCTGGCGGTATATCACACTGGCGGTATATCACTCTGGCGGTATATCACACTGGCGGTATATCACTCTGGCGGTATATCACACTGGCTGTATATTACTCTGGCGGCATATCACTCTGGCGGTATATCACACTGGCTGTATATCACTCTGGCGGTATATCACTCTGGCTGTATATCACTCTGGCAGTATATCACATTGGCTGTATATCACTCTGGCGGTATATCACTCTGGCTGTATATCACTCTGGCTATATATCACTCTGGCGAAATATCACTCTGGCTGTGTATCATCTGGCGGTATATCACGCTGGCGGTATATCACTCTGGCGGTATATCACTCTGGCTGTATATCACTCTGGCTGTATATCACTCTGGCCTATATAACTCTGGCGGTATATCACTCTGGCGCTATATCACTCTGGCGGTATATCACTCTGGCGGTATATCACTCTGGCGGTATATCACTCTGGCGGTATATCACACTGGCGGTATATCACTCTGGCGGTATATTAATCTGGCGGTATATCACTCTGGCGGTATATCACTCTGGCGGTATATCTCTCTGGCGGTATATCACTCTGGCTGTATATCACTCTGGCTGTATATCACTCTGGCGGTATATCACTCTGGTGGTATATCACTATGGCGAAATATCACTCTGGCGGTATATCACTCTGGCGGTATATCACTCTGGCGGTATATCACTCTGGCTGTATATCACTCTGGCGGTATATCACTCTGGCTGTATATAACACTGGCGGTATATCACTCTGGCCGTATATTACTCTGGCGGTATAACACTCTGGCGGTATATCACTCTGGCGGTATATCACTCTGGCTGTATATCACTCTCGCGGTATATCACTCTGGCTGTATATCACTCTGGCGGTATATCACTCTGGCGGTATATCACTCTGGCGGTATATCACTCTGGCCGTATATCACGCTGGCTGTATATCACTCTGGCGGTATATCACTCTGGCGGTATATCACTCTGGCGCTATATCACTTTGGCGGTATATCACTCTGGCGGTATATCACTCTGGCGGTATATCACTCTGGCGGTATATCACTCTGGCTGTATATCACTCTGGCGGTATATCACTCTGGCGGTATATCACTCTGGCGGTATATCACTCTGGCGGTATATCACTCTGGCGGTATATCACTCTGGCGGTATATCACTCTGGCTGTATATCACTCTGGCTGTATATCACTCTGGCGGTATATCACTCTGGCGGTATATCACTCTGGCGGTATATCACTCTGGCGGTATATCACTCTGGCGAAATATCACTCTGGCGGTATATCACTCTGGCTGTATATCACTCTGGCGGTATATCACTCTGGCGGTATATCACTCTGGCGGTATATCACTCTGGCTGTATATCACTCTGGCGGTATATCACTCTGGCGGTATATCACTCTGGCGGTATATCACTCTGGCGGTATATCACTCTGGCTGTATATCACTCTGGCGGTATATCACTCTGGCGGTATATCACTCTGGCGGTATATAACTCTGGCGGTATATCACTCTGGCTGTATATCACTCTGGCGGTATATAACTGAGGCGGTATATCACTCTGGCTGTATATCACTCTGGCGGTATATCACTCTGGCGGTATATCACTCTGGCTGTATATCACTCTGGGTGTATATCACTCTGGCGGTATATCACTCTGGCGGTATATCACTCTGGCGGTATATCACTCTGGCGGTATATCACTCTGGCGGTATATTACTCTGGCGAAATATCACTCTGGCGGTATATCACTCTGGCTGTATATCACTCTGGCGGTATATCACTCTGGCGGTATATCACTCTGGCTGTATATCACTCTGGCGGTATATCACTCTGGCGGTATATCACTCTGGCTGTATATCACTCTGGCGGTATATCACTCTGGCTGTATATCACTCTGGCGGTATATCACTCTGGCGGTATATCACTCTGGCGGTATATCACTCTGGCTGTATATCACTCTGGCGGTATATCACTCTGGCGGTATATCACTCTGGCGGTATATCACTCTGGCGGTATATCACTCTGGCTGTATATCACTCTGGCGGTATATCACTCTGGCGGTATATCACTCTGGCGGTATATAAATCTGGCGGTATATCACTCTGGCTGTATATCACTCTGGCGGTATATAACTGAGGCGGTATATCACTCTGGCTGTATATCACTCTGGCGGTATATCACTCTGGCGGTATATCACTCTGGCTGTATATCACTCTGGGTGTATATCACTCTGGCTGTATATCACTCTGGCGGTATATCACTCTGGCGGTATATCACTCTGGCTGTATATCACTCTGGCGGTATATCACACTGGCGGTATATCACTCTGGCGGTATATCACACTGGCGGTATATCACTCTGGCGGTATATCACACTGGCTGTATATTACTCTGGCGGCATATCACTCTGGCGGTATATCACACTGGCTGTATATCACTCTGGCGGTATATCACTCTGGCTGTATATCACTCTGGCAGTATATCACATTGGCTGTATATCACTCTGGCGGTATATCACTCTGGCTGTATATCACTCTGGCTATATATCACTCTGGCGAAATATCACTCTGGCTGTGTATCATCTGGCGGTATATCACGCTGGCGGTATATCACTCTGGCGGTATATCACTCTGGCTGTATATCACTCTGGCTGTATATCACTCTGGCCTATATAACTCTGGCGGTATATCACTCTGGCGCTATATCACTCTGGCGGTATATCACTCTGGCGGTATATCACTCTGGCGGTATATCACTCTGGCGGTATATCACACTGGCGGTATATCACTCTGGCGGTATATTAATCTGGCGGTATATCACTCTGGCGGTATATCACTCTGGCGGTATATCACTCTGGCAGTATATCACTCTGGCTGTATATCACTCTGGCTGTATATCACTCTGGCGGTATATCACTCTGGTGGTATATCACTATGGCGAAATATCACTCTGGCGGTATATCACTCTGGCGGTATATCACTCTGGCGGTATATCACTCTGGCTGTATATCACTCTGGCGGTATATCACTCTGGCTGTATATAACACTGGCGGTATATCACTCTGGCCGTATATTACTCTGGCGGTATAACACTCTGGCGGTATATCACTCTGGCGGTATATCACTCTGGCTGTATATCACTCTCGCGGTATATCACTCTGGCTGTATATCACTCTGGCGGTATATCACTCTGGCGGTATATCACTCTGGCGGTATATCACTCTGGCCGTATATCACGCTGGCTGTATATCACTCTGGCGGTATATCACTCTGGCGGTATATCACTCTGGCGCTATATCACTCTGGCGGTATATCACTCTGGCGGTATATCACTCTGGCGGTATATCACTCTGGCGGTATATCACTCTGGCTGTATATCACTCTGGCGGTATATCACTCTGGCGGTATATCACTCTGGCGGTATATCACTCTGGCGGTATATCACTCTGGCGGTATATCACTCTGGCGGTATATCACTCTGGCTGTATATCACTCTGGCTGTATATCACTCTGGCGGTATATCACTCTGGCGGTATATCACTCTGGCGGTATATCACTCTGGCGGTATATCACTCTGGCGAAATATCACTCTGGCGGTATATCACTCTGGCTGTATATCACTCTGGCGGTATATCACTCTGGCGGTATATCACTCTGGCGGTATATCACTCTGGCTGTATATCACTCTGGCGGTATATCACTCTGGCGGTATATCACTCTGGCGGTATATCACTCTGGCGGTATATCACTCTGGCTGTATATCACTCTGGCGGTATATCACTCTGGCGGTATATCACTCTGGCGGTATATAACTCTGGCGGTATATCACTCTGGCTGTATATCACTCTGGCGGTATATAACTGAGGCGGTATATCACTCTGGCTGTATATCACTCTGGCGGTATATCACTCTGGCGGTATATCACTCTGGCTGTATATCACTCTGGGTGTATATCACTCTGGCTGTATATCACTCTGGCGGTATATCACTCTGGCGGTATATCACTCTGGCTGTATATCACTCTGGCGGTATATCACACTGGCGGTATATCACTCTGGCGGTATATCACACTGGCGGTATATCACTCTGGCGGTATATCACACTGGCTGTATATTACTCTGGCGGCATATCACTCTGGCGGTATATCACACTGGCTGTATATCACTCTGGCGGTATATCACTCTGGCTGTATATCACTCTGGCAGTATATCACATTGGCTGTATATCACTCTGGCGGTATATCACTCTGGCGGTATATCACACTGGCTATATATCACTCTGGCGAAATATCACTCTGGCTGTGTATCATCTGGCGGTATATCACGCTGGCGGTATATCACTCTGGCGGTATATCACTCTGGCTGTATATCACTCTGGCTGTATATCACTCTGGCCTATATAACTCTGGCGGTATATCACTCTGGCGCTATATCACTCTGGCGGTATATCACTCTGGCGGTATATCACTCTGGCGGTATATCACTCTGGCGGTATATCACACTGGCGGTATATCACTCTGGCGGTATATTAATCTGGCGGTATATCACTCTGTCGGTATATCACTCTGGCGGTATATCACTCTGGCTGTATATCACTCTGGCGGTATATCACTCTGGCGGCATATCACTCTGGCGGTATATCACTCTGGCGGTATATCACACTGGCGGTATATCACTCTGGCTGTATATCACTCTGGCGGTATATCACTCTGGCTGTATATCACTCTGGCGGTATATCAAATTGGCTGTATATCACTCTGGCGGTATATCACTCTGGCGGTATATCACACTGGCTGTATATCACTCTGGCGGTATATCACTCTGGCGGTATATCACTCTGGCGGTATATCACTCTGGCTGTATATCACTCTGGCGGTATATCACTCAGGCGGTATATCACACTGGCGGTATATCACTCTGGTGGTTTTATCACTCTGGCTGTATATCACTCTGGCGGTATATCACTCTGGCGGTATATCACTCTGGCAGTATATCACTCTGGCGAAATATCACTCTGGCGGTATATCACTCTGGCTGTATATCACTCTGGCGGTATATCATTCTGGCGGTATATCACTCTGGCTGTATATCACTCTGGCGGTATATCATTCTGGCGGTATATCACTCTGGCGGTAGATCACTCTGGCTGTATATCACTCTGGCTGTATATCACACTAGCGGTATATAACTCTGGCGGTATATCACTCTGGCGGTATATCACTCTGGCTGTATATAACTCTGGCGTTATATCACTCTGGCGGTATATTACTCTGGCTGTATATCACACTGGCGGTATATCACTCTGGCTGTATATCACTCTGGCGGTATATCACTCTGGCGGTATATCACTCTGGCGGTATATAACTCTGGCGGTATATCACTCTGGCTGTATATCACTCTGGCGGTATATAACTGAGGCGGTATATCAGTCTGGCGGTATATCACTCTGGCTGTATATCACTCTGGCTGTATATCACTCTGGCTGTATATCACTCTGACGGTATATCACTCTGGCGGTATATCACTCTGGCTGTATATCACTCTGGCGGTATATCACACTGGCGGTATATCACTCTGGCGGTATATCACACTGGCGGTATATCACTCTGGAGGTATATCACACTGGCGGTATATCACTCTGGCGGTACATCACACTGGCGGTATATCACTCTGGCTGTATATTACTCTGGCGGCATATCACTCTGGCGGTATATCACTCTGGCGGTATATCACACTGGCGGTATATCACTCTGGCTGTATATCACTCTGGCGGTATATCACTCTGGCTGTATATCACTCTGGCGGTATATCACATTGGCTGTATATCACTCTGGCGGTATATCACTCTGGCGGTATATCACACTGGCGGTATATCACTTTGACGGTATATCACTCTAGCGGTATATCACTCTGGCGGTATATCATTCTGGCGGTATATCACTCTGGCGGTATATCACTCTGGCGCTATATCACACTGGCGGTATATCACTCTGACGGTATATCACTCTGGCGGTATATCACTCTGGCGGTATATCACTCTGGCGGTATATCACTCTGGCGGTATATCACACTGGCGGTATATCACTCTGGCGGTATATCACTCTGGCGGTATATCACTCTGGCGGTATATCACTCTGGCGGTATATCACTCTGGCGGTATATCACTGTGGCGGTATATCACTCTGGCGAAATATCACTCTGGCGGTATATCAATCTGGCGAAATATCACTCTGGCTGTATATCACTCTGGCGGTATATCACTCTGGCGGTATATCACTCTGGCTGTATATCACTCTGGCGGTATATCACTCCGGCGGTATATCACTCTGGCGGTATATCACTCTGGCGAAATATCACTCTGGCTGTATATCACTCTGGCGGTATATCACTCTGGCGGTATATCACTCTGGCTGTATATCACTCTGGTGGTATATCACTCCGGCGGTATATCACTCTGGCGGTATATCACACTGGCGAAATATCACTCTGGCTGTATATCACTCTGGCGGTATATCACTCTGGCGGTATATCACTCTGGCTGTATATCACTCTGGCGGTATATCACTCCGGCGGTATATCACTCTGGCGGTATATTACTCTGGCGAAATATCACTCTGGCTGTATATCACTCTGGCGGTATATCACTCTGGCGGTATATCACTCTGGCGGTATATCACTCTGGCTGTATATCACTCTGGCGGTATATCACTCTGGCGGTATATAACTGAGGCGGTATATCACTCTGGCTGTATATCACTCTGGCGGTATATCACTCTGGCGGTATATCACTCTGGCTGTATATCACTCTGGGTGTATATCACTCTGGCTGTATATCACTCTGGCGGTATATCACTCTGGCGGTATATCACTTTGGCTGTATATCACTCTGGCGGTATATCACACTGGCGGTATATCACTCTGGCGGTATATCACACTGGCGGTATATCACTCTGGCGGTATATCACACTGGCTGTATATTACTCTGGCGGCATATCACTCTGGCGGTATATCACACTGGCTGTATATCACTCTGGCGGTATATCACTCTGGCTGTATATCACTCTGGCAGTATATCACATTGGCTGTATATCACTCTGGCGGTATATCACTCTGGCGGTATATCACACTGGCTATATATCACTCTGGCGAAATATCACTCTGGCTGTGTATCATCTGGCGGTATATCACGCTGGCGGTATATCACTCTGGCGGTATATCACTCTGGCTGTATATCACTCTGGCTGTATATCACTCTGGCCTATATAACTCTGGCGGTATATCACTCTGGCGCTATATCACTCTGGCTGTATATCACTCTGGCGGTATATCACTCTGGCGGTATATCACTCTGGCGGTATATCACACTGGCGGTATATCACTCTGGCGGTATATTAATCTGGCGGTATATCACTCTGTCGGTATATCACTCTGGCGGTATATCACTCTGGCTGTATATCACTCTGGCGGTATATCACTCTGGCGGTATATCACACTGGCGGTATATCACTCTGGCTGTATATCACTCTGGCGGTATATCACTCTGGCTGTATATCACTCTGGCGGTATATCAAATTGGCTGTATATCACTCTGGCGGTATATCACTCTGGCGGTATATCACACTGGCTGTATATCACTCTGGCGGTATATCACTCTGGCGGTATATCACTCTGGCGGTATATCACTCTGGCTGTATATCACTCTGGCGGTATATCACTCAGGCGGTATATCACACTGGCTGTATATCACTCTGGTGGTTTTATCACTCTGGCTGTATATCACTCTGGCGGTATATCACTCAGGCGGTATATCACTCTGGCAGTATATCACTCTGGCGAAATATCACTCTGGCGGTATATCACTCTGGCTGTATATCACTCTGGCGGTATATCATTCTGGCGGTATATCACTCTGGCTGTATATCACTCTGGCGGTATATCATTCTGGCGGTATATCACTCTGGCGGTAGATCACTCTGGCTGTATATCACTCTGGCTGTATATCACACTAGCGGTATATAACTCTGGCGGTATATCACTCTGGCGGTATATCACTCTGGCTGTATATAACTCTGGCGTTATATCACTCTGGCGGTATATTACTCTGGCTGTATATCACACTGGCGGTATATCACTCTGGCTGTATATCACTCTGGCGGTATATCACTCTGGCGGTATATCACTCTGGCGGTATATAACTCTGGCGGTATATCACTCTGGCTGTATATCACTCTGGCGGTATATAACTGAGGCGGTATATCAGTCTGGCGGTATATCACTCTGGCTGTATATCACTCTGGCTGTATATCACTCTGGCTGTATATCACTCTGGCGGTATATCACTCTGGCGGTATATCACTCTGGCTGTATATCACTCTGGCGGTATATCACACTGGCGGTATATCACTCTGGCGGTATATCACACTGGCGGTATATCACTCTGGAGGTATATCACACTGGCGGTATATCACTCTGGCGGTACATCACACTGGCGGTATATCACTCTGGCTGTATATTACTCTGGCGGCATATCACTCTGGCGGTATATCACTCTGGCGGTATATCACACTGGCGGTATATCACTCTGGCTGTATATCACTCTGGCGGTATATCACTCTGGCTGTATATCACTCTGGCGGTATATCACATTGGCTGTATATCACTCTGGCGGTATATCACTCTGGCGGTATATCACACTGGCGGTATATCACTTTGACGGTATATCACTCTAGCGGTATATCACTCTGGCGGTATATCATTCTGGCGGTATATCACTCTGGCGGTATATCACTCTGGCGCTATATCACACTGGCGGTATATCACTCTGACGGTATATCACTCTGGCGGTATATCACTCTGGCGGTATATCACTCTGGCTGTATATCACTCTGGCGGTATATCACACTGGCGGTATATCACTCTGGCGGTATATCACTCTGGCGGTATATCACTCTGGCGGTATATCACTCTGGCGGTATATCACTCTGGCGGTATATCACTGTGGCGGTATATCACTCTGTCGAAATATCACTCTGGCGGTATATCAATCTGGCGAAATATCACTCTGGCTGTATATCACTCTGGCGGTATATCACTCTGGCGGTATATCACTCTGGCTGTATATCACTCTGGCGGTATATCACTCCGGCGGTATATCACTCTGGCGGTATATCACTCTGGCGAAATATCACTCTGGCTGTATATCACTCTGGCGGTATATCACTCTGGCGGTATATCACTCTGGCTGTATATCACTCTGGTGGTATATCACTCCGGCGGTATATCACTCTGGCGGTATATCACACTGGCGAAATATCACTCTGGCTGTATATCACTCTGGCGGTATATCACTCTGGCGGTATATCACTCTGGCTGTATATCACTCTGGCGGTATATCACTCCGGCGGTATATCACTCTGGCGGTATATTACTCTGGCGAAATATCACTCTGGCTGTATATCACTCTGGCGGTATATCACTCTGGCGGTATATCACTCTGGCGGTATATCACTCTGGCTGTATATCACTCTGGCGGTATATCACTCTGGCTGTATATCACTCTGGCGGTATATCACTCTGACTGTATATCACTCTGGCTGTATATCACTCTGGCGGTATATCACTCTGGCGGTATATTACTCTGGCTGTATATCACTCTGGCTGTATATCATTCTGGCTGTATATCACTCTGGCGGTATATCACTCTGGCTGTATATCACTCTGGCTGTATATCACTCTGGCCAGATATCACTCTGGCTGTATATCACTCTGGCTGTATATCACTCTGGCCTATATCACTCTGGCGGTATATCGCTCTGGCGCTATATCACTCTGGCGGTATATCACTCTGGCGGTATATCACTCTGGCGGTATATCACTCTGGCTGTATATCACTCTGACGGTATATCACTCTGGCGGTATATCACTCTGGCGGTATATCACTCTGGCTGTATATCACTCTGGCTGTATATCACTCTGGCGGTATATCACTCTGGCGGTATATCACTCTGGCTGTATATCACTCTGGCTGTATATCACTCTGGCGGTATATCACTCTGGCTGTATATCACTCTGGCTGTATATCACTCTGGCTGTATATCACTCTGGCGCTATATCACTCTGGCGGTATATCACTCTGGCGGTATATTACTCTGGCGAAATATCACTCTGGCGGTATATCACTCTGGCGGTATATCACTCTGGCTGTATATCACTCTGGCGGTATATCACTCTGGCGGTATATCACTCTGGCTGTATATCACTCTGGCTGTATATCACTCTGGCGGTATATCACTCTGGCGGTATATCACTCTGGCTGTATATCTCTCTGGCGGTATATCACTCTGGCGGTATATCATTCTGGCTGTATATCACTCTGGCTGTATATCACTCTGGCTGTATATCACTCTGGCGGTATATCACTCTGGCGGTATATCACTCTGGCTGTATATCACTCTGGCGGTATATCACTCTGGCGAAATATCACTCTGACGGTATATGACTCTGGCGGTATATCACTCTGGCTGTATATAACTCTGGCGGTATATGACTGTGGCGGTATATCACACTGGCGGTATATCACTCTGGCGGTATATCACTCTGGCGAAATATCACTCTGGCGGTATATCACTCTGGCGGTATATCACTCTGGCGGTATATCGCTCTGGCTGTATATCACTCTGGCTGTATATCACTCTGTCGGTATATCACTCTGGCTGTATATCACTCTGGCGGTATATCACTCTGGCTGTATATCACTCTGGCTGTATATCACTCTGGCGGGATATCACTCTGGTGGTATATCACTCTGGCGGTATATCACTCTGGTGGTATATCACTCTGGCGGTATATCACTCTGGTGGTATATCACTCTGGCGAAATATCACTCTGGCTGTATATCACTCTGGCGGTATATCACTCTGGCTGTATATCACTCTGGCTGTATATCACTCTGGCGGTATATCACTCTGGCGAAATATCACTCTGGCTGTATATCACTCTGGCGGTATATCACACTGGCGGTATATCACTCTGGCGGTATATCAATCTGGCGGTATATCACTATGGCCGTATATCACGCTGGCTGTATATAACTCTGGCTGTATATCACTCTGGCGGTATATCACCCTGGCGGTATATCACTCTGGCGGTATATCACTCTGGATGTATATCACTCTGGCGGTATATCACTCTGGCTGTATATCACTCTGGCTGTATATCACTCTGGCCTATATAACTCTGGCGGTATATCACTCTGGCGCTATATCACTCTGGCGGTATATCACTCTGGCGGTATATCACTCTGGCGGTATATCACTCTGGCGGTATATCACACTGGCGGTATATCACTCTGGCGGTATATTAATCTGGCGGTATATCACTCTGTCGGTATATCACTCTGGCGGTATATCACTCTGGCTGTATATCACTCTGGCGGTATATCACTCTGGCGGCATATCACTCTGGCGGTATATCACTCTGGCGGTATATCACACTGGCGGTATATCACTCTGGCTGTATATCACTCTGGCGGTATATCACTCTGGCTGTATATCACTCTGGCGGTATATCAAATTGGCTGTATATCACTCTGGCGGTATATCACTCTGGCGGTATATCACACTGGCTGTATATCACTCTGGCGGTATATCACTCTGGCGGTATATCACTCTGGCGGTATATCACTCTGGCTGTATATCACTCTGGCGGTATATCACTCAGGCGGTATATCACACTGGCGGTATATCACTCTGGTGGTTTTATCACTCTGGCTGTATATCACTCTGGCGGTATATCACTCTGGCGGTATATCACTCTGGCAGTATATCACTCTGGCGAAATATCACTCTGGCGGTATATCACTCTGGCTGTATATCACTCTGGCGGTATATCATTCTGGCGGTATATCACTCTGGCTGTATATCACTCTGGCGGTATATCATTCTGGCGGTATATCACTCTGGCGGTAGATCACTCTGGCTGTATATCACTCTGGCTGTATATCACACTAGCGGTATATAACTCTGGCGGTATATCACTCTGGCGTTATATCACTCTGGCTGTATATAACTCTGGCGTTATATCACTCTGGCGGTATATTACTCTGGCTGTATATCACACTGGCGGTATATCACTCTGGCTGTATATCACTCTGGCGGTATATCACTCTGGCGGTATATCACTCTGGCGGTATATAACTCTGGCGGTATATCACTCTGGCTGTATATCACTCTGGCGGTATATAACTGAGGCGGTATATCAGTCTGGCGGTATATCACTCTGGCTGTATATCACTCTGGCTGTATATCACTCTGGCTGTATATCACTCTGACGGTATATCACTCTGGCGGTATATCACTCTGGCTGTATATCACTCTGGCGGTATATCACACTGGCGGTATATCACTCTGGCGGTATATCACACTGGCGGTATATCACTCTGGAGGTATATCACACTGGCGGTATATCACTCTGGCGGTACATCACACTGGCGGTATATCACTCTGGCTGTATATTACTCTGGCGGCATATCACTCTGGCGGTATATCACTCTGGCGGTATATCACACTGGCGGTATATCACTCTGGCTGTATATCACTCTGGCGGTATATCACTCTGGCTGTATATCACTCTGGCGGTATATCACATTGGCTGTATATCACTCTGGCGGTATATCACTCTGGCGGTATATCACACTGGCGGTATATCACTTTGACGGTATATCACTCTAGCGGTATATCACTCTGGCGGTATATCATTCTGGCGGTATATCACTCTGGCGGTATATCACTCTGGCGCTATATCACACTGGCGGTATATCACTCTGACGGTATATCACTCTGGCGGTATATCACTCTGGCGGTATATCACTCTGGCGGTATATCACTCTGGCGGTATATCACACTGGCGGTATATCACTCTGGCGGTATATCACTCTGGCGGTATATCACTCTGGCGGTATATCACTCTGGCGGTATATCACTCTGGCGGTATATCACTGTGGCGGTATATCACTCTGGCGAAATATCACTCTGGCGGTATATCAATCTGGCGAAATATCACTCTGGCTGTATATCACTCTGGCGGTATATCACTCTGGCCGTATATCACTCTGGCTGTATATCACTCTGGCGGTATATCACTCCGGCGATATATCACTCTGGCGGTATATCACTCTGGCGAAATATCACTCTGGCTGTATATCACTCTGGCGGTATATCACTCTGGCGGTATATCACTCTGGCTGTATATCACTCTGGTGGTATATCACTCCGGCGGTATATCACTCTGGCGGTATATCACACTGGCGAAATATCACTCTGGCTGTATATCACTCTGGCGGTATATCACTCTGGCGGTATATCACTCTGGCTGTATATCACTCTGGCGGTATATCACTCCGGCGGTATATCACTCTGGCGGTATATTACTCTGGCGAAATATCACTCTGGCTGTATATCACTCTGGCGGTATATCACTCTGGCGGTATATCACTCTGGCGGTATATCACTCTGGCTGTATATCACTCTGGCGGTATATCACTCTGGCGGTATATAACTGAGGCGGTATATCACTCTGGCTGTATATCACTCTGGCGGTATATCACTCTGGCGGTATATCACTCTGGCTGTATATCACTCTGGGTGTATATCACTCTGGCTGTATATCACTCTGGCGGTATATCACTCTGGCGGTATATCACTCTGGCTGTATATCACTCTGGCGGTATATCACACTGGCGGTATATCACTCTGGCGGTATATCACACTGGCGGTATATCACTCTGGCGGTATATCACACTGGCTGTATATTACTCTGGCGGCATATCACTCTGGCGGTATATCACTCTGGGTGTATATCACATTGGCTGTATATCACTCTGGCGGTATATCACTCTGGCGGTATATCACACTGGCTATATATCACTCTGGCGAAATATCACTCTGGCTGTGTATCATCTGGCGGTATATCACGCTGGCGGTATATCACTCTGGCGGTATATCACTCTGGCTGTATATCACTCTGGCTGTATATCACTCTGGCCTATATAACTCTGGCGGTATATCACTCTGGCGCTATATCACTCTGGCGGTATATCACTCTGGCGGTATATCACTCTGGCGGTATATCACTCTGGCGGTATATCACACTGGCGGTATATCACTCTGGCGGTATATTAATCTGGCGGTATATCACTCTGTCGGTATATCACTCTGGCGGTATATCACTCTGGCTGTATATCACTCTGGCGGTATATCACTCTGGCGGCATATCACTCTGGCGGTATATCACTCTGGCGGTATATCACACTGGCGGTATATCACTCTGGCTGTATATCACTCTGGCGGTATATCACTCTGGCTGTATATCACTCTGGCGGTATATCAAATTGGCTGTATATCACTCTGGCGGTATATCACTCTGGCGGTATATCACACTGGCTGTATATCACTCTGGCGGTATATCACTCTGGCGGTATATCACTCTGGCGGTATATCACTCTGGCTGTATATCACTCTGGCGGTATATCACTCAGGCGGTATATCACACTGGCGGTATATCACTCTGGTGGTTTTATCACTCTGGCTGTATATCACTCTGGCGGTATATCACTCTGGCGGTATATCACTCTGGCAGTATATCACTCTGGCGAAATATCACTCTGGCGGTATATCACTCTGGCTGTATATCACTCTGGCGGTATATCATTCTGGCGGTATATCACTCTGGCTGTATATCACTCTGGCGGTATATCATTCTGGCGGTATATCACTCTGGCGGTAGATCACTCTGGCTGTATATCACTCTGGCTGTATATCACACTAGCGGTATATAACTCTGGCGGTATATCACTCTGGCGGTATATCACTCTGGCTGTATATAACTCTGGCGTTATATCACTCTGGCGGTATATTACTCTGGCTGTATATCACACTGGCGGTATATCACTCTGGCTGTATATCACTCTGGCGGTATATCACTCTGGCGGTATATCACTCTGGCGGTATATAACTCTGGCGGTATATCACTCTGGCTGTATATCACTCTGGCGGTATATAACTGAGGCGGTATATCAGTCTGGCGGTATATCACTCTGGCTGTATATCACTCTGGCTGTATATCACTCTGGCTGTATATCACTCTGGCGGTATATCACTCTGGCGGTATATCACTCTGGCTGTATATCACTCTGGCGGTATATCACACTGGCGGTATATCACTCTGGCGGTATATCACACTGGCGGTATATCACTCTGGAGGTATATCACACTGGCGGTATATCACTCTGGCGGTACATCACACTGGCGGTATATCACTCTGGCTGTATATTACTCTGGCGGCATATCACTCTGGCGGTATATCACTCTGGCGGTATATCACACTGGCGGTATATCACTCTGGCTGTATATCACTCTGGCGGTATATCACTCTGGCTGTATATCACTCTGGCGGTATATCACATTGGCTGTATATCACTCTGGCGGTATATCACTCTGGCGGTATATCACACTGGCGGTATATCACTTTGACGGTATATCACTCTAGCGGTATATCACTCTGGCGGTATATCATTCTGGCGGTATATCACTCTGGCGGTATATCACTCTGGCGCTATATCACACTGGCGGTATATCACTCTGACGGTATATCACTCTGGCGGTATATCACTCTGGCGGTATATCACTCTGGCTGTATATCACTCTGGCGGTATATCACACTGGCGGTATATCACTCTGGCGGTATATCACTCTGGCGGTATATCACTCTGGCGGTATATCACTCTGGCGGTATATCACTGTGGCGGTATATCACTCTGGCGAAATATCACTCTGGCGGTATATCAATCTGGCGAAATATCACTCTGGCTGTATATCACTCTGGCGGTATATCACTCTGGCGGTATATCACTCTGGCTGTATATCACTCTGGCGGTATATCACTCCGGCGGTATATCACTCTGGCGGTATATCACTCTGGCGAAATATCACTCTGGCTGTATATCACTCTGGCTGTATATCACTCTGGCGGTATATCACTCTGGCTGTATATGACTCTGGCGGTATATCACTCTGGCGGTATATCACTCTGGGGGTATATCACTCTGGCTGTATATCACTCTGGCTGTATATCACTCTGGCTGTATATCACTCTGGCGGTATATCACTCTGGCTGTTTATCACTCTGGCTGTATATCACTCTGGCGGTATATCACTCTGGCGGTATATCACTCTGGCTCTATATCACTCTGGCGGTATATCACTCTGGCGGTATATCACTCTGGCGGTATATCACTCTGGCGGTATATCACTCTGGCTGTATATCACTCTGGCTGTATATCACTCTGGCGGTATATAACTGAGGCGGTATATCACTCTGGCTGTATTTCAGTCTGGCAGTATATCACACTGGCGGTATATCACACTGGCGGTATATCACTCTGGCTGTATATCACTCTGGCGGTATATCACTCTGGCTGTATATGACTCTGGCGGTATATCACTCTGGCGGTATATCACTCTGGGGGTATATCACTCTGGCTGTATATCACTCTGGCTGTATATCACTCTGGCTGTATATCACTCTGGCGGTATATCACTCTGGCTGTTTATCACTCTGGCTGTATATCACTCTGGCGGTATATCACACTGGCGGTATATCACTCTGGCTGTATATCACTCTGGCGGTATATCACTCTGGTGGTATATCACTCTGGCGGTATATCACTCTGGTGGTATATCACTCTGGCGGTATATCACTCTGGTGGTATATCACTCTGGCGAAATATCACTCTGGCTGTATATCACTCTGGCGTTATATCACTCTGGCTGTATATCACTCTGGCTGTATATCACTCTGGCGGTATATCACTCTGGCGAAATATCACTCTGGCTGTATATCACTCTGGCGGTATATCACACTGCCGGTATATCACTCTGGCGGTATA
The DNA here is from genome assembly GCA_964016885.1 of Eledone cirrhosa. Lineage (NCBI taxonomy): Eukaryota > Metazoa > Mollusca > Cephalopoda > Octopoda > Eledonidae > Eledone > Eledone cirrhosa. The sequence goes on along the minus strand of OZ024743.1, from coordinate 270,813,056 downwards.
TCAATCTGGCGGTATATCACTATGGCGGTATATCACGCTGGCTGTATATCACTCTGGCTGTATATCACTCTGGCGGTAAATCACCCTGGCGGTATATCACTCTGGCGGTATATCACTCTGGCGGTATATAACTGAGGCGGTATATCACTCTGGTTGTATATCACTCTGGCGGTATATCACTCTGGCGGTATATCACTCTGGCTGTATATCACTCTGGCGGTATATCACTCTGGCGGTATATCACTCTGGCGGTATATCACTCTGGCGGTATATCACTCTGGCTGTATATCACTCTGGCTGTATATCACTCTGGCGGTATATAACTGAGGCGGTATATCACTCTGGCTGTATTTCAGTCTGGCAGTATATCACACTGGCGGTATATCACACTGGCGGTATATCACTCTGGCTGTATATCACTCTGGCGGTATATCACTCTGGCTGTATATGACTCTGGCGGTATATCACTCTGGCGGTATATCACTCTGGGGGTATATCACTCTGGCTGTATATCACTCTGGCTGTATATCACTCTGGCTGTATATCACTCTGGCGGTATATCACTCTGGCGGTATATCACTCTGGCTGTATATCACTCTGGCGGTATATCACTCTGGCGGTATATCACTCTGGCTGTATATCACTCTGGCGGTATATCACTCTGGCTGTATATGACTCTGGCGGTATATCACTCTGGCGGTATATCACTCTGGGGGTATATCACTCTGGCTGTATATCACTCTGGCTGTATATCACTCTGGCTGTATATCACTCTGGCGGTATATCACTCTGGCTGTTTATCACTCTGGCTGTATATCACTCTGGCGGTATATCACTCTGGCGGTATATCACTCTGGCTCTATATCACTCTGGCGGTATATCACTCTGGCGGTATATCACTCTGGCGGTATATCACTCTGGCGGTATATCACTCTGGCTGTATATCACTCTGGCTGTATATCACTCTGGCGGTATATAACTGAGGCGGTATATCACTCTGGCTGTATTTCAGTCTGGCAGTATATCACACTGGCGGTATATCACTCTGGCGGTATATCACTCTGGCTGTATATCACTCTGGCGGTATATCACTCTGGCTGTATATGACTCTGGCGGTATATCACTCTGGCGGTATATCACTCTGGGGGTATATCACTCTGGCTGTATATCACTCTGGCTGTATATCACTCTGGCGGTATATCACTCTGGCGGTATATCACTCTGGCGGTATATAACTCTGGCGGTATATCACTCTGGCGGTATATCACACTGGCGGTATATCACTCTGGCGGTATATCACTCTGGCGGTATATCACTCTGGCGGTATATCACTCTGGCTGTATATCACTCTGGCTGTATATCACTCTGGCGGTATATCACTCTGGCGGTATATCACTCTGGCTGTATATCACTCTGGCGGTATATCACTCTGGCGGTATATCACTCTTGCGGTATATCACTCTGGCCGTATATCACGCTGGCTGTATATCACTCTGGCTGTATATCACTTTGGCGGTATATCACTCTGGCGGTATATCACTCTGGCGGTATATCACTCTTGCGGTATATCACTCTGGCTGTATATCACTCTGGCTGTATATCACTCTGGCGGTATATCACTCTGGCGGTGTATCACTCTGGCGGTATATCACTCTGGCTGTATATCACTCTGGCTGTATATCACTCTGGCGGTATATCACTCTGGCGGTGTATCACTCTGGCGGTATATCACTCTGGCTGTATATCACTCTGGCGGTATATCACTATGGCGGTATATCACTCTGGCTGTATATCACTCTGGCGGTATATCACTCTGGCGGTATATCACCCTCGCGGTATATCACTCTGGCGGTATATAACTCTGGCGGTATATCACTGTGGCTGTATATCACTCTGGCGGTATATAAATGAGGCGGTATATCACTCTGGCTGTATATCACTCTGGCGGTATATCCCTCTGGCGGTATATCACTCTGGCTGTATATCACTCTGGCGGTATGTCACACTGGCGGTATATCACTCTGGCGGTATATCACACTGGCGGTATATCACTCTGGCGGTATATCACTCTGGCTGTATATCAATCTGGCGGTATGTCACTCTGGGGGTATATCACTCTGGCGGTATATCACTCTGGCGAAATATCACTCTGGCTGTATATCACTCTGGCGGTATATCACTCTGGCGGTATATCACTCTGGCGGTATATCACTCTGACGGTATATCACTCTGGCGGTATATCACTCTGGCGGTATATCACTCTGGCGGTATATCACTCTGGCGAAATATCACTCTGGCGGTATATGACTCTGGCGGTATATCACTCTGGCTGTATATAACTCTGGCGGTATATCACTCTGGCGGTATATCACACTGGCGGTAGATCACTCTGGCGGTATATCACTCTGGCTGTATATCACTCTGGCGGGATATCACTCTGGCTGTATATCACTCTGGCGGTATATTACTCTGGCGGTATATCACTCTGGCTGTATATCACTCTGGCTGTATATCACTCTGTCGGTATATCACTCTGGCTGTATATCACTCTGGCGGTATATCACCCTGGCTGTATATCACTCTGGCTGTATATCACTCTGACGGGATATCACTCTGGTGGTATATCACTCTGGCAGTATATCACTCTGGTGGTATATCTCTCTGGCGGTATATCACTCTGGTGGTATATCACTCTGGCGAAATATCACTCTGGCTGTATATCACTCTGGCGGTATATCACTCTGGCTGTATATCACTCTGGCTGTATATCACTCTGGCGGTATATCACTCTGGCGAAATATCACTCTGGCTGTATATCACTCTGGCGGTATATCACACAGGCGGTATATTACTCTGGCGGTATATCAATCTGGCGGTATATCACTATGGCCGTATATCACGCTGGCTGTATATCACTCTGGCTGTATATCACTCTGGCGGTATATCACCCTGGCGGTATATCACTCTGGCTGTATATCACTCTGGTGGTATATCACTCTGGCTGTATATCACTCTGGCGGTGTATCACTCTGGTGGTATATCACTCTGGCGAAATATCACTCTGGCTGTATATCACTCTGGTGGTATATCACTCTGGCTGTATATCACTCTGGCTGTATATCACTCTGGCGGTATATCACTCTGGCGAAATATCACTCTGGCTGTATATCACTCTGGCGGTATATCACACTGGCGGTATATCACTCTGGCGGTATATCAATATGGGGGTATATCACTATGGCCGTATATCAAGCTGGCTGTATATCACTCTGGCTGTATATCACTCTGGAGGTATATCACCCTGGCGGTATATCACTCTGGCGGTATATCACTCTTGCGGTATATCACTCTGGCGAAATATCACTCTGGCTGTATATCACTATAGCGGTATATCACTCTGGCGGTATATCACTCTGGCGGTATATCAGTCTGGCGCTATATCACTCTGGCGGTATATCACTCTGGCTGTATATCACTCTGGCGGTATATCACTCTGGCGGTATATCACTCTGGCTGTATATCACTCTGGCGGTATATCACTCTGGCGGTATATCACTCTGGCTGTATATCACTCTGGCTGTATATCACTCTGGCGGTATATCACTCTGGCGGTATATCACTCTGGCTGTATATCACTCTGGCGGTATATCACTCTGGCGGTATATCACTCTGGCTGTATATCACTCTGGCGGTATATCACTCTGGCGGTATATCACTCTGGCGGTATATAACTCTGGCGGTATATCACTCTGGCTGTATATCACTCTGGCGGTATATAACTGAGGCGGTATATCACTCTGGCTGTATATCACTCTGGCGTTATATCACTCTGGCGGTATATCTTCTGGCTGTATATCACTCTGGCTGTATATCACTCTGGCTGTATATCACTATAGCGGTATATCACTCTGGCGGTATATCACTCTGGCGGTATATCAGTCTGGCGCTATAACACACTGGCGGTATATCACTCTGGCGGTATATCACACTGGCGGTATATCACTCTGGCGGTATATCACTCTGGCGGTATATCACTCTGGCGGTATATCACTCTGGCGGTATATCACTCTGGTGGTATATCACTCTGGCGGTATATCACAGTGGCGGTATATCACTCTGGCGGTATATTACTCCGGCGGTATATCACTCTGGCGAAATATCACTCTGGCGGTATATCACTCTGGCGGTATATCACTCTGGCTGTATATCACTCTGGCGGTACATCACACTGGCGGTATATCACTCTGGCGGTATATCACTCTGGCGGTATATCACTCTGGCGGTATATCACTCTGGCGAAATATCACTCTGGCGGTATATCACTCTGGCGGTATATCACTCTGGCGGTATATCACTCTGGCTGTATATCACTCTGGCGGTATATCACTCTGGCTGTATATCACTCTGGCGGTATATCACTCTGACTGTATATCACTCTGGCTGTATATCACTCTGGCGGTATATCACTCTGGTGGTATATCACTCTGGCGAAATATCACTCTGGCTGTATATCACTCTGGCGGTATATCACTCTGGCGGTATATCACTCTGGCTGTATATCACTCTGGTTGTATATTACTCTGGATGTATATCACTCTGGCTGCATATCACTCTGGCGGTATATCACTCTGGCGGTATATCACTCTGGCGAAATATCACTCTGGCGGTAAATCACTCTGGCGGTATATCACTCTGGCGGTATATCACTCTGGCTGTATATCACTCTGGCGGTATATCACTCTGGCTGTATATCACTCTGGCGGTATATCACTCTGACTGTATATCACTCTGGCTGTATATCACTCTGGCGGTATATCACTCTGGTGGTATATCACTCTGGCGAAATATCACTCTGGCTGTATATCACTCTGGCGGTATATCACTCTGGCGATATATCACACTGGCGGTATATCCCTCTGGCGGTATATCACACTGGCGGTATATCACTCTGGCGGTACATCACACTGGCGGTATATCAGTCTGGCTGTATATTACTCTGGCGGCATATCACTCTGGCGGTATATCACTCTGACGGTATATCACAATGGCGGTATATCACTCTGGCTGTATATCACTCTGGCGGTATATCACTCTGGCTGTATATCACTCTGGCGGTATATCAAATTGGCTGTATATCACTCTGGCGGTATATGACTCTGGCGGTATATCACACTGGCTGTATATCACTCTGGCGGTATATCACTCTGGCGGTATATCACTCTGGCTGTATATCACTCTGGCGGTATATCACTCCGGCGGTATATCACTCTGTCGGTATATCACTCTGGCGAAATATCACTCTGGCGAAATATCACTCTGGCGGTATATCACTCTGGTGGTATATCACACTGGCGGTATATCACTCTGGCTGTATATCACTCTGGCGGTATATCACTCTGGCGGTATATCACTCTGGCGGTATATCACTCTGGCGAAATATCACTCTGGCGGTATATCACTCTGGCGGTATATCACTCTGGCTGTATATCACTCTGGCGGTATATCACTCAGGCGGTATATCACACTGGCGGTATATTACTCTGGCGGTATATCACACTGGCGGTATATCACTCTGGCGGTATATCACACTGGCGGTATATCACTCTGGCGGTACATCACACTGGCGGTATATCACTCTGGCTGTATATTACTCTGGCGGCATATCACTCTGACGGTATATCACTCTGGCGGTATATCACACTGGCGGTATATCACTCTGGCTGTATATCACTCTGGCGGAATATCACTCTGGCTGTATATCACTCTGGCGGTATATCACATTGGCTGTATATCACTCTGGCGGTATACCACTCTGGCGGTATATCACACTGGCTGTATATCACTCTGGCGGTATATCACTCTGGCGGTATATCACTCTGGCTGTATATCACTCTGGCGGTATATAACTCCGGCGGTATATCACTCTGGCGGTATATCACTCTGGCGAAATATCACTCTGGCTGTATATCACTCTGGCGGTATATCACTCTGGCGGTATATCACTATGGCGGTATATCAATCTGGCGGTATATCACTCTGGCTGTATATCACTCTGACGGTATATCACTCTGGCTGTATATCACTCTGGCGGTATATCACTCTGGCGGTATATCACACTGGCGGTATATCACTCTCGCGGAATATATCACTCTGGCTGTATATCACTCTGGCGGTATATCACTCTGGCGGTATATCACTCTGGCGAAATATCACTTTGGCGGTATATCACTCTGGCGGTATATCACTCTGGCTGTATATCACTCTGGCGGTATATCAAATTGGCTGTATATCACTCTGGCGGTATATCACTCTGGCGGTATATCACTCTGGCTGTATATCACTCTGGCGGTATATCACTCCGGCGGTATATCACTCTGGCGGTATATCACTCTGGCTGTATATCACTCTGGTGGTATATCACTCTGGCGGTATATCACTCTGGCGGTATATCACTCTGGCTGTATATCACTCTGGCGGTATATCACTCTGGCGGTATATCACACTGGCGGTATATCACTCTCGCGGAATATATCACTCTGGCTGTATATCACTCTGGCGGTATATCACTCTGGCGGTATATCACTCTGGCGGTATATCACTCTGGCTGTATATCACTCTGGCGGTATATCACTCTGGCGGTATATCACACTGGCGGTATATCACTCTCGCGGAATATATCACTCTGGCTGTATATCACTCTGGCGGTATATCATTCTGGCGGTATATCACTCTGGCGAAATATCACTTTGGCCGTATATCACTCTGGCGGTATATCACTCTGGCTGTATATCACTCTGGCGGTATATCAAATTGGCTGTATATCACTCTGGCGGTATATCACTCTGGCGGTATATCACTCTGGCTGTATATCACTCTGGCGGTATATCACTCCGGCGGTATATCACTCTGGCGAAATATCACTCTGGCTGTATATCACTCTGGCGGTATATCACTCTGGCGGTATATCACTCTGGCGGTATATCACTCTGGCTGTATATCACTCTGACGGTATATCACTCAGGCGGTATATCACACTGGCGGTATATCACTCTGGCGGTATATCACACTGGCGGTATATCACTCTGGCGGTATATCACACTGGCGGTATATCACTCTGGCGGTACATCACACTGGCGGTATATCACACTGGCGGTATATCACTCTGGCTCTATATTACTCTGGCGGCATATCACTCTGGCGGTATATCACTCTGGCGGTATATCACACTGGCGGTATATCACTCTGGCTGTATATCACTCTGGCGGAATATCACTCTGGCTGTATATCACTCTGGCGGTATATCATATTGGCTGTATATCACTCTGGCGGTATACCACTCTGGCGGTATATCACACTGGCTGTATATCACTCTGGCGGTATATCACTCTGGCTGTATATCACTCTGGCGGTATATCACTCCGGCGGTATATCATCTGGCGGTATATCACTCTGGCGAAATATCACTCTGGCTGTATATCACTCTGGCGGTATATCACTCTGGCCGTATATCACTCTGGCGGTATATCACTCTGGCGGTATATCACTCTGGCGGTATATCACTCTGGCTGTATATCACTCTGGCGGTATATCACTCTGGCAGTATATCACTCTGGCGGTATATCACTCTGGCGGTATATCACTCTGGCTGTATATCACTCTGGCGGTATATCACTCTGGCTGTATATCACTCTGGCGCTATATCACTCTGACTGTATATCACTCTGGCTGTATATCACTCTGGCGGTATATCCCTCTGGTGGTATATTACTCTGGCGAAATATCACTCTGGCTGTATATCACTCTGGCGGTATATCACTCGGGCCGTATATCACTCTGGCTGTATATCACTCTGGCGGTATATCACTCTGGCGGTATATCACTCTGGCTGTATATCACTCTGTTTGTATATCACTCTGGCTGTATATCACTCTGGCTGTATATCACTCTGGCCCTATATCACTCTGGCGGTATATCACTCTGGCTGTATATAACTCTGGCGGTATATCACTATAGCCGTATATCACTCTGGCGGTATATCACTCTGGCGGTATATCACTCTGGCGGTATATCACTCTGGCTGTATATAACTCTGGCGGTATATCACTATAGCCGTATATCACTCTGGTGGTATATCAATCTGGCGGTATATCACTCTGGCTGTATATCACTCTGGCGGTATATCACTCTGGCGGTATATCACTCTGGCAGTATATCACTCTGGCCGTATATCACGCTGGCCGTATATCACGCTGGCTGTATATCACTCTGGCGGTATATCACTCTGGCGGTATATCACTCTGGCGCTATATCACTCTGGCGGTATATCACTCTGGCTGTATATCACTCTGCCGGTATATCACTCTGGCTGTATGTCACTCTGGCGGTATATCACTCTGGCTGTATATCACTCTGGCGGTATATCACTCTGGCTGTATATCACTCTGGCGGTATATCACTCTGGCGGTATATCACTCTGGCTGTATATCACTCTGGCTGTATATCACAATGGCGGTATATCACTCTGGCGGTATATCACTCTGGCGGTATATCACTCTGGCGGTATACCACTCTGGCGGTATATCACACTGGCTGTATATCACTCTGGCGGTATATAACTCTGGCGGTATATCACTCTGGCTGTATATCACTCTGGCGGTATATAACTGAGGCGGTATATCACTCTGGCGGTATATCACTCAGGCGGTATATCACACTGGCGGTATATCACTCTGGCGGTATATCACACTGGCGGTATATCACTCTGGCGGTACATCACACTGGCGGTATATCACTCTGGCTGTATATTACTCTGGCGGCATATCACTCTGGCGGTATATCACTCTGGCGGTATATCACTCTGGCGAAATATCACTCTGGCTGTATATCACTCTGGCGGTATATCACTCTGGCGGTATATCACTCTGGCGGTATATCACTCTGACGGTATATCACTCTGGCGGTATATCACTCTAGCGGTATATCACTCTGGCGGTATATCACTCTGGCGAAATATCACTCTGGCGGTATATGACTCTGGCGGTATATCACTCTGGCTGTATATCACTCTGGCGGTATATCACTCTGGCGGTATATCACTCTGGCTGTATATCACTCTGTCGGTATATCACTCTGGCTGTATATCACTCTGGCGGTATATCACCCTGGCTGTATATCACTCTGGCTGTATATCACTCTGGCTGTATATCACTCTGGCGGTATATCACTCTGGCGGTATATCACTCTGGCGGTATATCACTCTGGCGCTATATCACTCTGGCGGTATATCACTCTGGCTGTATATCACTCTGGCGGTATATCACTCTGGGGGTATATCACTCTGGCTGTATATCACTCTGGCGGTATATCACACTGGCTGTATATGACTCTGGCGGTATATCACTCTGGCGGTATATCACACTGGGGGTATATCACTCTGGCTGTATATCACTCTGGCTGTATATCACTCTGGCTGTATATCACTCTGGCGGTATATCACTCTGGCTGTTTATCACTCTGGCTGTATATCACTCTGGCGGTATATAACTCTGGCGGTATATCACTCTGGCGGTATATCACTCTGGCTGTATATCACTCTGGCGGTATATAACTGAGGCGGTATATCACTCTGGCTGTATATCACTCTGGCGGTATATCACTCTGGCTGTTTATCACTCTGGCTGTATATCACTCTGGCGGTATATTACTCTGGCGGTATATCACTCTGGCTCTATATCACTCTGGCGGTATATCACTCTGGCGGTATATCACTCTGGCGGTATATCACTCTGGCGGTATATCACTCTGGCGGTATATCACTCTGGCTGTATATCACTCTGGCTGTTTATCACTCTGGCGGTATATAACTGAGGCGGTATATCACTCTGGCTGTATATAAACCTGGCGTTATATCACTCTGGCGGTATATCTTCTGGCTGTATATCACTCTGGCTGTATATCACTCTGGCTGTATATCACTCTGGCGGTATATCACTCTGGCGGTATATCACTCTGGCTGTATATCACTCTGGCTGTATATCACTCTGGCGGTATATCACTCTGGCGGTGTATCACTCTGGCGGTATATCACTCTGGCTGTATATCACTCTGGCGGTATATCACTATGGCGGTATATCACTCTGGCTGTATATCACTCTGGCGGTATATCACTCTGGCGGTATATCACCCTCGCGGTATATCACTCTGGCGGTATATAACTCTGGCGGTATATCACTGTGGCTGTATATCACTCTGGCGGTATATAAATGAGGCGGTATATCACTCTGGCTGTATATCACTCTGGCGGTATATCCCTCTGGCGGTATATCACTCTGGCTGTATATCACTCTGGCGGTATGTCACACTGGCGGTATATCACTCTGGCGGTATATCACACTGGCGGTATATCACTCTGGCGGTATATCACTCTGGCTGTATATCAATCTGGCGGTATGTCACTCTGGGGGTATATCACTCTGGCGGTATATCACTCTGGCGAAATATCACTCTGGCTGTATATCACTCTGGCGGTATATCACTCTGGCGGTATATCACTCTGGCGGTATATCACTCTGACGGTATATCACTCTGGCGGTATATCACTCTGGCGGTATATCACTCTGGCGGTATATCACTCTGGCGAAATATCACTCTGGCAGTATATGACTCTGGTGGTATATCACTCTGGCTGTATATAACTCTGGCGGTATATCACTCTGGCGGTATATCACACTGGCGGTAGATCACTCTGGCGGTATATCACTCTGGCTGTATATCACTCTGGCGGGATATCACTCTGGCTGTATATCACTCTGGCGGTATATTACTCTGGCGGTATATCACTCTGGCTGTATATCACTCTGGCTGTATATCACTCTGTCGGTATATCACTCTGGCTGTATATCACTCTGGCGGTATATCACCCTGGCTGTATATCACTCTGGCTGTATATCACTCTGACGGGATATCACACTTGTGGTATATCACTCTGGCAGTATATCACTCTGGTGGTATATCTCTCTGGCGGTATATCACTCTGGTGGTATATCACTCTGGCGAAATATCACTCTGGCTGTATATCACTCTGGCGGTATATCACTCTGGCTGTATATCACTCTGGCTGTATATCACTCTGGCGGTATATCACTCTGGCGAAATATCACTCTGGCTGTATATCACTCTGGCGGTATATCACACAGGCGGTATATTACTCTGGCGGTATATCAATCTGGCGGTATATCACTATGGCCGTATATCACGCTGGCTGTATATCACTCTGGCTGTATATCACTCTGGCGGTATATCACCCTGGCGGTATATCACTCTGGCTGTATATCACTCTGGTGGTATATCACTCTGGCTGTATATCACTCTGGCGGTGTATCACTCTGGTGGTATATCACTCTGGCGAAATATCACTCTGGCTGTATATCACTCTGGTGGTATATCACTCTGGCTGTATATCACTCTGGCTGTATATCACTCTGGCGGTATATCACTCTGGCGAAATATCACTCTGGCTGTATATCACTCTGGCGGTATATCACACTGGCGGTATATCACTCTGGCGGTATATCAATCTGGGGGTATATCACTATGGCCGTATATCAAGCTGGCTGTATATCACTCTGGCTGTATATCACTCTGGAGGTATATCACCCTGGCGGTATATCACTCTGGCGGTATATCACTCTTGCGGTATATCACTCTGGCGAAATATCACTCTGGCTGTATATCACTATAGCGGTATATCACTCTGGCGGTATATCACTCTGGCGGTATATCAGTCTGGCGCTATATCACTCTGGCGGTATATCACTCTGGCTGTATATCACTCTGGCGGTATATCACTCTGGCGGTATATCACTCTGGCTGTATATCACTCTGGCGGTATATCACTTTGGCGGTATATCACTCTGGCTGTATATCACTCTGGCTGTATATCACTCTGGCGGTATATCACTCTGGCGGTATATCACTCTGGCTGTATATCACTCTGGCGGTATATCACTCTGGCGGTATATCACTCTGGCTGTATATCACTCTGGCGGTATATCACTCTGGCGGTATATCACTCTGGCGGTATATAACTCTGGCGGTATATCACTCTGGCTGTATATCACTCTGGCGGTATATAACTGAGGCGGTATATCACTCTGGCTGTATATCACTCTGGCGTTATATCACTCTGGCGGTATATCTTCTGGCTGTATATCACTCTGGCTGTATATCACTCTGGCTGTATATCACTATAGCGGTATATCACTCTGGCGGTATATCACTCTGGCGGTATATCAGTCTGGCGCTATAACACACTGGCGGTATATCACTCTGGCGGTATATCACACTGGCGGTATATCACTCTGGCGGTATATCACTCTGGCGGTATATCACTCTGGCGAAATATCACTCTGGCGGTATATAACTCTGGCGGTATATCACTCTGGCTGTATATCACTCTGGCGGTATATCACTCTGGCGGTATATCAGACTGGCGGTATATCACTCTCGCGGTATATCACTCTGGCGGTATATCACTCTGGTGGTATATCACTCTGGCGGTATATCACAGTGGCGGTATATCACTCTGGCGGTATATTACTCCGGCGGTATATCACTCTGGCGAAATATCACTCTGGCGGTATATCACTCTGGCGGTATATCACTCTGGCTGTATATCACTCTGGCGGTACATCACACTGGCGGTATATCACTCTGGCGGTATATCACTCTGGCGGTATATCACTCTGGCGGTATATCACTCTGGCGAAATATCACTCTGGCGGTATATCACTCTGGCGGTATATCACTCTGGCGGTATATCACTCTGGCTGTATATCACTCTGGCGGTATATCACTCTGGCTGTATATCACTCTGGCGGTATATCACTCTGACTGTATATCACTCTGGCTGTATATCACTCTGGCGGTATATCACTCTGGTGGTATATCACTCTGGCGAAATATCACTCTGGCTGTATATCACTCTGGCGGTATATCACTCTGGCGGTATATCACTCTGGCTGTATATCACTCTGGTTGTATATTACTCTGGATGTATATCACTCTGGCTGTATATCACTCTGGCGGTATATCACTCTGGTGGTATATCACTCTGGCGAAATATCACTCTGGCTGTATATCACTCTGGCGGTATATCACTCTGGCGATATATCACACTGGCGGTATATCCCTCTGGCGGTATATCACACTGGCGGTATATCACTCTGGCGGTACATCACACTGGCGGTATATCAGTCTGGCTGTATATTACTCTGGCGGCATATCACTCTGGCGGTATATCACTCTGACGGTATATCACAATGGCGGTATATCACTCTGGCTGTATATCACTCTGGCGGTATATCACTCTGGCTGTATATCACTCTGGCGGTATATCAAATTGGCTGTATATCACTCTGGCGGTATATGACTCTGGCGGTATATCACACTGGCTGTATATCACTCTGGCGGTATATCACTTTGGCGGTATATCACTCTGGCTGTATATCACTCTGGCGGTATATCACTCCGGCGGTATATCACTCTGGCGGTATATCACTCTGGCGAAATATCACTCTGGCTGTATATCACTCTGGCGGTATATCACTCTGGCGGTATATCACTCTGGCGGTATATCACTCTGGCGAAATATCACTCTGGCGGTATATCACTCTGGCGGTATATCACTCTGGCTGTATATCACTCTGGCGGTATATCACTCAGGCGGTATATCACACTGGCGGTATATCACTCTGGCGGTATATCACACTGGCGGTATATCACTCTGGCGGTATATCACACTGGCGGTATATCACTCTGGCGGTACATCACACTGGCGGTATATCACTCTGGCTGTATATTACTCTGGCGGCATATCACTCTGACGGTATATCACTCTGGCGGTATATCACACTGGCGGTATATCACTCTGGCTGTATATCACTCAGGCGGAATATCACTCTGGCTGTATATCACTCTGGCGGTATATCACATTGGCTGTATATCACTCTGGCGGTATACCACTCTGGCGGTATATCACACTGGCTGTATATCACTCTGGCGGTATATCACTCTGGCGGTATATCACTCTGGCTGTATATCACTCTGGCGGTATATAACTCCGGCGGTATATCACTCTGGCGGTATATCACTCTGGCGAAATATCACTCTGGCTGTATATCACTCTGGCGGTATATCACTCTGGCGGTATATCACTATGGCGGTATATCAATCTGGCGGTATATCACTCTGGCTGTATATCACTCTGACGGTATATCACTCTGGCTGTATATCACTCTGGCGGTATATCACTCTGGCGGTATATCACACTGGCGGTATATCACTCTCGCGGAATATATCACTCTGGCTGTATATCACTCTGGCGGTATATCACTCTGGCGGTATATCACTCTGGCGAAATATCACTTTGGCGGTATATCACTCTGGCGGTATATCACTCTGGCTGTATATCACTCTGGCGGTATATCAAATTGGCTGTATATCACTCTGGCGGTATATCACTCTGGCGGTATATCACTCTGGCTGTATATCACTCTGGCGGTATATCACTCCGGCGGTATATCACTCTGGCGGTATATCACTCTGGCGGTATATCACTCAGGCGGTATATCACTCTGGCGAAATATCACTCTGGCTGTATATCACTCTGGCGGTATATCACTCTGGCGGTATATCACTCTGGCGGTATATCACTCTGGCTGTATATCACTCTGACGGTATATCACTCTGGCGGTATATCACTCTGGCGGTATATCACTCTGGCGGTATATCACTCTGGCGAAATATCACTCTGGCGGTATATCACTCTGGCGGTATATCACTCTGGCTGTATATCACTCTGGTGGTATATCACTCTGGCGGTATATCACTCTGGCGGTATATCACTCTGGCTGTATATCACTCTGGCGGTATATCACTCTGGCGGTATATCACACTGGCGGTATATCACTCTCGCGGAATATATCACTCTGGCTGTATATCACTCTGGCGGTATATCACTCTGGCGGTATATCACTCTGGCGGTATATCACTCTGGCTGTATATCACTCTGGCGGTATATCACTCTGGCGGTATATCACACTGGCGGTATATCACTCTCGCGGAATATATCACTCTGGCTGTATATCACTCTGGCGGTATATCATTCTGGCGGTATATCACTCTGGCGAAATATCACTTTGGCGGTATATCAATCTGGCGGTATATCACTCTGGCGGTATATCACTCTGGCGGTATATCACTCTGGCGAATTATCACTTTGGCGGTATATCACTCTGGCGGTATATCACTCTGGCTGTATATCACTCTGGCGGTATATCAAATTGGCTGTATATCACTCTGGCGGTATATCAAATTGGCTGTATATCACTCTGGCGGTATATCACTCTGGCGGTATATCACTCTGGCTGTATATCACTCTGGCGGTATATCACTCCGGCGGTATATCACTCTGGCGGTATATCACTCTGGCGGTATATCACTCAGGCGGTATATCACTCTGGCGAAATATCACTCTGGCTGTATATCACTCTGGCGGTATATCACTCTGGCGGTATATCACTCTGGCGGTATATCACTCTGGCTGTATATCACTCTGACGGTATATCACTCAGGCGGTATATCACACTGGCGGTATATCACTCTGGCGGTATATCACACTGGCGGTATATCACTCTGGCGGTATATCACACTGGCGGTATATCACTCTGGCGGTACATCACACTGGCGGTATATTACACTGGCGGTATATCACTCTGGCTCTATATTACTCTGGCGGCATATCACTCTGGCGGTATATCACTCTGGCGGTATATCACACTGGCGGTATATCACTCTGGCTGTATATCACTCTGGCGGAATATCACTCTGGCTGTATATCACTCTGGCGGTATATCATATTGGCTGTATATCACTCTGGCGGTATACCACTCTGGCGGTATATCACACTGGCTGTATATCACTCTGGCGGTATATCACTCTGGCGGTATATCACTCTGGCTGTATATCACTCTGGCGGTATATCACTCCGGCGGTATATCATCTGGCGGTATATCACTCTGGCGAAATATCACTCTGGCTGTATATCACTCTGGCGGTATATCACTCTGGCCGTATATCACTCTGGCGGTATATCACTCTGGCGGTATATCACTCTGGCGGTATATCACTCTGGCTGTATATCACTCTGGCGGTATATCACTCTGGCAGTATATCACTCTGGCGGTATATCACTCTGGCGGTATATCACTCTGGCTGTATATCACTCTGGCGCTATATCACTCTGACTGTATATCACTCTGGCTGTATATCACTCTGGCGGTATATCCCTCTGGTGGTATATCACTCTGGCGAAATAACACTCTGGCTGTATATCACTCTGGCGGTATATCACTCGGGCCGTATATCACTCTGGCTGTATATCACTCTGGCGGTATATCACTCTGGCGGTATATCACTCTGGCTGTATATCACTCTGTTTGTATATCACTCTGGCTGTATATCACTCTGGCTGTATATCACTCTGGCCCTATATCACTCTGGCGGTATATCACTCTGGCTGTATATAACTGTGGCGGTATATCACTATAGCCGTATATCACTCTGGCGGTATATCACTCTGGCGGTATATCACTCTGGCGGTATATCACTCTGGCTGTATATAACTCTGGCGGTATATCACTATAGCCGTATATCACTCTGGTGGTATATCACTCTGGCGGTATATCACTCTGGCTGTATATCACTCTGGCGGTATATCACTCTGGCGGTATATCACTCTGGCAGTATATCACTCTGGCCGTATATCACGCTGGCCGTATATCACGCTGGCTGTATATCACTCTGGCGGTATATCACTCTGGCGGTATATCACTCTGGCGCTATATCACTCTGGCGGTATATCACTCTGGCTGTATATCACTCTGCCGGTATATCACTCTGGCTGTATGTCACTCTGGCGGTATATCACTCTGGCTGTATATCACTCTGGCGGTATATCACTCTGGCTGTATATCACTCTGGCGGTATATCACTCTGGCGGTATATCACTCTGGCTGTATATCACTCTGGCTGTATATCACAATGGCGGTATATCACTCTGGCGGTATATCACTCTGGCGGTATATCACTCTGGCGGTATACCACTCTGGCGGTATATCACACTGGCTGTATATCACTCTGGCGGTATATAACTCTGGCGGTATATCACTCTGGCTGTATATCACTCTGGCGGTATATAACTGAGGCGGTATATCACTCTGGCGGTATATCACTCAGGCGGTATATCACACTGGCGGTATATCACTCTGGCGGTATATCACACTGGCGGTATATCACTCTGGCGGTACATCACACTGGCGGTATATCACTCTGGCTGTATATTACTCTGGCGGCATATCACTCTGGCGGTATATCACTCTGGCGGTATATCACTCTGGCGAAATATCACTCTGGCTGTATATCACTCTGGCGGTATATCACTCTGGCGGTATATCACTCTGGCGGTATATCACTCTGACGGTATATCACTCTGGCAGTATATCACTCTAGCGGTATATCACTCTGGCGGTATATCACTCTGGCGAAATATCACTCTGGCGGTATATGACTCTGGCGGTATATCACTCTGGCTGTATATAACTCTGGCGGTATATCACTCTGGCGGTATATCACACTGGCGGTATATCACTCTGGCGGTATATCACTCTGGCTGTATATCACTCTGGCGGGATATCACTCTGGCTGTATATCACTCTGGCGGTATATCACTCTGGCGGTATATCACTCTGGCTGTATATCACTCTGTCGGTATATCACTCTGGCTGTATATCACTCTGGCGGTATATCACTCTGGCTGTATATCACTCTGGCGGTATATCACTCTGGGGGTATATCACTCTGGCTGTATATCACTCTGGCGGTATATCACACTGGCTGTATATGACTCTGGCGGTATATCACTCTGGCGGTATATCACACTGGGGGTATATCACTCTGGCTGTATATCACTCTGGCTGTATATCATTCTGGCTGTATATCACTCTGGCGGTATATCACTCTGGCTGTTTATCACTCTGGCTGTATATCACTCTGGCGGTATATCACTCTGGCGGTATATCACTCTGGCTGTATATCACTCTGGCGGTATATCACTCTGGCGGTATATAACTCTGGCGGTATATCACTCTGGCGGTATATCACTCTGGCTGTATATCACTCTGGCGGTATATAACTGAGGCGGTATATCACTCTGGCTGTATATCACTCTGGCGGTATATCACTCTGGCTGTTTATCACTCTGGCTGTATATCACTCTGGCGGTATATCACTCTGGCGGTATATCACTCTGGCTCTATATCACTCTGGCGGTATATCACTCTGGCGGTATATCACTCTGGCGGTATATCACTCTGGCGGTATATCACTCTGGCGGTATATCACTCTGGCTGTATATCACTCTGGCTGTATATCACTCTGGCGGTATATAACTGAGGCGGTATATCACTCTGGCTGTATATAAACCTGGCGTTATATCACTCTGGCGGTATATCTTCTGGCTGTATATCACTCTGGCTGTATATCACTCTGGCTGTATATCACTCTGGCGGTATATCACTCTGGCGGTATATCACTCTGGCTGTATTTCAGTCTGGCGGTATATCAGACTGGCGGTATATCACTCTGGCGGTATATCACACTGGCGGTATATCACTCTGGCGGTATATCACTCTGGCGGTATATCACTCTGGCGGTATATCACTCTGGCGGTATATCACTCTGGCGGTATATCACTCTGGCGAAATATCACTCTGGCGGTATATCACTCTGGCGGTATATCACTCTGGCTGTATATCACTCTGGCGGTATATCACTCTGGCGGTATATCACTCTTGCGGTATATCACTCTGGCCGTATATCACGCTGGCTGTATATCACTCTGGCTGTATATCACTTTGGCGGTATATCACTCTGGCGGTATATCACTCTGGCGGTATATCACTCTGGCGGTATATCACTCTGGCGAAATATCACCCTGGCGGTATATCACTCTGGCGGTATATCACTCTGGCTGTATATCACTCTGGCGGTATATCACTCTGGCGGTATATCACTCTTGCGGTATATCACTCTGGCTGTATATCACTCTGGCTGTATATCACTCTGGCGGTATATCACTCTGGCGGTGTATCACTCTGGCGGTATATCACTCTGGCTGTATATCACTCTGGCTGTATATCACTCTGGCGGTATATCACTCTGGCGGTGTATCACTCTGGCGGTATATCACTCTGGCTGTATATCACTCTGGCGGTATATCACTATGGCGGTATATCACTCTGGCTGTATATCACTCTGGCGGTATATCACTCTGGCGGTATATCACCCTCGCGGTATATCACTCTGGCGGTATATAACTCTGGCGGTATATCACTGTGGCTGTATATCACTCTGGCGGTATATAAATGAGGCGGTATATCACTCTGGCGGTATATCCCTCTGGCGGTATATCACTCTGGCTGTATATCACTCTGGCGGTATGTCACCCTGGCGGTATATCACTCTGGCGGTATATCACACTGGCGGTATATCACTCTGGCTGTATATCAATCTGGCGGTATGTCACTCTGGGGGTATATCACTCTGGCGGTATATCACTCTGGCGAAATATCACTCTGGCTGTATATCACTCTGGCGGTATATCACTCTGGCGGTATATCACTCTGGCGGTATATCACTCTGACGGTATATCACTCTGGCGGTATATCACTCTGGCGGTATATAACTCTGGCGGTATATCACTCTGGCTGTATATCACTCTGGCGGTATATAACTGAGGCGGTATATCACTCTGGCGGTATATCACTCAGGCGGTATATCACACTGGCGGTATATCACTCTGGCGGTATATCACACTGGCGGTATATCACTCTGGCGGTACATCACACTGGCGGTATATCACTCTGGCTGTATATTACTCTGGCGGCATATCACTCTGGCGGTATATCACTCTGGCGGTATATCACTCTGGCGAAATATCACTCTGGCTGTATATCACTCTGGCGGTATATCACTCTGGCGGTATATCACTCTGGCGGTATATCACTCTGACGGTATATCACTCTGGCGGTATATCACTCTAGCGGTATATCACTCTGGCGGTATATCACTCTGGCGAAATATCACTCTGGCGGTATATGACTCTGGCGGTATATCACTCTGCCGCTATATCACTCTGGCGGTATATCACTCTGGCGGTATATCACACTGGCGGTATATCACTCTGGCGGTATATCACTCTGGCTGTATATCACTCTGGCGGGATATCACTCTGGCTGTATATCACTCTGGCGGTATATCACTCTGGCGGTATATCACTCTGGCTGTATATCACTCTGTCGGTATATCACTCTGGCTGTATATCACTCTGGCGGTATATCACCCTGGCTGTATATCACTCTGGCTGTATATCACTCTGGCTGTATATCACACTGGCGGTATATCACTCTGGCGGTATATCACTCTGGCAGTATATCACTCTGGCGCTATATCACTCTGGCGGTATATCACTCTGGCTGTATATCACTCTGGCGGTATATCACTCTGGGGGTATATCACTCTGGCTGTATATCACTCTGGCGGTATATCACACTGGCTGTATATGACTCTGGCGGTATATCACTCTGGCGGTATATCACACTGGGGGTATATCACTCTGGCTGTATATCACTCTGGCTGTATATCACTCTGGCTGTATATCATTCTGGCGGTATATCACTCTGGCTGTTTATCACTCTGGCTGTATATCACTCTGGCGGTATATCACTCTGGCGGTATATCACTCTGGCTGTATATCACTCTGGCGGTATATCAATCTGGCGGTATATAACTCTGGCGGTATATCACTCTGGCGGTATATCACTCTGGCTGTATATCACTCTGGCGGTATATAACTGAGGCGGTATATCACTCTGGCTGTATATCACTCTGGCGGTATATCACTCTGGCTGTTTATCACTCTGGCTGTATATCACTCTGGCGGTATATCACTCTGGCGGTATATCACTCTGGCTCTATATCACTCTGGCGGTATATCACTCTGGCGGTATATCACTCTGGCGGTATATCACTCTGGCGGTATATCACTCTGGCTGTATATCACTCTGGCTGTATATCACTCTGGCGGTATATAACTGAGGCGGTATATCACTCTGGCTGTATATAAACCTGGCGTTATATCACTCTGGCGGTATATCTTCTGGCTGTATATCACTCTGGCTGTATATCACTCTGGCTGTATATCACTCTGGCGGTATATCACTCTGGCGGTATATCACTCTGGCTGTATTTCAGTCTGGCGGTATATCAGACTGGCGGTATATCACTCTGGCGGTATATCACACTGGCGGTATATCACTCTGGCGGTATATCACTCTGGCGGTATATCACTCTGGCGGTATATCACTCTGGCGGTATATCACTCTGGCGGCATATCACTCTGGCGAAATATCACTCTGGCGGTATATCACTCTGGCGGTATATCACTCTGGCTGTATATCACTCTGGCGGTATATCACTCTGGCGGTATATCACTCTTGCGGTATATCACTCTGGCCGTATATCACGCTGGCTGTATATCACTCTGGCTGTATATCACTTTGGCGGTATATCACTCTGGCGGTATATCACTCTGGCGGTATATCACTCTGGCGGTATATCACTCTGGCGAAATATCACCCTGGCGGTATATCACTCTGGCGGTATATCACTCTGGCTGTATATCACTCTGGCGGTATATCACTCTGGCGGTATATCACTCTTGCGGTATATCACTCTGGCTGTATATCACTCTGGCTGTATATCACTCTGGCGGTATATCACTCTGGCGGTGTATCACTCTGGCGGTATATCACTCTGGCTGTATATCACTCTGGCTGTATATCACTCTGGCGGTATATCACTCTGGCGGTGTATCACTCTGGCGGTATATCACTCTGGCTGTATATCACTCTGGCGGTATATCACTATGGCGGTATATCACTCTGGCTGTATATCACTCTGGCGGTATATCACTCTGGCGGTATATCACCCTCGCGGTATATCACTCTGGCGGTATATAACTCTGGCGGTATATCACTGTGGCTGTATATCACTCTGGCGGTATATAAATGAGGCGGTATATCACTCTGGCTGTATATCACTCTGGCGGTATATCCCTCTGGCGGTATATCACTCTGGCTGTATATCACTCTGGCGGTATGTCACCCTGGCGGTATATCACTCTGGCGGTATATCACACTGGCGGTATATCACTCTGGCGGTATATCACTCTGGCTGTATATCAATCTGGCGGTATGTCACTCTGGGGGTATATCACTCTGGCGGTATATCACTCTGGCGAAATATCACTCTGGCGGTATATCACTCTGGCGGTATATCACTCTGGCGGTATATCACTCTGACGGTATATCACTCTGGCGGTATATCACTCTGGCGGTATATCACTCTGGCGGTATATCACTCTGGCGAAATATCACTCTGGCGGTATATGACTCTGGCGGTATATCACTCTGGCTGTATATAACTCTGGCGGTATATCACTCTGGCGGTATATCACACTGGCGGTATATCACTCTGGCGGTATATCACTCTGGCTGTATATCACTCTGGCGGGATATCACTCTGGCTGTATATCACTCTGGCGGTATATCACTCTGGCGGTATATCACTCTGGCTGTATATCACTCTGGCTGTATATCACTCTGTCGGTATATCACTCTGGCTGTATATCACTCTGGCGGTATATCACACTGGCTGTATATCACTCTGGCTGTATATCACTCTGACGGGATATCACTCTGGTGGTATATCACT
Source organism: Eledone cirrhosa (assembly GCA_964016885.1). NCBI lineage: Eukaryota > Metazoa > Mollusca > Cephalopoda > Octopoda > Eledonidae > Eledone > Eledone cirrhosa. The sequence goes on along the minus strand of OZ024743.1, from coordinate 270,790,166 downwards.
CTGGCAGTATATCACTCTGGTGGTATATCACTCTGGCGGTATATCACTCTGGTGGTATATCACTCTGGCGAAATATCACTCTGGCTGTATATCACTCTGGCGGAATATCACTCTGGCTATATATCTCTCTGGCGGTATATCACATTGGCTGTATATCACTCTGTCGGTATACCACTCTGGCGGTATATCACACTGGCTGTATATCACTCTGGCGGTATATCACTCTGGCGGTATATCACTCTGGCTGTATATCACTCTGGCGGTATATCACTCCGGCGGTATATCACTCTGGCGGTATATCACTCTGGCGAAATATCACTCTGGCTGTATATCACTCTGGCGGTATATCACTCTGGCGGTATATCACTCTGGCGGTATATGACTCTGGCGGTATATCACTCTTGCTGTATATCACTCTGACGGTATACCACTCTGGCGGTATATCACTCTGGCGGTATATCACTCTGGCGGTATATCAGTCTGGCTGTATATAACTCTGGCGGTATATCACTCTGGCGGTATATCACACTGGCGGTATATCACTCTCGCGGTATATCACTCTGGCTGTATATCACTCTGGCGGTATATCACTCTGACGGTATATCACTCTGGCGAAATATCACTCTGGCGGTATATCACTCTGGCGGTATATCACTCTGGCGGTATATCACTCTGGCGGTATATCACTCTGGCTGTTTATCACTCTGGCGGTATATCACTCTGGCTGTATATCACTCTGGCGCTATATCACTCTGACTGTATATCACTCTGGCTGTATATCACTCTGGCGGTATATCCCTCTGGTGGTATATCACTCTGGCGAAATATCACTCTGGCTGTATATCACTCTGGCGGTATATCACTCGGGCCGTATATCAGTCTGGCTGTATATCACTCTGGCGGTATATCACTCTGGCGGTATATCACTCTGGCTGTATATCACGCTGGTTGTATATCACTCTGGCTGTATATCACTCTGGCTGTATATCACTCTGGCCCTATATCACTCTGGCGGTATATCACTCTGGCTGTATATAACTCTGGCGGTATATCACTATAGCCGTATATCACTCTGGCGGTATATCACTCTGGCGGTATATCACTCTGGCGGTATATCACTCTGGCTGTATATAACTCTGGCGGTATATCACTATAGCCGTATATCACTCTGGTGGTATATCACTCTGGCGGTATATCACTCTGTCTGTATATCACTCTGGCGGTATATCATTCTGGCGGTATATCACTCTGGCGGTATATCACTCTGGCCGTATATCACGCTGGCCGTATATCACGCTGGCTGTATATCACTCTGGCGGTATATCACTCTGGCGGTATATCACTCTGGAGCTATATCACTCTGTCGGTATATCACTCTGGCTGTATATCAGTCTGCCGGTATATCACTCTGGCTGTATGTCACTCTGGCGGTATATCACTCTGGCGGTATATCACTCTGGCGGTATATCACTCTGGCGGTATATCACTCTGCCGGTATTTCACTCTGGCGGTATATCACTCTGGCGGTATATCACTCTGGCGGTATATCACTCTGGCGAAATATCACTCTGGCGGTATATCACTCTGGCGGTATATCACTCTGGCTGTATATCACTCTGGCGGTATATCACTCTGGCTGTATATCACTCTGGCGGTATATCACTCTGGCAGTATATCACTCTGGCTGTATATCAGTCTGGCGGTATATCACTCTGGCGGTATATCACTCTGGCTGTATATCACTCTGGCTGTATATAACTCTGGCGGTATATCACTCTGGCTGTATATCACTCTGGCAGTATATCACTCTGGCTGTATATCACTCTGGCGGTATATCACTCTGGCTGTATATCACTCTGGCTGTATATCACACTGGCGGTATATCACTCTGGCGGTATATCACTCTGGCGGTATATCACTCTGGCTGTATATAACTCTGGCGTTATATCACTCTGGCGGTATATCACTCTGGCTGTATATCACTCTGGCGGTATATCACTCTGGCGGTATATCACTCTGGCGGTATATAACTCTGGCGGTATATCACTCTGGCTGTATATCACTCTGGCGTTATATAACTGAGGCTGTATATCACTCTGGCTGTATATCACTCTGGCCCTATATCACTCTGGCGGTATATCACTCTGGCTGTATATAACTGTGGCGGTATATCACTATAGCCGTATATCACTCTGGCGGTATATCACTCTGGCGGTATATCACTCTGGCGGTATATCACTCTGGCTGTATATAACTCTGGCGGTATATCACTATAGCCGTATATCACTCTGGTGGTATATCACTCTGGCGGTATATCACTCTGGCTGTATATCACTCTGGCGGTATATCACTCTGGCGGTATATCACTCTGGCAGTATATCACTCTGGCCGTATATCACGCTGGCCGTATATCACGCTGGCTGTATATCACTCTGGCGGTATATCACTCTGGCGGTATATCACTCTGGCGCTATATCACTCTGGCGGTATATCACTCTGGCTGTATATCACTCTGCCGGTATATCACTCTGGCTGTATGTCACTCTGGCGGTATATCACTCTGGCTGTATATCACTCTGGCGGTATATCACTCTGGCTGTATATCACTCTGGCGGTATATCACTCTGGCGGTATATCACTCTGGCTGTATATCACTCTGGCTGTATATCACAATGGCGGTATATCACTCTGGCGGTATATCACTCTGGCGGTATATCACTCTGGCGGTATACCACTCTGGCGGTATATCACACTGGCTGTATATCACTCTGGCGGTATATAACTCTGGCGGTATATCACTCTGGCTGTATATCACTCTGGCGGTATATAACTGAGGCGGTATATCACTCTGGCGGTATATCACTCAGGCGGTATATCACACTGGCGGTATATCACTCTGGCGGTATATCACACTGGCGGTATATCACTCTGGCGGTACATCACACTGGCGGTATATCACTCTGGCTGTATATTACTCTGGCGGCATATCACTCTGGCGGTATATCACTCTGGCGGTATATCACTCTGGCGAAATATCACTCTGGCTGTATATCACTCTGGCGGTATATCACTCTGGCGGTATATCACTCTGGCGGTATATCACTCTGGCAGTATATCACTCTAGCGGTATATCACTCTGGCGGTATATCACTCTGGCGAAATATCACTCTGGCGGTATATGACTCTGGCGGTATATCACTCTGGCTGTATATAACTCTGGCGGTATATCACTCTGGCGGTATATCACACTGGCGGTATATCACTCTCGCGGTATATCACTCTGGCTGTATATCACTCTGGCGGGATATCACTCTGGCTGTATATCACTCTGGCGGTATATCACTCTGGCGGTATATCACTCTGGCTGTATATCACTCTGTCGGTATATCACTCTGGCTGTATATCACTCTGGCGGTATATCACTCTGGCTGTATATCACTCTGGCGGTATATCACTCTGGGGGTATATCACTCTGGCTGTATATCACTCTGGCGGTATATCACACTGGCTGTATATGACTCTGGCGGTATATCACTCTGGCGGTATATCACACTGGGGGTATATCACTCTGGCTGTATATCACTCTGGCTGTATATCATTCTGGCTGTATATCACTCTGGCGGTATATCACTCTGGCTGTTTATCACTCTGGCTGTATATCACTCTGGCGGTATATCACTCTGGCGGTATATCACTCTGGCTGTATATCACTCTGGCGGTATATCACTCTGGCGGTATATAACTCTGGCGGTATATCACTCTGGCGGTATATCACTCTGGCTGTATATCACTCTGGCGGTATATAACTGAGGCGGTATATCACTCTGGCTGTATATCACTCTGGCGGTATATCACTCTGGCTGTTTATCACTCTGGCTGTATATCACTCTGGCGGTATATCACTTTGGCGGTATATCACTCTGGCTCTATATCACTCTGGCGGTATATCACTCTGGCGGTATATCACTCTGGCGGTATATCACTCTGGCGGTATATCACTCTGGCGGTATATCACTCTGGCTGTATATCACTCTGGCGGTATATCACTCTGGCGGTATATAACTGAGGCGGTATATCACTCTGGCTGTATATAAACCTGGCGTTATATCACTCTGGCGGTATATCTTCTGGCTGTATATCACTCTGGCTGTATATCACTCTGGCTGTATATCACTCTGGCGGTATATCACTCTGGCGGTATATCACTCTGGCTGTATTTCAGTCTGGCGGTATATCAGACTGGCGGTATATCACTCTGGCGGTATATCACACTGGCGGTATATCACTCTGGCGGTATATCACTCTGGCGGTATATCACTCTGGCGGTATATCACTCTGGCGGTATATCACTCTGGCGGTATATCACTCTGGCGAAATATCACTCTGGCGGTATATCACTCTGGCGGTATATCACTCTGGCTGTATATCACTCTGGCGGTATATCACTCTGGCGGTATATCACTCTTGCGGTATATCACTCTGGCCGTATATCACGCTGGCTGTATATCACTCTGGCTGTATATCACTTTGGCGGTATATCACTCTGGCGGTATATCACTCTGGCGGTATATCACTCTGGCGGTATATCACTCTGGCGAAATATCACCCTGGCGGTATATCACTCTGGCTGTATATCACTCTGGCGGTATATCACTCTGGCGGTATATCACTCTTGCGGTATATCACTCTGGCTGTATATCACTCTGGCTGTATATCACTCTGGCGGTATATCACTCTGGCGGTGTATCACTCTGGCGGTATATCACTCTGGCTGTATATCACTCTGGCTGTATATCACTCTGGCGGTATATCACTCTGGCGGTGTATCACTCTGGCGGTATATCACTCTGGCTGTATATCACTCTGGCGGTATATCACTATGGCGGTATATCACTCTGGCTGTATATCACTCTGGCGGTATATCACTCTGGCGGTATATCACCCTCGCGGTATATCACTCTGGCGGTATATAACTCTGGCGGTATATCACTGTGGCTGTATATCACTCTGGCGGTATATAAATGAGGCGGTATATCACTCTGGCGGTATATCCCTCTGGCGGTATATCACTCTGGCTGTATATCACTCTGGCGGTATGTCACCCTGGCGGTATATCACTCTGGCGGTATATCACACTGGCGGTATATCACTCTGGCTGTATATCAATCTGGCGGTATGTCACTCTGGGGGTATATCACTCTGGCGGTATATCACTCTGGCGAAATATCACTCTGGCTGTATATCACTCTGGCGGTATATCACTCTGGCGGTATATCACTCTGGCGGTATATCACTCTGACGGTATATCACTCTGGCGGTATATCACTCTGGCGGTATATAACTCTGGCGGTATATCACTCTGGCTGTATATCACTCTGGCGGTATATAACTGAGGCGGTATATCACTCTGGCGGTATATCACTCAGGCGGTATATCACACTGGCGGTATATCACTCTGGCGGTATATCACACTGGCGGTATATCACTCTGGCGGTACATCACACTGGCGGTATATCACTCTGGCTGTATATTACTCTGGCGGCATATCACTCTGGCGGTATATCACTCTGGCGGTATATCACTCTGGCGAAATATCACTCTGGCTGTATATCACTCTGGCGGTATATCACTCTGGCGGTATATCACTCTGGCGGTATATCACTCTGACGGTATATCACTCTGGCGGTATATCACTCTAGCGGTATATCACTCTGGCGGTATATCACTCTGGCGAAATATCACTCTGGCGGTATATGACTCTGGCGGTATATCACTCTGCCGCTATATCACTCTGGCGGTATATCACTCTGGCGGTATATCACACTGGCGGTATATCACTCTGGCGGTATATCACTCTGGCTGTATATCACTCTGGCGGGATATCACTCTGGCTGTATATCACTCTGGCGGTATATCACTCTGGCGGTATATCACTCTGGCTGTATATCACTCTGTCGGTATATCACTCTGGCTGTATATCACTCTGGCGGTATATCACCCTGGCTGTATATCACTCTGGCTGTATATCACTCTGGCTGTATATCACACTGGCGGTATATCACTCTGGCGGTATATCACTCTGGCGGTATATCACTCTGGCGCTATATCACTCTGGCGGTATATCACTCTGGCTGTATATCACTCTGGCGGTATATCACTCTGGGGGTATATCACTCTGGCTGTATATCACTCTGGCGGTATATCACACTGGCTGTATATGACTCTGGCGGTATATCACTCTGGCGGTATATCACACTGGGGGTATATCACTCTGGCTGTATATCACTCTGGCTGTATATCACTCTGGCTGTATATCATTCTGGCGGTATATCACTCTGGCTGTTTATCACTCTGGCTGTATATCACTCTGGCGGTATATCACTCTGGCGGTATATCACTCTGGCTGTATATCACTCTGGCGGTATATCAATCTGGCGGTATATAACTCTGGCGGTATATCACTCTGGCGGTATATCACTCTGGCTGTATATCACTCTGGCGGTATATAACTGAGGCGGTATATCACTCTGGCTGTATATCACTCTGGCGGTATATCACTCTGGCTGTTTATCACTCTGGCTGTATATCACTCTGGCGGTATATCACTCTGGCGGTATATCACTCTGGCTCTATATCACTCTGGCGGTATATCACTCTGGCGGTATATCACTCTGGCGGTATATCACTCTGGCGGTATATCACTCTGGCGGTATATCACTCTGGCTGTATATCACTCTGGCTGTATATCACTCTGGCGGTATATAACTGAGGCGGTATATCACTCTGGCTGTATATAAACCTGGCGTTATATCACTCTGGCGGTATATCTTCTGGCTGTATATCACTCTGGCTGTATATCACTCTGGCTGTATATCACTCTGGCGGTATATCACTCTGGCGGTATATCACTCTGGCTGTATTTCAGTCTGGCGGTATATCAGACTGGCGGTATATCACTCTGGCGGTATATCACACTGGCGGTATATCACTCTGGCGGTATATCACTCTGGCGGTATATCACTCTGGCGGTATATCACTCTGGCGGTATATCACTCTGGCGGCATATCACTCTGGCGAAATATCACTCTGGCGGTATATCACTCTGGCGGTATATCACTCTGGCTGTATATCACTCTGGCGGTATATCACTCTGGCGGTATATCACTCTTGCGGTATATCACTCTGGCCGTATATCACGCTGGCTGTATATCACTCTGGCTGTATATCACTTTGGCGGTATATCACTCTGGCGGTATATCACTCTGGCGGTATATCACTCTGGCGGTATATCACTCTGGCTGTATTTCAGTCTGGCGGTATATTAGACTGGCGGTATATCACTCTGGCGGTATATCACACTGGCGGTATATCACTCTGGCGGTATATCACTCTGGCGGTATATCACTCTGGCGGTATATCACTCTGGCGGTATATCACTCTGGCGGTATATCACTCTGGCGAAATATCACTCTGGCGGTATATCACTCTGGCGGTATATCACTCTGGCTGTATATCACTCTGGCGGTATATCACTCTGGCGGTATATCACTCTTGCGGTATATCACTCTGGCCGTATATCACGCTGGCTGTATATCACTCTGGCTGTATATCACTTTGGCGGTATATCACTCTGGCGGTATATCACTCTGGCGGTATATCACTCTGGCGGTATATCACTCTGGCGAAATATCACCCTGGCGGTATATCACTCTGGCGGTATATCACTCTGGCTGTATATCACTCTGGCGGTATATCACTCTGGCGGTATATCACTCTTGCGGTATATCACTCTGGCTGTATATCACTCTGGCTGTATATCACTCTGGCGGTATATCACTCTGGCGGTGTATCACTCTGGCGGTATATCACTCTGGCTGTATATCAATCTGGCTGTATATCACTCTGGCGGTATATCACTCTGGCGGTGTATCACTCTGGCGGTATATCACTCTGGCTGTATATCACTCTGGCGGTATATCACTATGGCGGCATATCACTCTGGCTGTATATCACTCTGGCGGTATATCACTCTGGCGGTATATCACCCTCGCGGTATATCACTCTGGCGGTATATAACTCTGGCGGTATATCACTGTGGCTGTATATCACTCTGGCGGTATATAAATGAGGCGGTATATCACTCTGGCGGTATATCCCTCTGGCGGTATATCACTCTGGCTGTATATCACTCTGGCGGTATGTCACCCTGGCGGTATATCACTCTGGCGGTATATCACACTGGCGGTATATCACTCTGGCTGTATATCAATCTGGCGGTATGTCACTCTGGGGGTATATCACTCTGGCGGTATATCACTCTGGCGAAATATCACTCTGGCTGTATATCACTCTGGCGGTATATCACTCTGGCGGTATATCACTCTGGCGGTATATCACTCTGACGGTATATCACTCTGGCGGTATATCACTCTGGCGGTATATAACTCTGGCGGTATATCACTCTGGCTGTATATCACTCTGGCGGTATATAACTGAGGCGGTATATCACTCTGGCGGTATATCACTCAGGCGGTATATCACACTGGCGGTATATCACTCTGGCGGTATATCACACTGGCGGTATATCACTCTGGCGGTACATCACACTGGCGGTATATCACTCTGGGTGTATATTACTCTGGCGGCATATCACTCTGGCGGTATATCACTCTGGCGGTATATCACTCTGGCGAAATATCACTCTGGCTGTATATCACTCTGGCGGTATATCACTCTGGCGGTATATCACTCTGGCGGTATATCACTCTGACGGTATATCACTCTGGCGGTATATCACTCTAGCGGTATATCACTCTGGCGGTATATCACTCTGGCGAAATATCACTCTGGCGGTATATGACTCTGGCGGTATATCACTCTGCCGCTATATCACTCTGGCGGTATATCACTCTGGCGGTATATCACACTGGCGGTATATCACTCTGGCGGTATATCACTCTGGCTGTATATCACTCTGGCGGGATATCACTCTGGCTGTATATCACTCTGGCGGTATATCACTCTGGCGGTATATCACTCTGGCTGTATATCACTCTGTCGGTATATCACTCTGGCTGTATATCACTCTGGCGGTATATCACCCTGGCTGTATATCACTCTGGCTGTATATCACTCTGGCTGTATATCACACTGGCGGTATATCACTCTGGCGGTATATCACTCTGGCGGTAGATCACTCTGGCGCTATATCACTCTGGCGGTATATCACTCTGGCTGTATATCACTCTGGCGGTATATCACTCTGGGGGTATATCACTCTGGCTGTATATCACTCTGGCGGTATATCACACTGGCTGTATATGACTCTGGCGGTATATCACTCTGGCGGTATATCACACTGGGGGTATATCACTCTGGCTGTATATCACTCTGGCTGTATATCACTCTGGCTGTATATCATTCTGGCGGTATATCACTCTGGCTGTTTATCACTCTGGCTGTATATCACTCTGGCGGTATATCACTCTGGCGGTATATCACTCTGGCTGTATATCACTCTGGCGGTATATCAATCTGGCGGTATATAACTCTGGCGGTATATCACTCTGGCGGTATATCACTCTGGCTGTATATCACTCTGGCGGTATATAACTGAGGCGGTATATCACTCTGGCTGTATATCACTCTGGCGGTATATCACTCTGGCTGTTTATCACTCTGGCTGTATATCACTCTGGCGGTATATCACTCTGGCGGTATATCACTCTGGCTCTATATCACTCTGGCGGTATATCACTCTGGCGGTATATCACTCTGGCGGTATATCACTCTGGCGGTATATCACTCTGGCGGTATATCACTCTGGCTGTATATCACTCTGGCTGTATATCACTCTGGCGGTATATAACTGAGGCGGTATATCACTCTGGCTGTATATAAACCTGGCGTTATATCACTCTGGCGGTATATCTTCTGGCTGTATATCACTCTGGCTGTATATCACTCTGGCTGTATATCACTCTGGCGGTATATCACTCTGGCGGTATATCACTCTGGCTGTATTTCAGTCTGGCGGTATATCAGACTGGCGGTATATCACTCTGGCGGTATATCACACTGGCGGTATATCACTCTGGCGGTATATCACTCTGGCGGTATATCACTCTGGCGGTATATCACTCTGGCGGTATATCACTCTGGCGGCATATCACTCTGGCGAAATATCACTCTGGCGGTATATCACTCTGGCGGTATATCACTCTGGCTGTATATCACTCTGGCGGTATATCACTCTGGCGGTATATCACTCTTGCGGTATATCACTCTGGCCGTATATCACGCTGGCTGTATATCACTCTGGCTGTATATCACTTTGGCGGTATATCACTCTGGCGGTATATCACTCTGGCGGTATATCACTCTGGCGGTATATCACTCTGGCGAAATATCACCCTGGCGGTATATCACTCTGGCGGTATATCACTCTGGCTGTATATCACTCTGGCGGTATATCACTCTGGCGGTATATCACTCTTGCGGTATATCACTCTGGCTGTATATCACTCTGGCTGTATATCACTCTGGCGGTATATCACTCTGGCGGTGTATCACTCTGGCGGTATATCACTCTGGCTGTATATCACTCTGGCTGTATATCACTCTGGCGGTATATCACTCTGGCGGTGTATCACTCTGGCGGTATATCACTCTGGCTGTATATCACTCTGGCGGTATATCACTATGGCGGTATATCACTCTGGCTGTATATCACTCTGGCGGTATATCACTCTGGCGGTATATCACCCTCGCGGTATATCACTCTGGCGGTATATAACTCTGGCGGTATATCACTGTGGCTGTATATCACTCTGGCGGTATATAAATGAGGCGGTATATCACTCTGGCTGTATATCACTCTGGCGGTATATCCCTCTGGCGGTATATCACTCTGGCTGTATATCACTCTGGCGGTATGTCACCCTGGCGGTATATCACTCTGGCGGTATATCACACTGGCGGTATATCACTCTGGCGGTATATCACTCTGGCTGTATATCAATCTGGCGGTATGTCACTCTGGGGGTATATCACTCTGGCGGTATATCACTCTGGCGAAATATCACTCTGGCGGTATATCACTCTGGCGGTATATCACTCTGGCGGTATATCACTCTGACGGTATATCACTCTGGCGGTATATCACTCTGGCGGTATATCACTCTGGCGGTATATCACTCTGGCGAAATATCACTCTGGCGGTATATGACTCTGGCGGTATATCACTCTGGCTGTATATAACTCTGGCGGTATATCACTCTGGCGGTATATCACACTGGCGGTATATCACTCTGGCGGTATATCACTCTGGCTGTATATCACTCTGGCGGGATATCACTCTGGCTGTATATCACTCTGGCGGTATATCACTCTGGCGGTATATCACTCTGGCTGTATATCACTCTGGCTGTATATCACTCTGTCGGTATATCACTCTGGCTGTATATCACTCTGGCGGTATATCACACTGGCTGTATATCACTCTGGCTGTATATCACTCTGACGGGATATCACTCTGGTGGTATATCACTCTGGCAGTATATCACTCTGGTGGTATATCACTCTGGCGGTATATCACTCTGGTGGTATATCACTCTGGCGAAATATCACTCTGGCTGTATATCACTCTGGCGGAATATCACTCTGGCTATATATCTCTCTGGCGGTATATCACATTGGCTGTATATCACTCTGTCGGTATACCACTCTGGCGGTATATCACACTGGCTGTATATCACTCTGGCGGTATATCACTCTGGCGGTATATCACTCTGGCTGTATATCACTCTGGCGGTATATCACTCCGGCGGTATATCACTCTGGCGGTATATCACTCTGGCGAAATATCACTCTGGCTGTATATCACTCTGGCGGTATATCACTCTGGCGGTATATGACTCTGGCGGTATATGACTCTGGCGGTATATCACTCTTGCTGTATATCACTCTGACGGTATACCACTCTGGCGGTATATCACTCTGGCGGTATATCACTCTGGCGGTATATCACTCTGGCGGTATATCAGTCTGGCTGTATATAACTCTGGCGGTATATCACTCTGGCGGTATATCACACTGGCGGTATATCACTCTCGCGGTATATCACTCTGGCTGTATATCACTCTGGCGGTATATCACTCTGACGGTATATCACTCTGGCGAAATATCACTCTGGCGGTATATCACTCTGGCGGTATATCACTCTGGCGGTATATCACTCTGGCGGTATATCACTCTGGCTGTTTATCACTCTGGCGGTATATCACTCTGGCTGTATATCACTCTGGCGCTATATCACTCTGACTGTATATCACTCTGGCTGTATATCACTCTGGCGGTATATCCCTCTGGTGGTATATCACTCTGGCGAAATATCACTCTGGCTGTATATCACTCTGGCGGTATATCACTCGGGCCGTATATCAGTCTGGCTGTATATCACTCTGGCGGTATATCACTCTGGCGGTATATCACTCTGGCTGTATATCACGCTGGTTGTATATCACTCTGGCTGTATATCACTCTGGCTGTATATCACTCTGGCCCTATATCACTCTGGCGGTATATCACTCTGGCTGTATATAACTCTGGCGGTATATCACTATAGCCGTATATCACTCTGGCGGTATATCACTCTGGCGGTATATCACTCTGGCTGTATATAACTCTGGCGGTATATCACTATAGCCGTATATCACTCTGGTGGTATATCACTCTGGCGGTATATCACTCTGTCTGTATATCACTCTGGCGGTATATCATTCTGGCGGTATATCACTCTGGCGGTATATCACTCTGGCCGTATATCACGCTGGCCGTATCTCACGCTGGCTGTATATCACTCTGGCGGTATATCACTCTGGCGGTATATCACTCTGGAGCTATATCACTCTGTCGGTATATCACTCTGGCTGTATATCAGTCTGCCGGTATATCACTCTGGCTGTATGTCACTCTGGCGGTATATCACTCTGGCGGTATATCACTCTGGCGGTATATCACTCTGGCGGTATATCACTCTGCCGGTATTTCACTCTGGCGGTATATCACTCTGGCGGTATATCACTCTGGCGGTATATCACTCTGGCGAAATATCACTCTGGCGGTATATCACTCTGGCGGTATATCACTCTGGCTGTATATCACTCTGGCGGTATATCACTCTGGCTGTATATCACTCTGGCGGTATATCACTCTGGCAGTATATCACTCTGGCTGTATATCAGTCTGGCGGTATATCACTCTGGCGGTATATCACTCTGGCTGTATATCACTCTGGCTGTATATAACTCTGGCGGTATATCACTCTGGCTGTATATCACTCTGGCAGTATATCACTCTGGCTGTATATCACTCTGGCGGTATATCACTCTGGCTGTATATCACTCTGGCTGTATATCACACTGGCGGTATATCACTCTGGCGGTATATCACTCTGGCGGTATATCACTCTGGCTGTATATAACTCTGGCGTTATATCACTCTGGCGGTATATCACTCTGGCTGTATATCACTCTGGCGGTATATCACTCTGGCGGTATATCACTCTGGCGGTATATAACTCTGGCGGTATATCACTCTGGCTGTATATCACTCTGGCGTTATATAACTGAGGCGGTATATCACTCTGGCGGTATATCACTCTGGCTGTATATCACTCTGGCTGTATATCACTCTGGCTGTATATCACTCTGGCGGTATATCACTCTGGCGGTATATCACTCTGGCTGTATATCACTCTGGCGGTATATGACACTGGCGGTATATCACTCTGGCGGTATATCACACTGGCGGTATATCACTCTGGCTGTATATCACACTGGCGGTATATCACTCTGGCGGTACATCACACTGGCGGTATATCACTCTGGCGGTATATCACACTGGCGGTATATCACTCTGGCTGTATATCACTCTGGCGGTATATCACTCTGGCTGTATATCACTCTGGCGGTATATCAAATTAGCTGTATATCACTCTGGCGGTATATCACTCTGGCGGCATATCACACTGGCTGTATATCACTCTGGCGGTATATCACTCTGGCGGTATATCACTCTGGCTGTATATCACTCTGGCGGTATATCACTCCGGCGGCATATCACTCTGGCGGTATATCACTCTGGCGAAATATCACTCTGGCTGTATATCACTCTGACGGTATATCACTCTGGCGGTATATCACTCTGGCGGTATATCACTCTGGCGGTATATCACTCTGGCGGTATATCACTCTGGCGAAATATCACTCTGGCGGTATATCACTCTGGCGGTATATCATTCTGGCTGTATATCACTCTGGCGGTATATCACTCAGGCGGTATATCACACTGGCGGTATATCATCCTGGCGGTATATCACTCTGGCATGTATATCACTCTGGCGGTATATCACTCTGGCGGGATATCACACTGGCGGTATATCACTCTGGCGAAATATCACTCTGGCGGTATATCACTCTGGCGGTATATCACTCTGGCGGTATATCACTCTGGCGTTATATCACTCTGGCTGTATACCACTCCGGCGGTCTATCATTCTGGCGGTATATCACTCTGGCGTTAGATCACTCTGGCTGTATATCACTCAGGCTGTATATCACACTGGCGGTATATCACTCTGGCGGTATATCACTCTGGCGGTATATCACTCTGGCTGTATATAACTCTGGCGTTATATCACTCTGGCGGTATATCACTCTGGCTGTATATCACTCTGGCGGTATATCACTCTGGCGGTATATAACTCTGGCGGTATATCACTCTGGCTGTATATCACTCTGGCGGTATATAACTGAGGCGGTATATCACTCTGGCGGTATATCACTCTGGCTGTATATCACTCTGGCTGTATATCACTCTGGCTGTATATCACTCTGGCGGTATATCACTCTGGCGGTATATCACTCTGGCTGTATATCACTCTGGCGGTATATCACTCAGGCGGTATATCACACTGGCGGTATATCATCCTGGCGGTATATCACTCTGGCTGTATATCACTCTGGCGGTATATCACTCTGGCGGGATATCACTCTGGCGGTATATCACTCTGGCGAAATATCACTCTGGCGGTATATCACTCTGGCGGTATATCACTCTGGCGGTATATCACTCTGGCGGTATATCACTCTGGCTGTATATCATTCTGGCGGTATATCACTCTGGCTGTATATCACTCTGGCGTTTTATCACTCTGGCTGTATATCACTCCGGCGGTCTATCATTCTGGCGGTATATCACTCTGGCGGTAGATCACTCTGGCTGTATATCACTCTGGCTGTATATCACACTGGCGGTATATCACTCTGGCGGTATATCACTCTGGCGGTATATCACTCTGGCTGTATATAACTCTGGCGTTATATCACTCTGGCGGTATATCACTCTGGCTGTATATCACTCTGGCGGTATATCTCTCTGGCGGTATATCACTCTGGCGGTATATAACTCTGGCGGTATATCACTCTGGCTGTATATCACTCTGGCGGTATATAACTGAGGCGGTATATCACTCTGGCGGTATATCACTCTGGCTGTATATCACTCTGGCTGTATATCACTCTGGCTGTATATCACTCTGGCGGTATATCACTCTGGCGGTATATCACTCTGGCTGTATATCACGCTGGCGGTATATCACACTGGCGGTATATCACTCTGGCGGTATATCACACTGGCTGTATATCACTCTGGCGGTATATCACTCTG
This sequence comes from Eledone cirrhosa, assembly GCA_964016885.1. Classification (NCBI taxonomy): domain Eukaryota; kingdom Metazoa; phylum Mollusca; class Cephalopoda; order Octopoda; family Eledonidae; genus Eledone; species Eledone cirrhosa. The sequence continues at coordinate 270,774,437 of OZ024743.1, read as the reverse complement.
GCGGCATATCACTCTGGCTGTATATCACTCTGGCGGTATATCACACTGGCGGTATATCACTCTGGCGGTATATCACACTAGCGGTATATCACTCTGGCGGTATATGACACTGGCGGTATATCACTCTGGCGGTACATCACACTGGCAGTATATCACTCTGGCTGTATATTACTCTGGCGGCATATCACTCTGGCGGTATATCACTCTGGCTGTATATCACTCTGGCTGTATATCACTCTGGCTGTATATCACCCTGGCGGTATATCACTCTGGCGGTATATCACTCTGGCGAAATATCACTCTGGCTGTATATCACTCTGGCGGTATATCACTCGGGCCGTATATCACTCTGGCTGTATATCACTCTGGCGGTATATCACTCTGGCGGTATATCACTCTGGCTGTATATCACTCTGGCGGTATATCACTCTGGCGGTATATCACTCTGGCGGTATATCACTCTGGCCGTATATCACTCTGGCGAAATATCACTCTGGCTGTATATCACTCTGCCGGTATATCACTCTGGCGGTATATCACTCTGGCGGTATATCACTCTGGCTGTACATCACTCTGGCGGTATATCACTCTGGCGGTATATCACTCTGGCTGTACATCACTCTGGCGGTACATAACTCTGGCGGTATATCACTCTGTCGGTATATCACTCAGGCGGTATATCACTCTGGCGGTATATCACTCTGCCGGTATATCACTCTGGCTGTATATCACTCTGGCTGTATATCACTCTGGCGGTATATCACTCTGGCGGTATATCACTCTGGCGAAATAACACTCTGGCGGTATATCACTCTGGCGGTATATCACTGTGGCGGTATATCACTCTGGCGGAATTTCACTCTGGCGGTATATCACTCTGGCGGTATATCACTCTGGCCGTATATCACTCTGGCGGTATATCACTCTGGCTGTATATCACTCTGGCTGTATATCACTCTGGCCGTATATCACTCTGGCTGTATATCACTCTGGCCGTATATCACTCTGGCTGTATATTATTCTGGCGGTATATCACTCTGGCGGTATATCACTCTGGCTGTATATCACTCTGGCCGTATATCACTCTGGCGGTATATCACTCTGGCGGTATATCACTCTGGCGGTATATTACTCTGGCGGTATATCACTCTGGCTGTATATCACTCTGGCGGTATATCACACTGGCTGTATATCACTCTGGCTGTATATCACTCTGACGGGATATCACTCTGGTGGTATATCACTCTGGCAGTATATCACTCTGGTGGTATATCACTCTGGCGGTATATCACTCTGGTGGTATATCACTCTGGCGAAATATCACTCTGGCTGTATATCACTCTGGCGGAATATCACTCTGGCTATATATCTCTCTGGCGGTATATCACATTGGCTGTATATCACTCTGTCGGTATACCACTCTGGCGGTATATCACACTGGCTGTATATCACTCTGGCGGTATATCACTCTGGCGGTATATCACTCTGGCTGTATATCACTCTGGCGGTATATCACTCCGGCGGTATATCACTCTGGCGGTATATCACTCTGGCGAAATATCACTCTGGCTGTATATCACTCTGGCGGTATATCACTCTGGCGGTATATCACTCTGGCGGTATATGACTCTGGCGGTATATCACTCTTGCTGTATATCACTCTGACGGTATACCACTCTGGCGGTATATCACTCTGGCGGTATATCACTCTGGCGGTATATCACTCTGGCGGTATATCAGTCTGGCTGTATATAACTCTGGCGGTATATCACTCTGGCGGTATATCACACTGGCGGTATATCACTCTCGCGGTATATCACTCTGGCTGTATATCACTCTGGCGGTATATCACTCTGACGGTATATCACTCTGGCGAAATATCACTCTGGCGGTATATCACTCTGGCGGTATATCACTCTGGCGGTATATCACTCTGGCGGTATATCACTCTGGCTGTTTATCACTCTGGCGGTATATCACTCTGGCTGTATATCACTCTGGCGCTATATCACTCTGACTGTATATCACTCTGGCTGTATATCACTCTGGCGGTATATCCCTCTGGTGGTATATCACTCTGGCGAAATATCACTCTGGCTGTATATCACTCTGGCGGTATATCACTCGGGCCGTATATCAGTCTGGCTGTATATCACTCTGGCGGTATATCACTCTGGCGGTATATCACTCTGGCTGTATATCACGCTGGTTGTATATCACTCTGGCTGTATATCACTCTGGCTGTATATCACTCTGGCCCTATATCACTCTGGCGGTATATCACTCTGGCTGTATATAACTCTGGCGGTATATCACTATAGCCGTATATCACTCTGGCGGTATATCACTCTGGCGGTATATCACTCTGGCGGTATATCACTCTGGCTGTATATAACTCTGGCGGTATATCACTATAGCCGTATATCACTCTGGTGGTATATCACTCTGGCGGTATATCACTCTGTCTGTATATCACTCTGGCGGTATATCATTCTGGCGGTATATCACTCTGGCGGTATATCACTCTGGCCGTATATCACGCTGGCCGTATATCACGCTGGCTGTATATCACTCTGGCGGTATATCACTCTGGCGGTATATCACTCTGGAGCTATATCACTCTGTCGGTATATCACTCTGGCTGTATATCAGTCTGCCGGTATATCACTCTGGCTGTATGTCACTCTGGCGGTATATCACTCTGGCGGTATATCACTCTGGCGGTATATCACTCTGGCGGTATATCACTCTGCCGGTATTTCACTCTGGCGGTATATCACTCTGGCGGTATATCACTCTGGCGGTATATCACTCTGGCGAAATATCACTCTGGCGGTATATCACTCTGGCGGTATATCACTCTGGCTGTATATCACTCTGGCGGTATATCACTCTGGCTGTATATCACTCTGGCGGTATATCACTCTGGCAGTATATCACTCTGGCTGTATATCAGTCTGGCGGTATATCACTCTGGCGGTATATCACTCTGGCTGTATATCACTCTGGCTGTATATAACTCTGGCGGTATATCACTCTGGCTGTATATCACTCTGGCAGTATATCACTCTGGCTGTATATCACTCTGGCGGTATATCACTCTGGCTGTATATCACTCTGGCTGTATATCACACTGGCGGTATATCACTCTGGCGGTATATCACTCTGGCGGTATATCACTCTGGCTGTATATAACTCTGGCGTTATATCACTCTGGCGGTATATCACTCTGGCTGTATATCACTCTGGCGGTATATCACTCTGGCGGTATATCACTCTGGCGGTATATAACTCTGGCGGTATATCACTCTGGCTGTATATCACTCTGGCGTTATATAACTGAGGCGGTATATCACTCTGGCGGTATATCACTCTGGCTGTATATCACTCTGGCTGTATATCACTCTGGCTGTATATCACTCTGGCGGTATATCACTCTGGCGGTATATCACTCTGGCTGTATATCACTCTGGCGGTATATGACACTGGCGGTATATCACTCTGGCGGTATATCACACTGGCGGTATATCACTCTGGCTGTATATCACACTGGCGGTATATCACTCTGGCGGTACATCACACTGGCGGTATATCACTCTGGCGGTATATCACACTGGCGGTATATCACTCTGGCTGTATATCACTCTGGCGGTATATCACTCTGGCTGTATATCACTCTGGCGGTATATCAAATTAGCTGTATATCACTCTGGCGGTATATCACTCTGGCGGCATATCACACTGGCTGTATATCACTCTGGCGGTATATCACTCTGGCGGTATATCACTCTGGCTGTATATCACTCTGGCGGTATATCACTCCGGCGGCATATCACTCTGGCGGTATATCACTCTGGCGAAATATCACTCTGGCTGTATATCACTCTGACGGTATATCACTCTGGCGGTATATCACTCTGGCGGTATATCACTCTGGCGGTATATCACTCTGGCGGTATATCACTCTGGCGAAATATCACTCTGGCGGTATATCACTCTGGCGGTATATCATTCTGGCTGTATATCACTCTGGCGGTATATAACTCAGGCGGTATATCACACTGGCGGTATATCATCCTGGCGGTATATCACTCTGGCATGTATATCACTCTGGCGGTATATCACTCTGGCGGGATATCACACTGGCGGTATATCACTCTGGCGAAATATCACTCTGGCGGTATATCACTCTGGCGGTATATGACTCTGGCGGTATATCACTCTGGCGTTATATCACTCTGGCTGTATACCACTCCGGCGGTCTATCATTCTGGCGGTATATCACTCTGGCGTTAGATCACTCTGGCTGTATATCACTCAGGCTGTATATCACACTGGCGGTATATCACTCTGGCGGTATATCACTCTGGCGGTATATCACTCTGGCTGTATATAACTCTGGCGTTATATCACTCTGGCGGTATATCACTCTGGCTGTATATCACTCTGGCGGTATATCACTCTGGCGGTATATAACTCTGGCGGTATATCACTCTGGCTGTATATCACTCTGGCGGTATATAACTGAGGCGGTATATCACTCTGGCGGTATATCACTCTGGCTGTATATCACTCTGGCTGTATATCACTCTGGCTGTATATCACTCTGGCGGTATATCACTCTGGCGGTATATCACTCTGGCTGTATATCACTCTGGCGGTATATCACTCAGGTGGTATATCACACTGGCGGTATATCATCCTGGCGGTATATCACTCTGGCTGTATATCACTCTGGCGGTATATCACTCTGGCGGGATATCACTCTGGCGGCATATCACTCTGGCGAAATATCACTCTGGCGGTATATCACTCTGGCGGTATATCACTCTGGCGGTATATCACTCTGGCGGTATATCACTCTGGCTGTATATCATTCTGGCGGTATATCACTCTGGCTGTATATCACTCTGGCGTTTTATCACTCTGGCTGTATATCACTCCGGCGGTCTATCATTCTGGCGGTATATCACTCTGGCGGTAGATCACTCTGGCTGTATATCACTCTGGCTGTATATCACACTGGCGGTATATCACTCTGGCGGTATATCACTCTGGCGGTATATCACTCTGGCTGTATATAACTCTGGCGTTATATCACTCTGGCGGTATATCACTCTGGCTGTATATCACTCTGGCGGTATATCTCTCTGGCGGTATATCACTCTGGCGGTATATAACTCTGGCGGTATATCACTCTGGCTGTATATCACTCTGGCGGTATATAACTGAGGCGGTATATCACTCTGGCGGTATATCACTCTGGCTGTATATCACTCTGGCTGTATATCACTCTGGCTGTATATCACTCTGGCGGTATATCACTCTGGCGGTATATCACTCTGGCTGTATATCACTCTGGCGGTATATCACACTGGCGGTATATCACTCTGGCGGTATATCACACTGGCTGTATATCACTCTGGCGGTATATCACTCTGGCGGCATATCACTCTGGCTGTATATCACTCTGGCGGTATATCACACTGGCGGTATATCACTCTGGCGGTATATCACACTAGCGGTATATCACTCTGGCGGTATATGACACTGGCGGTATATCACTCTGGCGGTACATCACACTGGCAGTATATCACTCTGGCTGTATATTACTCTGGCGGCATATCACTCTGGCGGTATATCACTCTGGCTGTATATCACTCTGGCTGTATATCACTCTGGCTGTATATCACCCTGGCGGTATATCACTCTGGCGGTATATCACTCTGGCGAAATATCACTCTGGCTGTATATCACTCTGGCGGTATATCACTCGGGCCGTATATCACTCTGGCTGTATATCACTCTGGCGGTATATCACTCTGGCGGTATATCACTCTGGCTGTATATCACTCTGGCGGTATATCACTCTGGCGGTATATCACTCTGGCGGTATATCACTCTGGCCGTATATCACTCTGGCGAAATATCACTCTGGCTGTATATCACTCTGCCGGTATATCACTCTGGCGGTATATCACTCTGGCGGTATATCACTCTGGCTGTACATCACTCTGGCGGTATATCACTCTGGCGGTATATCACTCTGGCTGTACATCACTCTGGCGGTACATAACTCTGGCGGTATATCACTCTGGCGGTATATCACTCAGGCGGTATATCACTCTGGCGGTATATCACTCTGCCGGTATATCACTCTGGCTGTATATCACTCTGGCTGTATATCACTCTGGCGGTATATCACTCTGGCGGTATATCACTCTGGCGAAATAACACTCTGGCGGTATATCACTCTGGCGGTATATCACTGTGGCGGTATATCACTCTGGCGGAATTTCACTCTGGCGGTATATCACTCTGGCGGTATATCACTCTGGCCGTATATCACTCTGGCGGTATATCACTCTGGCTGTATATCACTCTGGCTGTATATCACTCTGGCCGTATATCACTCTGGCTGTATATCACTCTGGCCGTATATCACTCTGGCTGTATATTATTCTGGCGGTATATCACTCTGGCGGTATATCACTCTGGCTGTATATCACTCTGGCCGTATATCACTCTGGCGGTATATCACTCTGGCGGTATATCACTCTGGCGGTATATTACTCTGGCGGTATATCACTCTGTCGGTATATCACTCTGGCGGTATATCACACTGGCGGTATATCTCTCTGGCTGTATATCACTCTGGCGGTATATCACTCTGGCTGTATATCACTCTGGCTGTATATCACTCTGGCCGTATATCACTCTGGCTGTATATCACTCTGGCTGTATATCACTCTGGCCGTATATCACTCTGGCCGTATATCACTCTGGCCGTATATCACTCTGGCTGTATATCACTCTGGCTGTATATTACTCTGGCGGTATATCACTCTGGCGGTATATCACTCTAGCGGTATATCACTCTGGCTGTATATCACTCTGGCTGTATATCACTCTGGCGTTATATCACTCTGCCTGTATATCACTCTGGCGGTATATCACTCTGGCGGTATATCACTCTGGCGGTATATCACTCTGGCGGTATATTACTCTGGCGGTATATCACTCTGGCTGTATATCACTCTGGCGGTATATAACTCTGGCGGTATATCACTCTGGCGGTGTATCACTCTGGCGGTATATCACTCTGGCTGTATATCACTCTGGATGTATATCACTCTGGCCGTATATCACTCTGTCTGTATATCACTCTGGCTGTATATCACTCTGGCGGTATATCACTCTGGCGTTATATCACTCTGCCTGTATATCACTCTGGCGGTATATCACTCTGGCTGTATATCACTCTGGCGTTATATCACTCTGCCTGTATATCACTCTGGCGGTATATCACTCTGGCGGTATATCACTCTGGCGGTATATCACTCTGGCGGTATATTACTCTGGCGGTATATCACTCTGGCTGTATATCACTCTGGCTGTATATCACTCTGGCTGTATATCACTCTGGCCGTATATCACTCTGGCTGTATATCACTCTGGCTGTATATCACTCTGGCCGTATATCACTCTGGCGGTATATCACTCTGGCTGTATATCACTCTGGCTGTATATCACTCTGGCTGTATATCACTCTGGCTGTATATCACTCTGGCTGTATATCACTCAGGCCGTATATCACTCTGGCGTATATCACTCTGGCTGTATATCACTCTGGCTGTATATCACTCTGGCTGTATATCACTCTGGCTGTATATCAATCTGGCGGTATATCAATCTGGCTGTATATCACTCTGGCCGTATATCACTCTGGCGGTATATCACTCTGGCTGTATATCACTCTGGCTGTATATCACTCTGGCTGTATATCACTCTGGCCGTATATCACTCTGGCGGTATATCACTCTGGCTGTATATCACTCTGGCCGTATATCACTCTGGCTGTATATCACTCTGGCTGTATATCACTCTGGCTGTATATAACTCTGGCCGTATATTACTCTGGCCGAATATCACTCTGGCGGTATATCACTCTGGCGGTACATCACTCTGGCGGTATATCACTCTGGCTGTATATCACTCTGGCGGTATATCACTCTGGGTGTATATCACTCTGGCGGTATATCACTCTGGCGGTATATTACTTTGGCGGTATTTCACTCTGGCCGTATATCACGCAGGCTTTATATCACTCTGGCGGTATATCACTCTGGCGGTACATCACTCTGGCGCTATATCACTCTGGCGGTATATCACTCTGGCTGTATATCACTCTGGCGGTATATCACTCTGGCGGTATATCACTCTGGCTGTATATCACTCTGGCGGTATATCACTCTGGCGGCATATCACTCTGGCTGTATATCACTCTGGCGGTATATCACACTGGCGGTATATCACTCTGGCGGTATATCACACTAGCGGTATATCACTCTGGCGGTATATGACACTGGCGGTATATCACTCTGGCGGTACATCACACTGGCGGTATATCACTCTGGCTGTATATTACTCTGGCGGCATATCACTCTGGCGGTATATCACTCTGGCTGTATATCACTCTGGCTGTATATCACTCTGGCTGTATATCACCCTGGCGGTATATCACTCTGGCGGTATATCACTCTGGCGAAATATCACTCTGGCTGTATATCACTCTGGCGGTATATCACTCGGGCCGTATATCACTCTGGCTGTATATCACTCTGGCGGTATATCACTCTGGCGGTATATCACTCTGGCTGTATATCACTCTGGCGGTATATCACTCTGGCGGTATATCACTCTGGCGGTATATCACTCTGGCCGTATATCACTCTGGCGAAATATCACTCTGGCTGTATATCACTCTGCCGGTATATCACTCTGGCGGTATATCACTCTGGCGGTATATCACTCTGGCTGTACATCACTCTGGCGGTATATCACTCTGGCGGTATATCACTCTGGCTGTACATCACTCTGGCGGTACATAACTCTGGCGGTATATCACTCTGGCGGTATATCACTCTGGCGGTATATCACTCTGGCGGTATATCACTCTGCCGGTATATCACTCTGGCTGTATATCACTCTGGCTGTATATCACTCTGGCGGTATATCACTCTGGCGGTATATCACTCTGGCGAAATAACACTCTGGCGGTATATCACTCTGGCGGTATATCACTGTGGCGGTATATCACTCTGGCGGTATTTCACTCTGGCGGTATATCACTCTGGCGGTATATCACTCTGGCCGTATATCACTCTGGCGGTATATCACTCTGGCTGTATATCACTCTGGCTGTATATCACTCTGGCCGTATATCACTCTGGCTGTATATCACTCTGGCCGTATATCACTCTGGCTGTATATTACTCTGGCGGTATATCACTCTGGCGGTATATCACTCTGGCTGTATATCACTCTGGCCGTATATCACTCTGGCGGTATATCACTCTGGCGGTATATCACTCTGGCGGTATATTACTCTGGCGGTATATCACTCTGTCGGTATATCACTCTGGCGGTATATCACACTGGCGGTATATCTCTCTGGCTGTATATCACTCTGGCGGTATATCACTCTGGCTGTATATCACTCTGGCTGTATATCACTCTGGCCGTATATCACTCTGGCTGTATATCACTCTGGCTGTATATCACTCTGGCCGTATATCACTCTGGCCGTATATCACTCTGGCCGTATATCACTCTGGCTGTATATCACTCTGGCTGTATATTACTCTGGCGGTATATCACTCTGGCGGTATATCACTCTAGCGGTATATCACTCTGGCTGTATATCACTCTGGCTGTATATCACTCTGGCGTTATATCACTCTGCCTGTATATCACTCTGGCGGTATATCACTCTGGCGGTATATCACTCTGGCGGTATATCACTCTGGCGGTATATTACTCTGGCGGTATATCACTCTGGCTGTATATCACTCTGGCGGTATATCACTCTGGCGGTATATCACTCTGGCGGTATATCACTCTGGCGGTATATCACTCTGGCTGTATATCACTCTGGATGTATATCACTCTGGCCGTATATCACTCTGTCTGTATATCACTCTGGCTGTATATCACTCTGGCGGTATATCACTCTGGCGTTATATCACTCTGCCTGTATATCACTCTGGCGGTATATCACTCTGGCTGTATATCACTCTGGCGTTATATCACTCTGCCTGTATATCACTCTGGCGGTATATCACTCTGGCGGTATATCACTCTGGCGGTATATCACTCTGGCGGTATATTACTCTGGCGGTATATCACTCTGGCTGTATATCACTCTGGCTGTATATCACTCTGGCTGTATATCACTCTGGCCGTATATCACTCTGGCTGTATATCACTCTGGCTGTATATCACTCTGGCCGTATATCACTCTGGCGGTATATCACTCTGGCTGTATATCACTCTGGCTGTATATCACTCTGGCTGTATATCACTCTGGCTGTATATCACTCTGGCTGTATATCACTCAGGCCGTATATCACTCTGGCGTATATCACTCTGGCTGTATATCACTCTGGCTGTATATCACTCTGGCTGTATATCACTCTGGCTGTATATCAATCTGGCGGTATATCAATCTGGCTGTATATCACTCTGGCCGTATATCACTCTGGCGGTATATCACTCTGGCTGTATATCACTCTGGCTGTATATCACTCTGGCTGTATATCACTCTGGCCGTATATCACTCTGGCGGTATATCACTCTGGCTGTATATCACTCTGGCCGTATATCACTCTGGCTGTATATCACTCTGGCTGTATATCACTCTGGCTGTATATAACTCTGGCCGTATATTACTCTGGCCGAATATCACTCTGGCGGTATATCACTCTGGCGGTACATCACTCTGGCGGTATATCACTCTGGCTGTATATCACTCTGGCGGTATATCACTCTGGGTGTATATCACTCTGGCGGTATATCACTCTGGCGGTATATTACTTTGGCGGTATTTCACTCTGGCCGTATATCACGCAGGCTTTATATCACTCTGGCGGTATATCACTCTGGCGGTACATCACTCTGGCGCTATATCACTCTGGCGGTATATCACTCTGGCTGTATATCACTCTGGCGGTATATCACTCTGGCGGTATATCACTCTGGCTGTATATCACTCTGGCGGTATATCACTCTGGCGGCATATCACTCTGGCTGTATATCACTCTGGCGGTATATCACACTGGCGGTATATCACTCTGGCGGTATATCACACTAGCGGTATATCACTCTGGCGGTATATGACACTGGCGGTATATCACTCTGGCGGTACATCACACTGGCGGTATATCACTCTGGCTGTATATTACTCTGGCGGCATATCACTCTGGCGGTATATCACTCTGGCTGTATATCACTCTGGCTGTATATCACTCTGGCTGTATATCACCCTGGCGGTATATCACTCTGGCGGTATATCACTCTGGCGAAATATCACTCTGGCTGTATATCACTCTGGCGGTATATCACTCGGGCCGTATATCACTCTGGCTGTATATCACTCTGGCGGTATATCACTCTGGCGGTATATCACTCTGGCTGTATATCACTCTGGCGGTATATCACTCTGGCGGTATATCACTCTGGCGGTATATCACTCTGGCCGTATATCACTCTGGCGAAATATCACTCTGGCTGTATATCACTCTGCCGGTATATCACTCTGGCGGTATATCACTCTGGCGGTATATCACTCTGGCTGTACATCACTCTAGCGGTATATCACTCTGGCGGTATATCACTCTGGCTGTACATCACTCTGGCGGTACATAACTCTGGCGGTATATCACTCTGGCGGTATATCACTCTGGCGGTATATCACTCTGGCGGTATATCACTCTGGCTGTATATCACTCTGGCGGTATATGACACTGGCGGTATATCACTCTGGCGGTATATCACACTGGCGGTATATCACTCTGGCTGTATATCACACTGGCGGTATATCACTCTGGCGGTACATCACACTGGCGGTATATCACTCTGGCGGTATATCACACTGGCGGTATATCACTCTGGCTGTATATCACTCTGGCGGTATATCACTCTGGCTGTATATCACTCTGGCGGTATATCAAATTAGCTGTATATCACTCTGGCGGTATATCACTCTGGCGGCATATCACACTGGCTGTATATCACTCTGGCGGTATATCACTCTGGCGGTATATCACTCTGGCTGTATATCACTCTGGCGGTATATCACTCCGGCGGCATATCACTCTGGCGGTATATCACTCTGGCGAAATATCACTCTGGCTGTATATCACTCTGACGGTATATCACTCTGGCGGTATATCACTCTGGCGGTATATCACTCTGGCGGTATATCACTCTGGCGGTATATCACTCTGGCGAAATATCACTCTGGCGGTATATCACTCTGGCGGTATATCATTCTGGCTGTATATCACTCTGGCGGTATATCACTCAGGCGGTATATCACACTGGCGGTATATCATCCTGGCGGTATATCACTCTGGCATGTATATCACTCTGGCGGTATATCACTCTGGCGGGATATCACACTGGCGGTATATCACTCTGGCGAAATATCACTCTGGCGGTATATCACTCTGGCGGTATATGACTCTGGCGGTATATCACTCTGGCGTTATATCACTCTGGCTGTATACCACTCCGGCGGTCTATCATTCTGGCGGTATATCACTCTGGCGTTAGATCACTCTGGCTGTATATCACTCAGGCTGTATATCACACTGGCGGTATATCACTCTGGCGGTATATCACTCTGGCGGTATATCACTCTGGCTGTATATAACTCTGGCGTTATATCACTCTGGCGGTATATCACTCTGGCTGTATATCACTCTGGCGGTATATCACTCTGGCGGTATATAACTCTGGCGGTATATCACTCTGGCTGTATATCACTCTGGCGGTATATAACTGAGGCGGTATATCACTCTGGCGGTATATCACTCTGGCTGTATATCACTCTGGCTGTATATCACTCTGGCTGTATATCACTCTGGCGGTATATCACTCTGGCGGTATATCACTCTGGCTGTATATCACTCTGGCGGTATATCACTCAGGCGGTATATCACACTGGCGGTATATCATCCTGGCGGTATATCACTCTGGCTGTATATCACTCTGGCGGTATATCACTCTGGCGGGATATCACTCTGGCGGCATATCACTCTGGCGAAATATCACTCTGGCGGTATATCACTCTGGCGGTATATCACTCTGGCGGTATATCACTCTGGCGGTATATCACTCTGGCTGTATATCATTCTGGCGGTATATCACTCTGGCTGTATATCACTCTGGCGTTTTATCACTCTGGCTGTATATCACTCCGGCGGTCTATCATTCTGGCGGTATATCACTCTGGCGGTAGATCACTCTGGCTGTATATCACTCTGGCTGTATATCACACTGGCGGTATATCACTCTGGCGGTATATCACTCTGGCGGTATATCACTCTGGCTGTATATAACTCTGGCGTTATATCACTCTGGCGGTATATCACTCTGGCTGTATATCACTCTGGCGGTATATCTCTCTGGCGGTATATCACTCTGGCGGTATATAACTCTGGCGGTATATCACTCTGGCTGTATATCACTCTGGCGGTATATAACTGAGGCGGTATATCACTCTGGCGGTATATCACTCTGGCTGTATATCACTCTGGCTGTATATCACTCTGGCTGTATATCACTCTGGCGGTATATCACTCTGGCGGTATATCACTCTGGCTGTATATCACTCTGGCGGTATATTACACTGGCGGTATATCACTCTGGCGGTATATCACACTGGCTGTATATCACTCTGGCGGTATATCACTCTGGCGGCATATCACTCTGGCTGTATATCACTCTGGCGGTATATCACACTGGCGGTATATCACTCTGGCGGTATATCACACTAGCGGTATATCACTCTGGCGGTATATGACACTGGCGGTATATCACTCTGGCGGTACATCACACTGGCAGTATATCACTCTGGCTGTATATTACTCTGGCGGCATATCACTCTGGCGGTATATCACTCTGGCTGTATATCACTCTGGCTGTATATCACTCTGGCTGTATATCACCCTGGCGGTATATCACTCTGGCGGTATATCACTCTGGCGAAATATCACTCTGGCTGTATATCACTCTGGCGGTATATCACTCGGGCCGTATATCACTCTGGCTGTATATCACTCTGGCGGTATATCACTCTGGCGGTATATCACTCTGGCTGTATATCACTCTGGCGGTATATCACTCTGGCGGTATATCACTCTGGCGGTATATCACTCTGGCCGTATATCACTCTGGCGAAATATCACTCTGGCTGTATATCACTCTGCCGGTATATCACTCTGGCGGTATATCACTCTGGCGGTATATCACTCTGGCTGTACATCACTCTGGCGGTATATCACTCTGGCGGTATATCACTCTGGCTGTACATCACTCTGGCGGTACATAACTCTGGCGGTATATCACTCTGGCGGTATATCACTCAGGCGGTATATCACTCTGGCGGTATATCACTCTGCCGGTATATCACTCTGGCTGTATATCACTCTGGCTGTATATCACTCTGGCGGTATATCACTCTGGCGGTATATCACTCTGGCGAAATAACACTCTGGCGGTATATCACTCTGGCGGTATATCACTGTGGCGGTATATCACTCTGGCGGAATTTCACTCTGGCGGTATATCACTCTGGCGGTATATCACTCTGGCCGTATATCACTCTGGCGGTATATCACTCTGGCTGTATATCACTCTGGCTGTATATCACTCTGGCCGTATATCACTCTGGCTGTATATCACTCTGGCCGTATATCACTCTGGCTGTATATTATTCTGGCGGTATATCACTCTGGCGGTATATCACTCTGGCTGTATATCACTCTGGCCGTATATCACTCTGGCGGTATATCACTCTGGCGGTATATCACTCTGGCGGTATATTACTCTGGCGGTATATCACTCTGTCGGTATATCACTCTGGCGGTATATCACACTGGCGGTATATCTCTCTGGCTGTATATCACTCTGGCGGTATATCACTCTGGCTGTATATCACTCTGGCTGTATATCACTCTGGCCGTATATCACTCTGGCTGTATATCACTCTGGCTGTATATCACTCTGGCCGTATATCACTCTGGCCGTATATCACTCTGGCCGTATATCACTCTGGCTGTATATCACTCTGGCTGTATATTACTCTGGCGGTATATCACTCTGGCGGTATATCACTCTAGCGGTATATCACTCTGGCTGTATATCACTCTGGCTGTATATCACTCTGGCGTTATATCACTCTGCCTGTATATCACTCTGGCGGTATATCACTCTGGCGGTATATCACTCTGGCGGTATATCACTCTGGCGGTATATTACTCTGGCGGTATATCACTCTGGCTGTATATCACTCTGGCGGTATATAACTCTGGCGGTATATCACTCTGGCGGTGTATCACTCTGGCGGTATATCACTCTGGCTGTATATCACTCTGGATGTATATCACTCTGGCCGTATATCACTCTGTCTGTATATCACTCTGGCTGTATATCACTCTGGCGGTATATCACTCTGGCGTTATATCACTCTGCCTGTATATCACTCTGGCGGTATATCACTCTGGCTGTATATCACTCTGGCGTTATATCACTCTGCCTGTATATCACTCTGGCGGTATATCACTCTGGCGGTATATCACTCTGGCGGTATATCACTCTGGCGGTATATTACTCTGGCGGTATATCACTCTGGCTGTATATCACTCTGGCTGTATATCACTCTGGCTGTATATCACTCTGGCCGTATATCACTCTGGCTGTATATCACTCTGGCTGTATATCACTCTGGCCGTATATCACTCTGGCGGTATATCACTCTGGCTGTATATCACTCTGGCTGTATATCACTCTGGCTGTATATCACTCTGGCTGTATATCACTCTGGCTGTATATCACTCAGGCCGTATATCACTCTGGCGTATATCACTCTGGCTGTATATCACTCTGGCTGTATATCACTCTGGCTGTATATCACTCTGGCTGTATATCAATCTGGCGGTATATCAATCTGGCTGTATATCACTCTGGCCGTATATCACTCTGGCGGTATATCACTCTGGCTGTATATCACTCTGGCTGTATATCACTCTGGCTGTATATCACTCTGGCCGTATATCACTCTGGCGGTATATCACTTTGGCTGTATATCACTCTGGCCGTATATCACTCTGGCTGTATATCACTCTGGCTGTATATCACTCTGGCTGTATATAACTCTGGCCGTATATTACTCTGGCCGAATATCACTCTGGCGGTATATCACTCTGGCGGTACATCACTCTGGCGGTATATCACTCTGGCTGTATATCACTCTGGCGGTATATCACTCTGGGTGTATATCACTCTGGCGGTATATCACTCTGGCGGTATATTACTTTGGCGGTATTTCACTCTGGCCGTATATCACGCAGGCTTTATATCACTCTGGCGGTATATCACTCTGGCGGTACATCACTCTGGCGCTATATCACTCTGGCGGTATATCACTCTGGCTGTATATCACTCTGGCGGTATATCACTCTGGCGGTATATCACTCTGGCTGTATATCACTCTGGCGGTATATCACTCTGGCGGCATATCACTCTGGCTGTATATCACTCTGGCGGTATATCACACTGGCGGTATATCACTCTGGCGGTATATCACACTAGCGGTATATCACTCTGGCGGTATATGACACTGGCGGTATATCACTCTGGCGGTACATCACACTGGCGGTATATCACTCTGGCTGTATATTACTCTGGCGGCATATCACTCTGGCGGTATATCACTCTGGCTGTATATCACTCTGGCTGTATATCACTCTGGCTGTATATCACCCTGGCGGTATATCACTCTGGCGGTATATCACTCTGGCGAAATATCACTCTGGCTGTATATCACTCTGGCGGTATATCACTCGGGCCGTATATCACTCTGGCTGTATATCACTCTGGCGGTATATCACTCTGGCGGTATATCACTCTGGCTGTATATCACTCTGGCGGTATATCACTCTGGCGGTATATCACTCTGGCGGTATATCACTCTGGCCGTATATCACTCTGGCGAAATATCACTCTGGCTGTATATCACTCTGCCGGTATATCACTCTGGCGGTATATCACTCTGGCGGTATATCACTCTGGCTGTACATCACTCTGGCGGTATATCACTCTGGCGGTATATCACTCTGGCTGTACATCACTCTGGCGGTACATAACTCTGGCGGTATATCACTCTGGCGGTATATCACTCTGGCGGTATATCACTCTGGCGGTATATCACTCTGCCGGTATATCACTCTGGCTGTATATCACTCTGGCTGTATATCACTCTGGCGGTATATCACTCTGGCGGTATATCACTCTGGCGAAATAACACTCTGGCGGTATATCACTCTGGCGGTATATCACTGTGGCGGTATATCACTCTGGCGGTATTTCACTCTGGCGGTATATCACTCTGGCGGTATATCACTCTGGCCGTATATCACTCTGGCGGTATATCACTCTGGCTGTATATCACTCTGGCTGTATATCACTCTGGCCGTATATCACTCTGGCTGTATATCACTCTGGCCGTATATCACTCTGGCTGTATATTACTCTGGCGGTATATCACTCTGGCGGTATATCACTCTGGCTGTATATCACTCTGGCCGTATATCACTCTGGCGGTATATCACTCTGGCGGTATATCACTCTGGCGGTATATTACTCTGGCGGTATATCACTCTGTCGGTATATCACTCTGGCGGTATATCACACTGGCGGTATATCTCTCTGGCTGTATATCACTCTGGCGGTATATCACTCTGGCTGTATATCACTCTGGCTGTATATCACTCTGGCCGTATATCACTCTGGCTGTATATCACTCTGGCTGTATATCACTCTGGCCGTATATCACTCTGGCCGTATATCACTCTGGCCGTATATCACTCTGGCTGTATATCACTCTGGCTGTATATTACTCTGGCGGTATATCACTCTGGCGGTATATCACTCTAGCGGTATATCACTCTGGCTGTATATCACTCTGGCTGTATATCACTCTGGCGTTATATCACTCTGCCTGTATATCACTCTGGCGGTATATCACTCTGGCGGTATATCATTCTGGCGGTATATCACTCTGGCGGTATATTACTCTGGCGGTATATCACTCTGGCTGTATATCACTCTGGCGGTATATCACTCTGGCGGTATATCACTCTGGCGGTATATCACTCTGGCGGTATATCACTCTGGCTGTATATCACTCTGGATGTATATCACTCTGGCCGTATATCACTCTGTCTGTATATCACTCTGGCTGTATATCACTCTGGCGGTATATCACTCTGGCGTTATATCACTCTGCCTGTATATCACTCTGGCGGTATATCACTCTGGCTGTATATCACTCTGGCGTTATATCACTCTGCCTGTATATCACTCTGGCGGTATATCACTCTGGCGGTATATCACTCTGGCGGTATATCACTCTGGCGGTATATTACTCTGGCGGTATATCACTCTGGCTGTATATCACTCTGGCTGTATATCACTCTGGCTGTATATCACTCTGGCCGTATATCACTCTGGCTGTATATCACTCTGGCTGTATATCACTCTGGCCGTATATCACTCTGGCGGTATATCACTCTGGCTGTATATCACTCTGGCTGTATATCACTCTGGCTGTATATCACTCTGGCTGTATATCACTCTGGCTGTATATCACTCAGGCCGTATATCACTCTGGCGTATATCACTCTGGCTGTATATCACTCTGGCTGTATATCACTCTGGCTGTATATCACTCTGGCTGTATATCAATCTGGCGGTATATCAATCTGGCTGTATATCACTCTGGCCGTATATCACTCTGGCGGTATATCACTCTGGCTGTATATCACTCTGGCTGTATATCACTCTGGCTGTATATCACTCTGGCCGTATATCACTCTGGCGGTATATCACTCTGGCTGTATATCACTCTGGCCGTATATCACTCTGGCTGTATATCACTCTGGCTGTATATCACTCTGGCTGTATATAACTCTGGCCGTATATTACTCTGGCCGAATATCACTCTGGCGGTATATCACTCTGGCGGTACATCACTCTGGCGGTATATCACTCTGGCTGTATATCACTCTGGCGGTATATCACTCTGGGTGTATATCACTCTGGCGGTATATCACTCTGGCGGTATATTACTTTGGCGGTATTTCACTCTGGCCGTATATCACGCAGGCTTTATATCACTCTGGCGGTATATCACTCTGGCGGTACATCACTCTGGCGCTATATCACTCTGGCGGTATATCACTCTGGCTGTATATCACTCTGGCGGTATATCACTCTGGCGGTATATCACTCTGGCTGTATATCACTCTGGCGGTATATCACTCTGGCGGCATATCACTCTGGCTGTATATCACTCTGGCGGTATATCACACTGGCGGTATATCACTCTGGCGGTATATCACACTAGCGGTATATCACTCTGGCGGTATATGACACTGGCGGTATATCACTCTGGCGGTACATCACACTGGCGGTATATCACTCTGGCTGTATATTACTCTGGCGGCATATCACTCTGGCGGTATATCACTCTGGCTGTATATCACTCTGGCTGTATATCACTCTGGCTGTATATCACCCTGGCGGTATATCACTCTGGCGGTATATCACTCTGGCGAAATATCACTCTGGCTGTATATCACTCTGGCGGTATATCACTCGGGCCGTATATCACTCTGGCTGTATATCACTCTGGCGGTATATCACTCTGGCGGTATATCACTCTGGCTGTATATCACTCTGGCGGTATATCACTCTGGCGGTATATCACTCTGGCGGTATATCACTCTGGCCGTATATCACTCTGGCGAAATATCACTCTGGCTGTATATCACTCTGCCGGTATATCACTCTGGCGGTATATCACTCTGGCGGTATATCACTCTGGCTGTACATCACTCTAGCGGTATATCACTCTGGCGGTATATCACTCTGGCTGTACATCACTCTGGCGGTACATAACTCTGGCGGTATATCACTCTGGCGGTATATCACTCTGGCGGTATATCACTCTGGCGGTATATCACTCTGCCGGTATATCACTCTGGCTGTATATCACTCTGGCTGTATATCACTCTGGCGGTATATCACTCTGGCGGTATATCACTCTGGCGAAATAACACTCTGGCGGTATATCACTCTGGCGGTATATCACTGTGGCGGTATATCACTCTGGCGGTATTTCACTCTGGCGGTATATCACTCTGGCGGTATATCACTCTGGCCGTATATCACTCTGGCGGTATATCACTCTGGCTGTATATCACTCTGGCTGTATATCACTCTGGCCGTATATCACTCTGGCTGTATATCACTCTGGCCGTATATCACTCTGGCTGTATATTACTCTGGCGGTATATCACTCTGGCGGTATATCACTCTGGCTGTATATCACTCTGGCCGTATATCACTCTGGCGGTATATCACTCTGGCGGTATATCACTCTGGCGGTATATTACTCTGGCGGTATATCACTCTGTCGGTATATCACTCTGGCGGTATATCACACTGGCGGTATATCTCTCTGGCTGTATATCACTCTGGCGGTATATCACTCTGGCTGTATATCACTCTGGCTGTATATCACTCTGGCCGTATATCACTCTGGCTGTATATCACTCTGGCTGTATATCACTCTGGCCGTATATCACTCTGGCCGTATATCACTCTGGCCGTATATCACTCTGGCTGTATATCACTCTGGCTGTATATTACTCTGGCGGTATATCACTCTGGCGGTATATCACTCTAGCGGTATATCACTCTGGCTGTATATCACTCTGGCTGTATATCACTCTGGCGTTATATCACTCTGCCTGTATATCACTCTGGCGGTATATCACTCTGGCGGTATATCACTCTGGCGGTATATCACTCTGGCGGTATATTACTCTGGCGGTATATCACTCTGGCTGTATATCACTCTGGCGGTATATCACTCTGGCGGTATATCACTCTGGCGGTATATCACTCTGGCGGTATATCACTCTGGCTGTATATCACTCTGGATGTATATCACTCTGGCCGTATATCACTCTGTCTGTATATCACTCTGGCTGTATATCACTCTGGCGGTATATCACTCTGGCGTTATATCACTCTGCCTGTATATCACTCTGGCGGTATATCACTCTGGCTGTATATCACTCTGGCGTTATATCACTCTGCCTGTATATCACTCTGGCGGTATATCACTATGGCGGTATATCACTCTGGCGGTATATCACTCTGGCGGTATATTACTCTGGCGGTATATCACTCTGGCTGTATATCACTCTGGCTGTATATCACTCTGGCTGTATATCACTCTGGCCGTATATCACTCTGGCTGTATATCACTCTGGCTGTATATCACTCTGGCCGTATATCACTCTGGCGGTATATCACTCTGGCTGTATATCACTCTGGCTGTATATCACTCTGGCTGTATATCACTCTGGCTGTATATCACTCTGGCTGTATATCACTCTGGCTGTATATCACTCAGGCCGTATATCACTCTGGCGGTATATCACTCTGGCTGTATATCACTCTGGCTGTATATCACTCTGGCTGTATATCACTCTGGCTGTATATCAATCTGGCGGTATATCAATCTGGCTGTATATCACTCTGGCCGTATATCACTCTGGCGGTATATCACTCTGGCTGTATATCACTCTGGCTGTATATCACTCTGGCTGTATATCACTCTGGCCGTATATCACTCTGGCGGTATATCACTCTGGCTGTATATCACTCTGGCCGTATATCACTCTGGCTGTATATCACTCTGGCTGTATATCACTCTGGCTGTATATAACTCTGGCCGTATATTACTCTGGCCGAATATCACTCTGGCGGTATATCACTCTGGCTGTATATCACTCTGGCTGTATATCACTTTGGCTGTATATCACTCTGGCTGTATATCACTCTGGCTGTATATCACTCTGGCTGTATATCACTCAGGCCGTATATCACTCTGGCGGTATATCACTCTGGCTGTATATCACTCTGGCTGTATATCACTCTGGCTGTATATCACTCTGGCTGTATATCAATCTGGCGGTATATCAATCTGGCTGTATATCACTCTGGCCGTATATCACTCTGGCGGTATATCACTCTGGCTGTATATCACTCTGGCTGTATATCACTCTGGCTGTATATCACTCTGGCCGTATATCACTCTGGCGGTATATCACTCTGGCTGTATATCACTCTGGCCGTATATCACTCTGGCTGTATATCACTCTGGCTGTATATCACTCTGGCTGTATATAACTCTGGCCGTATATTACTCTGGCCGAATATCACTCTGGCGGTATATCACTCTGGCGGTACATCACTCTGGCGGTATATCACTCTGGCTGTATATCACTCTGGCGGTATATCACTCTGGGTGTATATCACTCTGGCGGTATATCACTCTGGCGGTATATTACTCTGGCGGTATTTCACTCTGGCCGTATATCACGCTGGCTTTATATCACTCTGGCGGTATATCACTCTGGCGGTACATCACTCTGGCGCTATATCACTCTGGCGGTATATCACTCTGGCTGTATATCACTCTAGCGGTATATCACTCTGGCGGTATATCACTCTGGCTGTATATCACTCTGGCGGTATATCACTCTGGCGGCATATCACTCTGGCTGTATATCACTCTGGCGGTATATCACACTGGCGGTATATCACTCTGGCGGTATATCACACTAGCGGTATATCACTCTGGCGGTATATGACACTGGCGGTATATCACTCTGGCGGTACATCACACTGGCGGTATATCACTCTGGCTGTATATTACTCTGGCGGCATATCACTCTGGCGGTATATCACTCTGGCTGTATATCACTCTGGCTGTATATCACTCTGGCTGTATATCACCCTGGCTGTATATCACTCTGGCGGTATATCACTCGGGCCGTATATCACTCTGGCTGTATATCACTCTGGCGGTATATCACTCTGGCGGTATATCACTCTGGCTGTATATCACTCTGGCGGTATATCACTCTGGCGGTATATCACTCTGGCGGTATATCACTCTGGCCGTATATCACTCTGGCGAAATATCACTCTGGCTGTATATCACTCTGCCGGTATATCACTCTGGCGGTATATCACTCTGGCGGTATATCACTCTGGCTGTACATCACTCTGGCGGTATATCACTCTGGCGGTATATCACTCTGGCTGTACATCACTCTGGCGGTACATAACTCTGGCGGTATATCACTCTGGCGGTATATCACTCTGGCGGTATATCACTCTGGCGGTATATCACTCTGCCGGTATATCACTCTGGCTGTATATCACTCTGGCTGTATATCACTCTGGCGGTATATCACTCTGGCGGTATATCACTCTGGCGAAATAACACTCTGGCGGTATATCACTCTGGCGGTATATCACTGTGGCGGTATATCACTCTGGCGGTATTTCACTCTGGCGGTATATCACTCTGGCGGTATATCACTCTGGCCGTATATCACTCTGGCGGTATATCACTCTGGCTGTATATCACTCTGGCTGTATATCACTCTGGCCGTATATCACTCTGGCTGTATATCACTCTGGCCGTATATCACTCTGGCTGTATATTACTCTGGCGGTATATCACTCTGGCGGTATATCACTCTGGCTGTATATCACTCTGGCCGTATATCACTCTGGCGGTATATCACTCTGGCGGTATATCACTCTGGCGGTATATTACTCTGGCGGTATATCACTCTGTCGGTATATCACTCTGGCGGTATATCACACTGGCGGTATATCTCTCTGGCTGTATATCACTCTGGCGGTATATCACTCTGGCTGTATATCACTCTGGCTGTATATCACTCTGGCCGTATATCACTCTGGCTGTATATCACTCTGGCTGTATATCACTCTGGCCGTATATCACTCTGGCCGTATATCACTCTGGCCGTATATCACTCTGGCTGTATATCACTCTGGCTGTATATTACTCTGGCGGTATATCACTCTGGCGGTATATCACTCTAGCGGTATATCACTCTGGCTGTATATCACTCTGGCTGTATATCACTCTGGCGTTATATCACTCTGCCTGTATATCACTCTGGCGGTATATCACTCTGGCGGTATATCACTCTGGCGGTATATCACTCTGGCGGTATATTACTCTGGCGGTATATCACTCTGGCTGTATATCACTCTGGCGGTATATCACTCTGGCGGTATATCACTCTGGCGGTATATCACTCTGGCGGTATATCACTCTGGCTGTATATCACTCTGGATGTATATCACTCTGGCCGTATATCACTCTGTCTGTATATCACTCTGGCTGTATATCACTCTGGCGGTATATCACTCTGGCGTTATATCACTCTGCCTGTATATCACTCTGGCGGTATATCACTCTGGCTGTATATCACTCTGGCGTTATATCACTCTGCCTGTATATCACTCTGGCGGTATATCACTCTGGCGGTATATCACTCTGGCGGTATATCACTCTGGCGGTATATTACTCTGGCGGTATATCACTCTGGCTGTATATCACTCTGGCTGTATATCACTCTGGCTGTATATCACTCTGGCCGTATATCACTCTGGCTGTATATCACTCTGGCTGTATATCACTCTGGCCGTATATCACTCTGGCGGTATATCACTCTGGCTGTATATCACTCTGGCTGTATATCACTCTGGCTGTATATCACTCTGGCTGTATATCACTCTGGCTGTATATCACTCTGGCTGTATATCACTCAGGCCGTATATCACTCTGGCGGTATATCACTCTGGCTGTATATCACTCTGGCTGTATATCACTCTGGCTGTATATCACTCTGGCTGTATATCAATCTGGCGGTATATCAATCTGGCTGTATATCACTCTGGCCGTATATCACTCTGGCGGTATATCACTCTGGCTGTATATCACTCTGGCTGTATATCACTCTGGCTGTATATCACTCTGGCCGTATATCACTCTGGCGGTATATCACTCTGGCTGTATATCACTCTGGCCGTATATCACTCTGGCTGTATATCACTCTGGCTGTATATCAATCTGGCTGTATATAACTCTGGCCGTATATTACTCTGGCCGAATATCACTCTGGCGGTATATCACTCTGGCGGTACATCACTCTGCCGGTATATCACTCTGGCTGTATATCACTCTGGCGGTATATCACTCTGGGTGTATATCACTCTGGCGGTATATCACTCTGGCGGTATATTATTCTGGCGGTATTTCACTCTGGCCGTATATCACGCTGGCTTTATATCACTCTGGCGGTATATCACTCTGGCGGTACATCACTCTGGCGCTATATCACTCTGGCGGTATATCACTCTGGCTGTATATCACTCTGGCGGTATATCACTCTGGCGGTATATCACTCTGGCTGTATATCACTCTGGCGGTATATCACTCTGGCGGTATATCACTCTGGCTGTATATCACTCTGGCTGTATATCACTCAGGCGGTATATCACTCTGGCGGTATATCACTCTGGCGGTATATAACTCTGGCTGTATATCACTCTGGCGGTATATGACTCTGGCTGTATATCACTCTGGCGGTATATCACTCTGGCGGTATATCACTCTGGCGGTATATCACTCTGGCGGTATATCACTCTTGCTGTATATCACTCTGGATGTATATCACTCTGGCCGTATATCACTCTGTCTGTATATCACTCTGGCTGTATATCACTCTGGCGGTATATCACTCTAGCGGTATATCACTCTGGCTGTATATCACTCTGGCTGTATATTACTCTGGCGGTATATCACTCTGGCTGTATATCACTCTGGCTGTATATCACTTTGGCCGTATATCACTCTGGCTGTATATCACTCTGGCGGTATATCACTCTGGCTGCATATCACTCTGGCTGTATATCACTCTGGCGGTATATCACTCTGGCTGTATATCACTCTGGATGTATATCACTCTGGCTGTATATCACTCTGGCTGTATATCACTCTGGCTGTATATCATTTTGGCTGTATATCACTTTGGCCGTATATCACTCTGGCTGTATATCACTCTGGCGGTATATCACTCTGCCTGCATATCACTCTGGCTGTATATCACTCTGGCTGTATATCACTCTGGCTGTATATCACTTTGGCTGTATATCACTCTGGCTGCATATCACTCTGGCTGTATATCACTCTGGCTGTATATCACTCTGGCTGTATATCACTTTGGCTGTATATCACTCTGGCGGTATATCACTCTGGCGGTATATCAATCTGGCGGTATATCACTCTGGCGAAATATCACTCTGGCGGCATATCACTCTGGCTGTATATCACTCTGGCGGTATATCACACTGGCGGTATATCACTCTGGCGGTATATCACACTGGCGGTATATCACTCTGGCGGTATATGACACTGGCGGTATATCACTCTGGCGGTACATCACACTGGCGGCATATCACTCTGGCTGTATATCACTCTGGCGGTATATCACACTGGCGGTATATCACTCTGGCGGTATATCACACTGGCGGTATATCACTCTGGCGGTATATGACACTGGCGGTATATCACTCTGGCGGTACATCACACTGGCGGTATATCACTCTGGCTGTATATTACTCTGGCGGCATATCACTCTGGCGGTATATCACTCTGGCTGTATATCACTCTGGCTGTATATCACTCTGGCTGTATATCACCCTGGCGGTATATCACTCTGGCGGTATATCACTCTGGCGAAATATCACTCTGGCTGTATATCACTCTGGCGGTATATCACTCGGGCCGTATATCACTCTGGCTGTATATCACTCTGGCGGTATATCACTCTGGCGGTATATCACTCTGGCTGTATATCACTCTGGCGGTAAATCACTCTGGCGGTATATCACTCTGGCCGTATATCACTCTGGCGAAATATCACTCTGGCTGTATATCACTCTGCCGGTATATCACTCTGGCGGTATATCACTCTGGCGGTATATCACTCTGGCTGTACATCACTCTGGCGGTATATCACTCTGGCGGTATATCACTCTGGCTGTACATCACTCTGGCGGTACATAACTCTGGCGGTATATCACTCTGGCGGTATATCACTCTGGCGGTATATCACTCTGGCGGTATATCACTCTGGCGGTATATCACTCTGGCTGTATATCACGCTGGCTGTATATCACTCTGGCGGTATATCACTCTGGCGGTATATCACTCTGGCGAAATAACACTCTGGCGGTATATCACTCTGGCGGTATATCACTGTGGCGGTATATCAATCTGGCGGTATGTCACTCTGGCGGTATATCACTCTGGCGGTATATCACTCTGGCCGTATATCACTCTGGCGGTATATCACTCTGGCTGTATATCACTCTGGCTGTATATCACTCTGGCCGTATATCACTCTGGCTGTATATCACTCTGGCCGTATATCACTCTGGCTGTATATTACTCTGGCGGTATATCACTCTGGCGGTATATCACTCTGGCTGTATATCACTCTGGCCGTATATCACTCTGGCGGTATATCACTCTGGCGGTATATCACTCTGGCGGTATATTACTCTGGCGGTATATCACTCTGTCGGTATATCACTCTGGCGGTATATCACACTGGCGGTATATCTCTCTGGCTGTATATCACTTTGGCGGTATATCACTCTGGCTGTATATCACTCTGGCTGTATATCACTCTGGCCGTATATCACTCTGGCTGTATATCACTCTGGCTGTATATCACTCTGGCCGTATATCACTCTGGCCGTATATCACTCTGGCCGTATATCACTCTGGCTGTATATCACTCTGGCTGTATATTACTCTGGCGGTATATCACTCTGGCGGTATATCACTCTAGCGGTATATCACTCTGGCTGTATATCACTCTGGCTGTATATCACTCTGGCGTTATATCACTCTGCCTGTATATCACTCTGGCGGTATATCACTCTGGCGGTATATCACTCTGGCGGTATATCACTCTGGCGGTATATTACTCTGGCGGTATATCACTCTGGCTGTATATCACTCTGGCGGTATATCACTCTGGCGGTATATCACTCTGGCGGTATATCACTCTGGCGGTATATCACTCTGGCTGTATATCACTCTGGATGTATATCACTCTGGCCGTATATCACTCTGTCTGTATATCACTCTGGCTGTATATCACTCTGGCGGTATATCACTCTGGCGTTATATCACTCTGTCTGTATATCACTCTGGCGGTATATCACTCTGGCTGTATATCACTCTGGCGTTATATCACTCTGCCTGTATATCACTCTGGCGGTATATCACTCTGGCGGAATATCACTCTGGCGGTATATCACTCTGGCGGTATATTACTCTGGCGGTATATCACTCTGGCTGTATATCACTCTGGCTGTATATCACTCTGGCTGTATATCACTCTGGCCGTATATCACTCTGGCTGTATATCACTCTGGCTGTATATCACTCTGGCCGTATATCACTCTGGCGGTATATCACTCTGGCTGTATATCACTCTGGCTGTATATCACTCTGGCTGTATATCACTCTGGCTGTATATCACTCTGGCTGTATATCACTCAGGCCGTATATCACTCTGGCGGTATATCACTCTGGCTGTATATCACTCTGGCTGTATATCACTCTGGCTGTATATCACTCTGGCTGTATATCAATCTGGCGGTATATCAATCTGGCTGTATATCACTCTGGCCGTATATCACTCTGGCGGTATATCACTCTGGCTGTATATCACTCTGGCTGTATATCACTCTGGCTGTATATCACTCTGGCCGTATATCACTCTGGCGGTATATCACTCTGGCTGTATATCACTCTGGCCGTATATCACTCTGGCTGTATATCACGCTGGCTGTATATCATTCTGGCTGTATATAACTCTGGCCGTATATTACTCTGGCCGAATATCACTCTGGCGGTATATCACTCTGGCGGTACATCACTCTGGCGGTATATCACTCTGGCTGTATATCACTCTGGCGGTATATCACTCTGGGTGTATATCACTCTGGCGGTATATCACTCTGGCGGTATATTACTCTGGCGGTATTTCACTCTGGCCGTATATCACGCTGGCTTTATATCACTCTGCCGGTATATCACTCTGGCGGTACATCACTCTGGCGCTATATCACTCTGGCGGTATATCACTCTGGCTGTATATCACTCTGGCGGTATATCACTCTGGCGGTATATCACTCTGGCTGTATATCACTCTGGCGGTATATCACTCTGGCGGTATATCACTCTGGCTGTATATCACTCTGGCTGTATATCACTCAGGCGGTATATCACTCTGGCGGTATATCACTCTGGCGGTATATAACTCTGGCTGTATATCACTCTGGCGGTATATCACTCTGGCTGTATATCACTCTGGCGGTATATCACTCTGGCGGTATATCACTCTGGCGGTATATCACTCTGGCGGTATATCACTCTGGCTGTATATCACTCTGGATGTATATCACCCTGGCCGTATATCACTCTGTCTGTATATCACTCTGGCTGTATATCACTCTGGCGGTATATCACTCTAGCGGTATATCACTCTGGCTGTATATCACTCTGGCTGTATATTACTCTGGCGGTATATCACTCTGGCTGTATATCACTCTGGCTGTATATCACTTTGGCCGTATATCACTCTGGCTGTATATCACTCTGGCTGTATACCACTCTGGCGCTATATCACTCTAGCGGTATATCACTGTGGCTGTATATCACTCTGGCGGTATATTACTCTGGCGGTATATCACTCTGTCGGTATATCACTCTGGCGGTATATCACACTGGCGGTATATCACTCTGGCTGTATATCACTCTGGCGGTATATCACTCTGGCTGCATATCACTCTGGCTGTATATCACTCTGGCCGTATATCACTCTGGCTGTATATCACTCTGGCTGTACATCACGCTGGCGGTATATCACTCTAGCGGTATATCACTCTGGCTGTATATCACTCTGGGTGTATATCACTCTGGCGGTATATCACTCTGACTGTATATCACTCTGGCTGTATATCACTCTGGCGGTATATCACTCTGGCTGTATATCACTCTGGCTGTATATCACTCTGGCTGTATATCACTTTGGCTGTATATCACTCTGGCGGTATATCACTCTGGCGGTATATCACTCTGGCGGTATATCACTCTGGCGAAATATCACTCTGGCGGTATATCACTCTGGCGGTATATCACTCTGGCTGTATATCACTCTGGCGGTATATCACTCTGGCGGTATATCACTCTAGCTGTATATTATTCTGGCTGTATATCACTCTGGCGGTATATCACTCTGGCTGTATATCACTCTGGCTGTATATCACTCTGGCTGTATATCACTCTGGTGGTATATCACTCTGGCGGTATATCACTCTGGCGGTATATCACTCTGGCGAAATATCACTCTGGCGGTATATCACTCTGGCGGTATATCACTCTGGCTGTATATCACTCTGGCGGTATATCACTCTATCGGTATATCACTCTTGCGGTATATCACTCTGGCGGTATATCACTCTGGCGGTATATCACTCTGGCCGTATATCACTCTGGCGGTATATTACTCTGGCGGTATATCACTCTGGCGGTATATCAATCTGGCTGTATATCACTCTGGCTGTATATCACTCTGGCGGTATATCACTCTGGCGGTACATCACTCTGGCGGTATATCACTCTGGCGGTATATCACTCTGGCGGTATATCACTCTGGCCGTATATCACTCTGGCTGTATATCAGTCTGGCGGTATATCACTCTAGCGGTATATCACTCTGGCGGTATATCACTCTGGCGGTATATCACTCTGGCGGTATATCACTCTGGCGGTATATCACTCTGGCTGTATATCAGTCTGGCGGTATATCACTCTAGCGGTATATCACTCTGGCCGTATATCACTCTGGCTGTATATCACTCTGGCGGTATATTACTCTGGCGGTATATCACTCTGTCGGTATATCACTCTGGCGGTATATCACTCTGGCGGTATATCACTCTGGCGGTATATCACTCTGGCGGTATATCAATCTGGCTGTATATCACTCTGGCTGTATATCACTCTGGCGGTATATCACTCTGGCGGTATATCACTCTGGCGGTATATCACTCTGGCGGTATATCACTCTGGCCGTATATCACTCTGGCTGTATATCACTCTGGCGGTATATCACTCTAGCGGTATATCACTCAGGCTGTATATCACTCTGGTGGTATATTACTCTGGCCGTATATCACTCTGTCGGTATATCACTCTGGCGGTATATCACACTGGCGGTATATCACTCTGGCGGTATATCACAGTGGCGGTATATCACTCTGGCTGTATATCACTCTGGCGGTATATCACTCTGGCTGTATATCACTCTGGCTGTATATCACTCTGGCCGTATATCACTCTGGCTGTATATCACTCTGGCTGTATATCACTCTGGCGGTATATCACTCTGGCGGTATATCACTCTGGCGGTATATCACTCTGGCGAAATATCACTCTGGCGGTATATCACTCTGGCGGTATATCACTCTGGCTGTATATCACTCTGGCGGTATATCACTCTGGCGGTATATCACACTGGCGGTATATCACTCTGACGGTATATCACTCTGGCTGTATATCACTCTGGCGGTATATCACTCTGGCGGTTTATCACTCTGGCGGTATATCACATTGGCTGTATATCACTCTGGCTGTATATCACTCTGGCTCTATATCACTCTGGCTGTATATCACTCTGGCGGTATACCACTCTGGCGGTATATCACACTGGCTGTATATCACTCTGGCGGTATATCACTCTGGCGGTATATCACTCTGGCTGTATATCACTCTGGCGGTATATCACTCTGGCGGTATATCACTCTGGCTGTATATCACTCTGGCTGTATATCACTCAGGCGGTATATCACTCTGGCGGTATATCATTCTGGCGGTATATCACTCTGGCCGTATATCACTCTGGCTGTATATCACTCTGGCGGTATATTACTCTGGCGGTATATCACTCTGTCGGTATATCACTCTGGCGGTATATTACTCTGGCCATATATCACTCTGGCGGTATATCACTCTGGCGGTATATCACTCTGGCGGTATATCAATCTGGCTGTATATCGCTCTAGCTGTATATCACTCTGGAGGTATATCACTCTGGCGGTATATCATTCTGGCGGTATATCACTCTGGCGGTATATCACTCTGGCCGTATATCACTCTGGCTGTATATCACTCTGGCGGTATATCACTCTAGCGGTATATCACTCTGGCTGTATATCACTCTGGCGGTATATTACTCTGGCGGTATATCACTCTGTCGGTATATCACTCTGGCGGTATATCACACTGGCGGTATATCACTCTGGCGGTATATCACACTGGCGGTATATCACTCTGGCTGTATATCACTCTGGCGGTATATCACTCTGGCTGTATATCACTCTGGCTGTAAATCACTCTGGCCGTATATCACTCTGGCTGTATATGTATATCACTCTGGCTGTATATCACTCTGGCGGTATATCACTCTGGCGGTATATCACTCTGGCGAAATATCACTCTGGCGGTATATCACTCTGGCGGTATATCACTCTGGCTGTATATCACTCTGGCGGTATATCACTCTGGCGGTATATCACACTGGCTGTATATCACTCTGGCGGTATATTACTCTGGCGGTATATCACTCTGTCGGTATATCACTCTGGCGGTATATCACTCTGGCGGTATATCACTCTGGCTGTATATCACTCTGGCTGTATATCACTCTGGCTGTATATCACTCTGGCCGTATATCACTCTGGCTGTATATCACTCTGGCTGTATATCACTCTGGCCGTATATCACTCTGGCGGTATATCACTCTGGCTGTATATCACTCTGGCTGTATATCACTCTGGCTGTATATCACTCTGGCTGTATATCACTCTGGCTGTATATCACTCTGGCTGTATATCACTCAGGCCGTATATCACTCTGGCGGTATATCACTCTGGCTGTATATCACTCTGGCTGTATATCACTCTGGCTGTATATCACTCTGGCTGTATATCAATCTGGCGGTATATCAATCTGGCTGTATATCACTCTGGCCGTATATCACTCTGGCGGTATATCACTCTGGCTGTATATCACTCTGGCTGTATATCACTCTGGCTGTATATCACTCTGGCCGTATATCACTCTGGCGGTATATCACTCTGGCTGTATATCACTCTGGCCGTATATCACTCTGGCTGTATATCACTCTGGCTGTATATCACTCTGGCTGTATATAACTCTGGCCGTATATTACTCTGGCCGAATATCACTCTGGCGGTATATCACTCTGGCGGTACATCACTCTGGCGGT
This sequence comes from Eledone cirrhosa, assembly GCA_964016885.1. Classification (NCBI taxonomy): domain Eukaryota; kingdom Metazoa; phylum Mollusca; class Cephalopoda; order Octopoda; family Eledonidae; genus Eledone; species Eledone cirrhosa. The sequence continues at coordinate 270,741,036 of OZ024743.1, read as the reverse complement.
ATATCACTCTGGCTGTATATCACTCTGGCGGTATATCACTCTGGGTGTATATCACTCTGGCGGTATATCACTCTGGCGGTTTATTACTCTGGCGGTATTTCACTCTGGCCGTATATCACGCAGGCTTTATATCACTCTGGCGGTATATCACTCTGGCGGTACATCACTCTGGCGCTATATCACTCTGGCGGTATATCACTCTGGCTGTATATCACTCTGGCGGTATATCACTCTGGCGGTATATCACTCTGGCTGTATATCACTCTGGCGGTATATCACTCTGGCGGTATATCACTCTGGCTGTATATCACTCTGGCTGTATATCACTCAGGCGGTATATCACTCTGGCGGTATATCACTCTGGCGGTATATAACTCTGGCTGTATATCACTCTGGCGGTATATCACTCTGGCTGTATATCACTCTGGCGGTATATCACTCTGGCGGTATATCACTCTGGCGGTATATCACTCTGGCGGTATATCACTCTGGCTGTATATCACTCTGGATGTATATCACTCCGGCCGTATATCACTCTGTCTGTATATCACTCTGGCTGTATATCACTCTGGCGGTATATCACTCTAGCGGTATATCACTCTGGCTGTATATCACTCTGGCTGTATATTACTCTGGCGGTATATCACTCTGGCTGTATATCACTCTGGCTGTATATCACTTTGGCCGTATATCACTCTGGCTGTATATCACTCTGGCTGTATACCACTCTGGCGGTATATCACTCTAGCGGTATATCACTCTGGCTGTATATCACTCTGGCGGTATATTACTCTGGCGGTATATCACTCTGTCGGTATATCACTCTGGCGGTATATCACACTGGCGGTATATCACTCTGGCTGTATATCACTCTGGCGGTATATCACTCTGGCTGCATATCACTCTGGCTGTATATCACTCTGGCCGTATATCACTCTGGCTGTATATCACTCTGGCTGTACATCACTCTGGCGGTATATCACTCTAGCGGTATATCACTCTGGCTGTATATCACTCTGGGTGTATATCACTCTGGCGGTATATCACTCTGACTGTATATCACTCTGGCTGTATATCACTCTGGCGGTATATCACTCTGGCTGTATATCACTCTGGCTGTATATCACTCTGGATGTATATCACTTTGGCTGTATATCACTCTGGCGGTATATCACTCTGGCGGTATATCACTCTGGCGGTATATCACTCTGGCGAAATATCACTCTGGCGGTATATCACTCTGGCGGTATATCACTCTGGCTGTATATCACTCTGGCGGTATATCACTCTGGCGGTATATCACTCTAGCTGTATATTATTCTGGCTGTATATCACTCTGGCGGTATATCACTCTGGCTGTATATCACTCTGGCTGTATATCACTCTGGCTGTATATCACTCTGGCGGTATATCAGTCTGGCGGTATATCACTCTGGCGGTATATCACTCTGGCGAAATATCACTCTGGCGGTATATCACTCTGGCGGTATATCACTCTGGCTGTATATCACTCTGGCGGTATATCACTCTATCGGTATATCACTCTTGCGGTATATCACTCTGGCGGTATATCACTCTGGCGGTATATCACTCTGGCCGTATATCACTCTGGCGGTATATTACTCTGGCGGTATATCACTCTGGCGGTATATCAATCTGGCTGTATATCACTCTGGCTGTATATCACTCTGGCGGTATATCACTCTGACGGTATATCACTCTGGCGGTATATCACTCTGGCGGTATATCATTCTGGCGGTATATCACTCTGGCCGTATATCACTCTGGCTGTATATCAGTCTGGCGGTATATCACTCTAGCGGTATATCACTCTGGCGGTATATCACTCTGGCGGTATATCACTCTGGCGGTATATCACTCTGGCGGTATATCACTCTGGCGGTATATCACTCTGGCTGTATATCAGTCTGGCGGTATATCACTCTAGCGGTATATCACTCTGGCCGTATATCACTCTGGCTGTATATCACTCTGGCGGTATATTACTCTGGCGGTATATCACTCTGTCGGTATATCACTCTGGCGGTATATCACTCTGGCGGTATATCACTCTGGCGGTATATCACTCTGGCGGTATATCAATCTGGCTGTATATCACTCTGGCTGTATATCACTCTGGCGGTATATCACTCTGGCGGTATATCACTCTGGCGGTATATCACTCTGGCGGTATATCACTCTGGCCGTATATCACTCTGGCTGTATATCACTCTGGCGGTATATCACTCTAGCGGTATATCACTCAGGCTGTATATCACTCTGGTGGTATATTACTCTGGCCGTATATCACTCTGTCGGTATATCACTCTGGCGAAATATCACTCTGGCGGTATATCACTCTGGCGGTATATCACTCTGGCTGTATATCACTCTGGCGGTATATCACTCTATCGGTATATCACTCTTGCGGTATATCACTCTGGCGGTATATCACTCTGGCGGTATATCACTCTGGCCGTATATCACTCTGGCGGTATATTACTCTGGCGGTATATCACTCTGGCGGTATATCAATCTGGCTGTATATCACTCTGGCTGTATATCACTCTGGCGGTATATCACTCTGGCGGTACATCACTCTGGCGGTATATCACTCTGGCGGTATATCACTCTGGCGGTATATCACTCTGGCCGTATATCACTCTGGCTGTATATCAGTCTGGCGGTATATCACTCTAGCGGTATATCACTCTGGCGGTATATCACTCTGGCGGTATATCACTCTGGCGGTATATCACTCTGGCGGTATATCACTCTGGCTGTATATCAGTCTGGCGGTATATCACTCTAGCGGTATATCACTCTGGCCGTATATCACTCTGGCTGTATATCACTCTGGCGGTATATTACTCTGGCGGTATATCACTCTGTCGGTATATCACTCTGGCGGTATATCACTCTGGCGGTATATCACTCTGGCGGTATATCACTCTGGCGGTATATCAATCTGGCTGTATATCACTCTGGCTGTATATCACTCTGGCGGTAAATCACTCTGGCGGTATATCACTCTGGCGGTATATCACTCTGGCGGTATATCACTCTGGCCGTATATCACTCTGGCTGTATATCACTCTGGCGGTATATCACTCTAGCGGTATATCACTCAGGCTGTATATCACTCTGGTGGTATATTACTCTGGCCGTATATCACTCTGTCGGTATATCACTCTGGCGGTATATCACACTGGCGGTATATCACTCTGGCGGTATATCACAGTGGCGGTATATCACTCTGGCTGTATATCACTCTGGCGGTATATCACTCTGGCTGTATATCACTCTGGCTGTATATCACTCTGGCCGTATATCACTCTGGCTGTATATCACTCTGGCTGTATATCACTCTGGCGGTATATCACTCTGGCGGTATATCACTCTGGCGGTATATCACTCTGGCGAAATATCACTCTGGCGGTATATCACTCTGGCGGTATATCACTCTGGCTGTATATCACTCTGGCGGTATATCACTCTGGCGGTATATCACACTGGCGGTATATCACTCTGACGGTATATCACTCTGGCTGTATATCACTCTGGCGGTATATCACTCTGGCGGTTTATCACTCTGGCGGTATATCACATTGGCTGTATATCACTCTGGCTGTATATCACTCTGGCTCTATATCACTCTGGCTGTATATCACTCTGGCGGTATACCACTCTGGCGGTATATCACACTGGCTGTATATCACTCTGGCGGTATATCACTCTGGCGGTATATCACTCTGGCTGTATATCACTCTGGCGGTATATCACTCTGGCGGTATATCACTCTGGCTGTATATCACTCTGGCTGTATATCACTCAGGCGGTATATCACTCTGGCGGTATATCATTCTGGCGGTATATCACTCTGGCCGTATATCACTCTGGCTGTATATCACTCTGGCGGTATATTACTCTGGCGGTATATCACTCTGTCGGTATATCACTCTGGCGGTATATTACTCTGGCCATATATCACTCTGGCGGTATATCACTCTGGCGGTATATCACTCTGGCGGTATATCAATCTGGCTGTATATCGCTCTAGCTGTATATCACTCTGGAGGTATATCACTCTGGCGGTATATCATTCTGGCGGTATATCACTCTGGCGGTATATCACTCTGGCCGTATATCACTCTGGCTGTATATCACTCTGGCGGTATATCACTCTAGCGGTATATCACTCTGGCTGTATATCACTCTGGCGGTATATTACTCTGGCGGTATATCACTCTGTCGGTATATCACTCTGGCGGTATATCACACTGGCGGTATATCACTCTGGCGGTATATCACACTGGCGGTATATCACTCTGGCTGTATATCACTCTGGCGGTATATCACTCTGGCTGTATATCACTCTGGCTGTAAATCACTCTGGCCGTATATCACTCTGGCTGTATATGTATATCACTCTGGCTGTATATCACTCTGGCGGTATATCACTCTGGCGGTATATCACTCTGGCGAAATATCACTCTGGCGGTATATCACTCTGGCGGTATATCACTCTGGCTGTATATCACTCTGGCGGTATATCACTCTGGCGGTATATCACACTGGCTGTATATCACTCTGGCGGTATATTACTCTGGCGGTATATCACTCTGTCGGTATATCACTCTGGCGGTATATCACTCTGGCGGTATATCACTCTGGCTGTATATCACTCTGGCTGTATATCACTCTGGCTGTATATCACTCTGGCCGTATATCACTCTGGCTGTATATCACTCTGGCTGTATATCACTCTGGCCGTATATCACTCTGGCGGTATATCACTCTGGCTGTATATCACTCTGGCTGTATATCACTCTGGCTGTATATCACTCTGGCTGTATATCACTCTGGCTGTATATCACTCTGGCTGTATATCACTCAGGCCGTATATCACTCTGGCGGTATATCACTCTGGCTGTATATCACTCTGGCTGTATATCACTCTGGCTGTATATCACTCTGGCTGTATATCAATCTGGCGGTATATCAATCTGGCTGTATATCACTCTGGCCGTATATCACTCTGGCGGTATATCACTCTGGCTGTATATCACTCTGGCTGTATATCACTCTGGCTGTATATCACTCTGGCCGTATATCACTCTGGCGGTATATCACTCTGGCTGTATATCACTCTGGCCGTATATCACTCTGGCTGTATATCACTCTGGCTGTATATCACTCTGGCTGTATATAACTCTGGCCGTATATTACTCTGGCCGAATATCACTCTGGCGGTATATCACTCTGGCGGTACATCACTCTGGCGGTATATCACTCTGGCTGTATATCACTCTGACGGTATATCACTCTGGGTGTATATCACTCTGGCGGTATATCACTCTGGCGGTATATTACTCTGGCGGTATTTCACTCTGGCCGTATATCACGCAGGCTTTATATCACTCTGGCGGTATATCACTCTGGAGGTACATCACTCTGGCGCTATATCACTCTGGCGGTATATCACTCTGGCTGTATATCACTCTGGCGGTATATCACTCTGGCGGTATATCACTCTGGCTGTATATCACTCTGGCGGTATATCACTCTGGCGGTATATCACTCTGGCTGTATATCACTCTGGCTGTATATCACTCAGGCGGTATATCACTCTGGCGGTATATCACTCTGGCGGTATATAACTCTGGCTGTATATCACTCTGGCGGTATATCACTCTGGCTGTATATCACTCTGGCGGTATATCACTCTGGCGGTATATCACTCTGGCGGTATATCACTCTGGCGGTATATCACTCTGGCTGTATATCACTCTGGATGTATATCACTCTGGCCGTATATCACTCTGTCTGTATATCACTCTGGCTGTATATCACTCTGGCGGTATATCACTCTAGCGGTATATCACTCTGGCTGTATATCACTCTGGCTGTATATTACTCTGGCGGTATATCACTCTGGCTGTATATCACTCTGGCTGTATATCACTTTGGCCGTATATCACTCTGGCTGTATATCACTCTGGCTGTATACCACTCTGGCGGTATATCACTCTAGCGGTATATCACTCTGGCTGTATATCACTCTGGCGGTATATTACTCTGGCGGTATATCACTCTGTCGGTATATCACTCTGGCGGTATATCACACTGGCGGTATATCACTCTGGCTGTATATCACTCTGGCGGTATATCACTCTGGCTGCATATCACTCTGGCTGTATATCACTCTGGCCGTATATCACTCTGGCTGTATATCACTCTGGCTGTACATCACTCTGGCGGTATATCACTCTAGCGGTATATCACTCTGGCTGTATATCACTCTGGGTGTATATCACTCTGGCGGTATATCACTCTAGCGGTATATCACTCTGGCTGTATATCACTCTGGGTGTATATCACTCTGACTGTATATCACTCTGGCTGTATATCACTCTGGCGGTATATCACTCTGGCTGTATATCACTCTGGCTGTATATCACTCTGGCTGTATATCACTTTGGCTGTATATCACTCTGGCGGTATATCACTCTGGCGGTATATCACTCTGGCGGTATATCACTCTGGCGAAATATCACTCTGGCGGTATATCACTCTGGCGGTATATCACTCTGGCTGTATATCACTCTGGCGGTATATCACTCTGGCGGTATATCACTCTAGCTGTATATTATTCTGGCTGTATATCACTCTGGCGGTATATCACTCTGGCTGTATATCACTCTGGCTGTACATCACTCTGGCTGTATATCACTCTGGCGGTATATCAGTCTGGCGGTATATCACTCTGGCGGTATATCACTCTGGCGAAATATCACTCTGGCGGTATATCACTCTGGCGGTATATCACTCTGGCTGTATATCACTCTGGCGGTATATCACTCTATCGGTATATCACTCTTGCGGTATATCACTCTGGCGGTATATCACTCTGGCGGTATATCACTCTGGCCGTATATCACTCTGGCGGTATATTACTCTGGCGGTATATCACTCTGGCGGTATATCAATCTGGCTGTATATCACTCTGGCTGTATATCAGTCTGGCGGTATATCACTCTAGCGGTATATCACTCTGGCGGTATATCACTCTGGCGGTATATCACTCTGGCGGATATCACTCTGGCGGTATATCACTCTGGCGGTATATCACTCTGGCTGTATATCAGTCTGGCGGTATATCACTCTAGCGGTATATCACTCTGGCCGTATATCACTCTGGCTGTATATCACTCTGGCGGTATATTACTCTGGCGGTATATCACTCTGTCGGTATATCACTCTGGCGGTATATCACTCTGGCGGTATATCACTCTGGCGGTATATCACTCTGGCGGTATATCAATCTGGCTGTATATCACTCTGGCTGTATATCACTCTGGCGGTATATCACTCTGGCGGTATATCACTCTGGCGGTATATCACTCTGGCGGTATATCACTCTGGCCGTATATCACTCTGGCTGTATATCACTCTGGCGGTATATCACTCTAGCGGTATATCACTCAGGCTGTATATCACTCTGGTGGTATATTACTCTGGCCGTATATCACTCTGTCGGTATATCACTCTGGCGGTATATCACACTGGCGGTATATCACTCTGGCGGTATATCACAGTGGCGGTATATCACTCTGGCTGTATATCACTCTGGCGGTATATCACTCTGGCTGTATATCACTCTGGCTGTATATCACTCTGGCCGTATATCACTCTGGCTGTATATCACTCTGGCTGTATATCACTCTGGCGGTATATCACTCTGGCGGTATATCACTCTGGCGGTATATCACTCTGGCGAAATATCACTCTGGCGGTATATCACTCTGGCGGTATATCACTCTGGCTGTATATCACTCTGGCGGTATATCACTCTGGCGGTATATCACACTGGCGGTATATCACTCTGACGGTATATCACTCTGGCTGTATATCACTCTGGCGGTATAACACTCTGGCGGTTTATCACTCTGGCGGTATATCACATTGGCTGTATATCACTCTGGCTGTATATCACTCTGGCTGTATATCACTCTGGCTGTATATCACTCTGGCGGTATACCACTCTGGCGGTATATCACACTGGCTGTATATCACTCTGGCGGTATATCACTCTGGCGGTATATCACTCTGGCTGTATATCACTCTGGCGGTATATCACTCTGGCGGTATATCATTCTGGCTGTATATCACTCTGGCTGTATATCACTCAGGCGGTATATCACTCTGGCGGTATATCATTCTGGCGGTATATCACTCTGGCCGTATATCACTCTGGCTGTATATCACTCTGGCGGTATATTACTCTGGCGGTATATCACTCTGTCGGTATATCACTCTGGCGGTATATTACTCTGGCCATATATCACTCTGGCGGTATATCACTCTGGCGGTATATCACTCTGGCGGTATATCAATCTGGCTGTATATCGCTCTAGCTGTATATCACTCTGGAGGTATATCACTCTGGCGGTATATCATTCTGGCGGTATATCACTCTGGCGGTATATCACTCTGGCCGTATATCACTCTGGCTGTATATCACTCTGGCGGTATATCACTCTAGCGGTATATCACTCTGGCTGTATATCACTCTGGCGGTATATTACTCTGGCGGTATATCACTCTGTCGGTATATCACTCTGGCGGTATATCACACTGGCGGTATATCACTCTGGCGGTATATCACACTGGCGGTATATCACTCTGGCTGTATATCACTCTGTCGGTATATCACTCTGGCTGTATATCACTCTGGCTGTAAATCACTCTGGCCGTATATCACTCTGGCTGTATATGTATATCACTCTGGCTGTATATCACTCTGGCGGTATATCACTCTGGCGGTATATCACTCTGGCGAAATATCACTCTGGCGGTATATCACTCTGGCGGTATATCACTCTGGCTGTATATCACTCTGGCGGTATATCACTCTGGCGGTATATCACACTGGCGATATATCACTCTGACGGTATATCACTCTGGCTGTATATCACTCTGGCGGTATATCACTCTGGCGGTATATCACTCTGGCGGTATATCACATTGGCTGTATATCACTCTGGCTGTATATCACTCTGGCTCTATATCACTCTGGCTGTATATCACTCTGGCGGTATACCACTCTGGCGGTATATCACACTGGCGGTATATCACTCTGACGGTATATCACTCTGGCTGTATATCACTCTGGCGGTATATCACTCTGGCGGTATATCACTCTGGCGGTATATCACATTGGCTGTATATCACTCTGGCTGTATATCACTCTGGCTCTATATCACTCTGGCTGTATATCACTCTGGCGGTATATCACTCAGGCGGTATATCACTCTGGCGGTATATCACTCTGGCGGTATATCACTCTGGCTGTATATCACTCAGGCTGTATATCACTCTGGCCGTATATCACTCTGGCGGTACATCACTCTGGCGGTATATCACTCTGGCGGTATATTACTCTGGCGGTCTATCACTCTGGCGGTATATCACTCTGGCGTTATATCACTCTGGCGGTATATCACTCTGGCGGTATATCACTCTGGCGGTATATTACTCTGGCGGTATATCACTCTGTCGGTATATCACTCTGGCGGTATATCACACTGGCGGTATATCACTCTGGCGGTATATCACACTGGCGGTATATCTCTCTGGCTGTATATCACTCTGGCGGTATATCACTCTGGCTGTATATCACTCTGGCTGTATATCACTCTGGCCGTATATCACTCTGGCTGTATATCACTCTGGCTGTATATCACTCTGGCGGTATATCACTCTAGCGGTATATCACTCTGGCTGTATATCACTCTGGCTGTATATCACTCTGGCCGTATATCACTCAGGCCGTATATCACTCTGGCTGTATATCACTCTGGCTGTATATTACTCTGGCGGTATATCACTCTGGCGGTATATCACTCTAGCGGTATATCACTCTGGCTGTATATCACTCTGGCTGTATATCACTCTGGCGGTATATCACTCTGGCGGTATATCACTCTGGCGGTATATCACTCTGGCTGTATATCACTCTGGCTGTATATCACTCTGGCGGTATATCACACTGGCGGTATATCACTGTGGCTGTATATCACTCTGGCGGTATATCACTCTGGCTGTATATCACTCTGGCTGTATATCACTCTGGCGGTATATTACTCTGGCGGTATATCACTCTGTCGGTATATCACTCTGGCGGTATATTACTCTGGCCATATATCACTCTGGCGGTATATCACTCTGGCGGTATATCACTCTGGCGGTATATCAATCTGGCTGTATATCACTCTAGCTGTATATCACTCTGGCGGTATATCACTCTGGCTGTATATCACTCTGGCTGTATATCACTCTGGCCGTATATCACTCAGGCCGTATATCACTCTGGCTGTATATCACTCTGGCTGTATATTACTCTGGCGGTATATCACTCTAGCGGTATATCACTCTGGCGGTATATCACTCTGGCGGTATATCACTCTGGCGGATATCACTCTGGCGGTATATCACTCTGGCGGTATATCACTCTGGCTGTATATCAGTCTGGCGGTATATCACTCTAGCGGTATATCACTCTGGCCGTATATCACTCTGGCTGTATATCACTCTGGCGGTATATTACTCTGGCGGTATATCACTCTGTCGGTATATCACTCTGGCGGTATATCACTCTGGCGGTATATCACTCTGGCGGTATATCACTCTGGCGGTATATCAATCTGGCTGTATATCACTCTGGCTGTATATCACTCTGGCGGTATATCACTCTGGCGGTATATCACTCTGGCGGTATATCACTCTGGCGGTATATCACTCTGGCCGTATATCACTCTGGCTGTATATCACTCTGGCGGTATATCACTCTAGCGGTATATCACTCAGGCTGTATATCACTCTGGTGGTATATTACTCTGGCCGTATATCACTCTGTCGGTATATCACTCTGGCGGTATATCACACTGGCGGTATATCACTCTGGCGGTATATCACAGTGGCGGTATATCACTCTGGCTGTATATCACTCTGGCGGTATATCACTCTGGCTGTATATCACTCTGGCTGTATATCACTCTGGCCGTATATCACTCTGGCTGTATATCACTCTGGCTGTATATCACTCTGGCGGTATATCACTCTGGCGGTATATCACTCTGGCGGTATATCACTCTGGCGAAATATCACTCTGGCGGTATATCACTCTGGCGGTATATCACTCTGGCTGTATATCACTCTGGCGGTATATCACTCTGGCGGTATATCACACTGGCGGTATATCACTCTGACGGTATATCACTCTGGCTGTATATCACTCCGGCGGTATATCACTCTGGCGGTTTATCACTCTGGCGGTATATCACATTGGCTGTATATCACTCTGGCTGTATATCACTCTGGCTGTATATCACTCTGGCTGTATATCACTCTGGCGGTATACCACTCTGGCGGTATATCACACTGGCTGTATATCACTCTGGCGGTATATCACTCTGGCGGTATATCACTCTGGCTGTATATCACTCTGGCGGTATATCACTCTGGCGGTATATCATTCTGGCTGTATATCACTCTGGCTGTATATCACTCAGGCGGTATATCACTCTGGCGGTATATCATTCTGGCGGTATATCACTCTGGCCGTATATCACTCTGGCTGTATATCACTCTGGCGGTATATTACTCTGGCGGTATATCACTCTGTCGGTATATCACTCTGGCGGTATATTACTCTGGCCATATATCACTCTGGCGGTATATCACTCTGGCGGTATATCACTCTGGCGGTATATCAATCTGGCTGTATATCGCTCTAGCTGTATATCACTCTGGAGGTATATCACTCTGGCGGTATATCATTCTGGCGGTATATCACTCTGGCGGTATATCACTCTGGCCGTATATCACTCTGGCTGTATATCACTCTGGCGGTATATCACTCTAGCGGTATATCACTCTGGCTGTATATCACTCTGGCGGTATATTACTCTGGCGGTATATCACTCTGTCGGTATATCACTCTGGCGGTATATCACACTGGCGGTATATCACTCTGGCGGTATATCACACTGGCGGTATATCACTCTGGCTGTATATCACTCTGTCGGTATATCACTCTGGCTGTATATCACTCTGGCTGTAAATCACTCTGGCCGTATATCACTCTGGCTGTATATGTATATCACTCTGGCTGTATATCACTCTGGCGGTATATCACTCTGGCGGTATATCACTCTGGCGAAATATCACTCTGGCGGTATATCACTCTGGCGGTATATCACTCTGGCTGTATATCACTCTGGCGGTATATCACTCTGGCGGTATATCACACTGGCGGTATATCACTCTGACGGTATATCACTCTGGCTGTATATCACTCTGGCGGTATATCACTCTGGCGGTATATCACTCTGGCGGTATATCACATTGGCTGTATATCACTCTGGCTGTATATCACTCTGGCTCTATATCACTCTGGCTGTATATCACTCTGGCGGTATACCACTCTGGCGGTATATCACACTGGCGGTATATCACTCTGACGGTATATCACTCTGGCTGTATATCACTCTGGCGGTATATCACTCTGGCGGTATATCACTCTGGCGGTATATCACATTGGCTGTATATCACTCTGGCTGTATATCACTCTGGCTCTATATCACTCTGGCTGTATATCACTCTGGCGGTATATCGCTCAGGCGGTATATCACTCTGGCGGTATATCACTCTGGCGGTATATCACTCTGGCTGTATATCACTCAGGCTGTATATCACTCTGGCCGTATATCACTCTGGCGGTACATCACTCTGGCGGTATATCACTCTGGCGGTATATTACTCTGGCGGTCTATCACTCTGGCGGTATATCACTCTGGCGTTATATCACTCTGGCGGTATATCACTCTGGCGGTATATCACTCTGGCGGTATATTACTCTGGCGGTATATCACTCTGTCGGTATATCACTCTGGCGGTATATCACACTGGCGGTATATCACTCTGGCGGTATATCACACTGGCGGTATATCTCTCTGGCTGTATATCACTCTGGCGGTATATCACTCTGGCTGTATATCACTCTGGCTGTATATCACTCTGGCCGTATATCACTCTGGCTGTATATCACTCTAGCGGTATATCACTCTGGCTGTATATCACTCTGGCTGTATATCACTCTGGCCGTATATCACTCAGGCCGTATATCACTCTGGCTGTATATCACTCTGGCTGTATATTACTCTGGCGGTATATCACTCTGGCGGTATATCACTCTAGCGGTATATCACTCTGGCTGTATATCACTCTGGCTGTATATCACTCTGGCGGTATATCACTCTGGCGGTATATCACTCTGGCGGTATATCACTCTGGCTGTATATCACTCTGGCTGTATATCACTCTGGCGGTATATCACACTGGCGGTATATCACTGTGGCTGTATATCACTCTGGCGGTATATCACTCTGGCTGTATATCACTCTGGCTGTATATCACTCTGGCGGTATATTACTCTGGCGGTATATCACTCTGTCGGTATATCACTCTGGCGGTATATTACTCTGGCCATATATCACTCTGGCGGTATATCACTCTGGCGGTATATCACTCTGGCGGTATATCAATCTGGCTGTATATCACTCTAGCTGTATATCACTCTGGCGGTATATCACTCTGGCGGTATATCACTCTGGCGGTATATCACTCTGGCGCTATATTACTCTGGCCGTATATCACTCTGGCTGTATATCACTCTGGCGGTATATCACTCTAGCGGTATATCACTCTGGCTGTATATCACTCTGGCGGTATATTACTCTGGCGGTATATCACTCTGTCGGTATATCACTCTGGCGGTATATCACACTGGCGGTATATCACTCTGGCGGTATATCACACTGGCGGTATATCACTCTGGCTGTATATCACTCTGGCGGTATATCACTCTGGCTGTATATCACTCTGGCTGTATATCACTCTGGCCGTATATCACTCTGGCTGTATATGTATATCACTCTGGCTGTATATCACTCTGGCGGTATATCACTCTGGCGGTATATCACTCTCGCGAAATATCACTCTGGCGGTATATCACTCTGCCGGTATATCACTCTGGCTGTATATCACTCTGGCGGTATATCACTCTGGCGGTATATCACACTGGAGGTATATCACTCTGACGGTATATCACTCTGGCTGTATATCACTCTGGCTGTATATCACTCTGGCGGTATATCACTCTGGCGGTATATCACATTGGCTGTATATCACTCTGGCTGTATATCACTCTGGCTCTATATCACTCTGGCTGTATATCACTCTGGCGGTATACCACTCTGGCGGTATAGCACACTGGCTGTATATCACTCTGGCGGTATATCACTCTGGCGGTATATCACTCTGGCTGTATATCACTCTGGCGGTATATCACTCTGGTGGTATATCACTCTGGCTGTATATCACTCTGGCTGTATATCACTCAGGCGGTATATCACTCTGGCTGTATATCACTCTGGCCGTATATCACTCTGGCGGTACATCACTCTGGCGGTATATCACTCTGGCGGTATATTACTCTGGCGGTCTATCACTCTGGCGGTATATCACTCTGGCGTTATATCACTCTGGCGGTATATCAATCTGGCTGTATATCACTCTGGCCGTATATCACTCTGGCGGTATATCACTCTGGCGGTATATCACTCTGGCGGTATATTACTCTGGCGGTATATCACTCTGTCGGTATATCACTCTGGCGGTATATCACACTGGCGGTATATCACTCTGGCGGTATATCACACTGGCGGTATATCTCTCTGGCTGTATATCACTCTGGCGGTATATCACTCTGGCTGTATATCACTCTGGCTGTATATCACTCTGGCCGTATATCACTCTGGCTGTATATCACTCTGGCTGTATATCACTCTGGCGGTATATCACTCTAGCGGTATATCACTCTGGCTGTATATCACTCTGGCTGTATATCACTCTGGCCGTATATCACTCTGGCCGTATATCACTCTGGCTGTATATCACTCTGGCTGTATATTACTCTGGCGGTATATCACTCTGGCGGTATATCACTCTAGCGGTATATCACTCTGGCTGTATATCACTCTGGCTGTATATCACTCTGGCGGTATATCACTCTGGCGGTATATCACTCTGGCGGTATATCACTCTGGCTGTATATCACTCTGGCTGTATATCACTCTGGCGGTATATCACTCTGGCTGTATATCACTCTGGCTGTATATCACTCTGGCGGTATATTACTCTGGCGGTATATCACTCTGTCGGTATATCACTCTGGCGGTATATCACACTGGTGGTATATCACTCTGGCGGTATATCACACTGGCGGTATATCACTCTGCCTGTATATCACTCTGGCGGTATATCACTCTGGCTGTATATCACTCTGGCTGTATATCACTCTGGCCGTATATCACTCTGGCTGTATATCACTCTGGCTGTATATCACTCTGGCGGTATATCACTCTGGCTGTATATCACTCTGGCGGTATATCACTCTAGCGGTATATCACTCTGGCTGTATATCACTCTGGCTGTATATCACTCTGGCGGTATATCACTCTGGCTGTATATCACTCTGGCTGTATATCACTCTGGCGGTATATCACTCTGGCTGTATATCACTCTGGCTGTATATCACTCTGGCTGTATATCACTCTGGCGGTATATCACTCTGGCGGTATATCACTCTGGCGGTATATCACTCTGGCTGTATATCACTCTGGCGGTATATCACTCTGGCTCTATATCACTCTGGCTGTATATCACTCTGGCTATATATCACTCTGGCTGTATATCACTCTGGCGGTATATCACTCTGGCGGTATATCACTCTGGCGGTATATCACTCTGGCGAAATATCACTCTGGCGGTATGTCACTCTGGCGGTATATCACTCTGGCTGTATATTACTCTGGCGGTATATCACTCTGGCGGTATATTACTCCGGCGGTATATCACTCTGGCCGTATATCACTCTGGCTGTATATCACTCTGGCTGTATATTATTCTGGCGGTATATCACTCTGGCGGTATATCACTCTAGCGGTATATCACTCTGGCTGTATATCACTCTGGCTGTATATCACTCTGGCGGTATATCACTCTGGCGGTATATCACTCTGGTGGTATATCACTCTGGCTGTATATCACTCTGGCTGTATATCACTCTGGCGGTATATCACACTGGCGGTATATCACTCTGGCTGTATATCACTCTGGCGGTATATCACTCTGGCTGTATATCACTCTGGCTGTATATTACTCTGGCGGTATATCACTCTGGCGGTATATCACTCTAGCGGTATATCACTCTGGCCCTATATCACTCTGGCTGTATATCACTCTGGCTGTATATCACTCTGGGTGTATATCACTCTGGCGGTATATCACTCTGACTGTATATCACTCTGGCTGTATATCACTCTGGCGGTATATCACTCTGGCTGTATATCACTCTGGCTGTATATCACTCTGGCTGTATATCACTCTGGCGGTATATCACTCTGGCGGTATATCACTCTGGCGGTATATCACTCTAGCGGTATATCACTCTGGCTGTATATCACTCTGGCGGTATATTACTCTGGCGGTATATCACTCTGTCGGTATATCACTCTGGCGGTATATCACACTGGTGGTATATCACTCTGGCGGTATATCACACTGGCGGTATATCACTCTACCTGTATATCACTCTGGCGGTATATCACTCTGGCTGTATATCACTCTGGCTGTATATCACTCTGGCCGTATATCACTCTGGCTATATATCACTCTGGCTGTATATCACTCTGGCGGTATATCACTCTGGCTGTATATCACTCTGGCGGTATATCACTCTAGCGGTATATCACTCTGGCTGTATATCACTCTGGCTGTATATCACTCTGGCGGTATATCACTCTGGCTGTATATCACTCTGGCTGTATATCACTCTGGCGGTATATCACTCTGGCTGTATATCACTCTGGCTGTATATCACTCTGGCGGTATATCACTCTGGCGGTATATCACTCTGGCGGTATATCACTCTGGCTGTATATCACTCTGGCGGTATATCACTCTGGCTCTATATCACTCTGGCTGTATATCACTCTGGCTATATATCACTCTGGCTGTATATCACTCTGGCGGTATATCACTCTGGCGGTATATCACTCTGGCGGTATATCACTCTGGCGAAATATCACTCTGGCGGTATATCACTCTGGCGAAATATCCCTCTGGCTGTATATCACTCTGGCGGTATATCACTCTGGCCGTATATCACTCTGGCGGTACATCACTCTGGCGCTATATCACTCTGGCCGTATATCACTCTGGCTGTATATCACTCTGGCGGTATAT
This sequence comes from Eledone cirrhosa, assembly GCA_964016885.1. Taxonomy (NCBI): domain Eukaryota; kingdom Metazoa; phylum Mollusca; class Cephalopoda; order Octopoda; family Eledonidae; genus Eledone; species Eledone cirrhosa. The sequence continues at coordinate 270,723,666 of OZ024743.1, read as the reverse complement.
CACTCTAGCGGTATATCACTCTGGCTGTATATCACTCTGGCTGTATATCACTCTGGCGGTATATCACTCTGGCTGTATATCACTCTGGCTGTATATCACTCTGGCGGTATATCATTCTGGCTGTATATCACTCTGGCTGTATATCACTCTGGCGGTATATCACTCTGGCGGTATATCACTCTGGCTGTATATCACTCTGGCGGTATATCACTCTGGCTCTATATCACTCTGGTTGTATATCACTCTGGCTGTATATCACTCTGGCCGTATATCACTCTGGCGGTACATCACTCTGGCGCTATATCACTCTGGCGGTATATCACTCTGGCGGTTTATCACTCTGGCGGTATATCACTCTGGCTGTATATTACTCTAGCGGTATATCACTCTGGCGGTATATTACTCCGGCGGTATATCACTCTGGCGGTATATTACTCTGGCGGTCTATCACTCTGGCGGTATATCACTCTGGCGTTACATCACTCTGGCGGTATATCACTCTGGCGGTATATCACTCTGGCTGTATGTAACTCTGGCTGTATATCACTCTGGCGGTATATTACTCTGGCCGTATATCACTCTGGCGGTACATCACTCTGGCCGTATATCACTCTGGCTGTATATCACTCTGGCGGTATATTACTCTGGCGGTCTATCACTCTGGCGGTATATCACACTAGCGGTATATAACTGAGGCGGTATATCACTCTGGCGGTATATTACTCTGGCGGTATATCACTCTAGCGGTATATCACTCTGGCTGTATATCACTCTGGCGGCATATTACTCTGGCGGTATATCACTCTGTCGGTATATCACTCTGGCGGTATATAACTCTGCCTGTATATCACTCTGGCGGTATATCACTCTGGCTGTATATCACTCTGGCGGTATATCACTCTGGCTGTATATCACACTGGCGGTATATCACTCTGGCGGTATATCACACTGGCGGTATATCACTCTGGCTGTATATCACTCTGGCGGTATATCACTCTGGCTGTATATCACTCTGGCTGTATATCACTCTGGCCGTATATCACTCTGGCTGTATATCACTCTGGCTGTATATCACTCTGGCCGTATATCACTCTGGCGGTACATCACTCTGGCTGTATATCACTCTGGCGGTATATCACTCTAGCGGTATATCACTCTGGCTGTATATCACTCTGGTTGTATATCACTCTGGCGGTATATCACACTGGCGGTATATCACTCTGGCGGTATATCACACTGGCGGTATATCACTCTGGCTGTATATCACTCTGGCGGTATATCACTCTGGCTGCATATCACTCTGGCCGTATATCACTCTGGCTGTATATCACTCTGGCTGTACATCACTCTGGCGGTATATCACTCTAGCGGTATATCACTCTGGCTGTATATCACTCTGGGTGTATGTCACTCTGGCGGTATATCACTCTGGCTGCATATCACTCTGGCTGTATATCACTCTGGCCGTATATCACTCTGGCCGTATATCACTCTGGCTGTATATCACTCTGGCTGTATATCACTCTGGCTGTATATCACTCTGGCCGTATATCACTCTGGCGGTATATCACACTGGCGGTATATCACTCTGGCTGTATATCACTCTGGCGGTATATCACTCTGGCTGCATATCACTCTGGCCGTATATCACTCTGGCTGTATATCACTCTGGCGGTATATCACTCTGGCTGTATATCACTCTGGCGGTATATCACTCTGGCTGTATATCACTCTGGCTGTATATCACTCTGGCTGTATATCACTCTGGCCGTATATCACTCTGGCGGTATATCACTCTGGCGGTATATCACTCTGGCGGTATATCACTCTGGCGGTATATCACTCTGGCGGTATATCCTTGTTCAATCATCTTACCTGAAGCCTGACATTTTTTATGTAAGCGGATGGTACTTGATTTAGGAGCCGCAGAAACCCACATACTGGATTTTACCAACCTTCCAGGGGTCGGGGTAAATTTTCAATACCCGAATTACTTGAACATTTTTTTGCCTATACGAATGATTGTTTAAGCATCGTCTCAGTGTGTTTGGCCTTTAACGTTTGTTATAGCTCTGGTTCATCTGAATCATTGAGCACTTGCCGCACATCTCGGAGGTTGTTTTTCGTTATTTCGTGGGTCGAAATGCGAATGTCGATAATTTATGTATGTATATATATATATATATATATATATTTCGTTTCTGAATTTGTTTAGCAAGAATCTTTAACTGAAATCGTGTGTTATACTTTGGGAGGGTCATGTTGCCAATAAGAAACACACGCACCAGTTGCTTTCACTTCAATTTATTATATATTTATAAATTTACAAATTTATAAATCTATAAATTTCTGGTTCGTTGGTTGGTTCCACAACCAGATAGTTGTTTATATATAGTCATAGTTCTTTCGTCACACACTCTGTGACCTCTTCAGTGACTGGGGATTCCTTTCTTTGTTTCTGTGCCTCTCCTTTGTTCTGTCCTACGCCATTTCGTTTCTCTGTGTGTGTTGTGTGTTCAGTCTATATATATATATATATATATATATATATATATATATATATATATATATATATATATATATATATATATATATATATATATATATATAGAGAGAGAGAGAGAGAGAGAGAGAGAGAATTGGATTCCTAATCGTGAGGTTGTAAGTTCGATTCCCGGACCGGGCGATGCGTTATGTCCTTGAGCAAGACACTTTATTTCACGTTGCTACTTCTACCTGGAGTTGCGACCGATAGAGAGTACTAGCAATTGGAGAGACCAACGGAAACATTGTTTCCTCGGTCCGATTTGACGAAAGTCGATCGACTGTCGATATATATATATAAGTATGTACACGTACATACATATATGTATACAGACGTACAGTAGTATGTATATATATATACATACATGCACACATATATATATGTACGTATGGATTCACCGAGCATTATAATAAATGTTCGGTGAATCCATACGTACATATATATGTGTGCATGTATGTATATATATATATACTACTGTACGTCTGTATACATATATGTATGTACGTGTACATACTTATATTATAAGTAACAGCCGTACTAAGAGTGAGAAATGAAATTTCGTTTCATTTTTTCCGTTTATATATATATATATATATATATATATATATATATATATATATATAATGGAAAAATTTGAACAGGAACAACACAGAGAGGCAGTACAACGAATGTTTATTCATTTCACGCTCTGGAGAGTGGGGTGGTGGTGGGGAACGACGTTTCTGGCATAAGCCCTTCCTCAGGTGAGAAGTGTGTGGGAACAGAGTTCAAAGGGTGTGTAGGGGAGTGGTGGAGAGACATATAGCGAAAGGAAACGGTGCGAATGAAATTAAAAATAAAAATAAAAATAAAGCATGCTCAAAATACAAGGAATGAAATAAAATTAAATATAAAAGCATGATCAAAATAAACTGAAATTAAAAGGGGGGTAAAACAGGTGGTGGAAGGGTGTGGGGTGTGTAGGGGTGGTGGCGGGTGGAGTAGGGAGAGGGAGACGGGGTGTCCGAGCGGGGAGGGCTGAAGGTGGTGTGTGTGTGTAGGTGTACGTGTGTGTGTGTGTATGTGAAAGTAAGGGTTGGGGGAAGAACGGGGTTGCATGTTCAGGAAGAGGTGTGTGTGTGTGGGGGGGGGTGTAGGTCGGAGTGTCTGTGCGTGTGTGGATAGAGGGGTGGGGGGAGAGGAATCAGGAGGCTGAGGGTGTAAATATGTGGTGGAAAGCACGTGTGTGTGGGGTTTAAGCGTGTTGTGGGTGTAGGTGGCGTGTGGATAAACATTTTTTTGGGGGGTGTGTGTGTGGGTGAGTTATATAGGTGATTCCGTAAGAGGATGGTTGAAAAGTTGGTAAAATCCTATGATGTTTAGTGGATTCTGTGGTGGTCAAGTTCCACATACGAGTATTCCATGAAGAGATGGTCGGAAGAGGAGAGATGTGGGGTGCGCACGCAACAGGAAGTGGTCAAGCAGTGGGAGTGCTGTGTGTCTGTTTGTGCTGGGAGGGGGTCAGAGGGCATAGCAGCAGTCAGTGGAATGGTAAAGGGGCGAGGATGGGTAGGTGTGAAAGTTGGAGTGAGGAGGGTGTGTGTGTGTGTGTATTAGTAGAGGTGTTAGTGGGATGAGTGAGTGTGGAGCGAGGGTGTGGGTGGAGCGGGGAGAGAAGGGTGTGTGTAGTTCTATGGAGGGAGTGTGGTGTACTGGTGTGTGTGTAGTTTGATGAAGGGGTGTTAGTGGGTGTTAGTATACGGGAGGTGGGGAAGGGTTGAATGCAGGTGTGAGTGGGGGTTAGTGGTGGTAGGGTGTGTAGAGTTGGTGGTGTACGAGGGTGTGTGGGTACGTGTGCGTGGGGTTGGGGGGTGTTAGTGATGTTAGTTGCGTGTGGGGTGGGTGGTGTAAGTGGGTGCGTGTGTTCGTGTGCTTGGGGTTAGGGGGTGTTAGTGAGGTTAGTTGCGGGGTGGTGGGATGGAGGTGTGGGGGTGAGAGGTGTGGGGGTGAGGGTTAGTGGTGGTAGTAGGGTGTGTGTTTAGTGTGAGCGTATGTATATATGTGCCGGTGGGTGTGTGCGTGTGATAAGGAGGGGGAGGAGGAGAAGAAGGGAGGGATGTTAGTATGTTAGTTGGGGAAGGGTGGTCGGATGGGGGGTGGAGTGGAGGTGTTAGTATTGTTAGTTGTGGGGTGGGCGGTGAAAAGGAGGGGTGTGTTAGTGGTGTTAGTGGGCGATAAGTGTGGGGGGAGGGGGGCGGTCGAAGGCTAAAGGAATAAGGGTGGGGAGTTCAGGCCGGGGGGAGTGTGGGTCTGTAAGATGAAGATAGTTCTTTGTTCGACTCTAAGGCGATTGGCGGGTGTTCCGTGGCATTGGAGTAGGCCACAGACTGTGAGATGGCGTGCGGAATGTCCAGGGCCACCAAAGTGGCGGGCGATGGGGGAACCACCACCGAGACGGATATCCCGGAGGTGCTCAGTGAATCGGTCCGCCAGGCGACGTCCCGTCTGTCCGACATAGACTAGGTTGGAGGAGGTGCAGCAGAAGACATGCCGGACAGAGAGAGAGAGAGTGGCCGTTGGGACCCTGGAAGGTGGTGGTGTTGGTGATGTGGGGACAGGTGTTGCAGCGGGGCCTAGATCAGGGAAAGGAACCGGGGGGGGGGGAAACAGAGCGTGGGTTGGGGGGTAGGGAGCTGTGGACGAGGAGGGTGCGGAGATTGCGTGCGCGTTTGAAGGAGGGGAGTGGTGGGGTTGGAAGGTGGAGGGGTCGGACTGGAGGCGTCGGAAGAGGCGGCGGATGGTGCGGTGGAGAGGTAAGGTGGAGGGGTGGTAGGTGATGGGGAAGGGGAGACGGTGGGTGGGTGTGCGGTGGCGTGGGGTGAGGGTGGTGGAGAGGGGTACAGCACGGGCGCGGGTGAGAGCGGTGTGGACGAGAGGGGGGGGAACCTCTGCGGATGAAATGGCTGACTAGGGAAAGGGCCTGGGACTCGAAGTCAGCATCTCGGCTACAGAGGCGGCGGATCCTGAGAAGTTGGGAGTAGGGAATGGAGTGTTTAGTGTAGGTGGGTGGGAAGAGGTGAAGTCGAGGTAAGAGTGGGAGTCGGTGGGTTTGAAGAAGGCGTAGGTGACGAGGGAGTGGTGGGAGGGGTCGAAGGCGACGGAGATGTCTAAGAAGTGGACGTGGGTGGTGGAGATAGAGGTGGTGAAGTGGAGGGAGGGGTGGAAGGAGCAGAAGAAGGAGAGAAGGAGTCGAGCTGTTCTCGGGTGAGGGTCGTGGCTCCGATACAGTCGTCAGTGTAACGACCGTACAGTTCGAGCGTGGGGCCGGTGTACTGGGCAAAGATTTGGGCCTCAACATGGCCAACAAAAAGGTTGGCATAGTTCGGGCCCATTCTTGTACCCATGGCTACCCCCGTGACCTGTTGGTAAAACTCACCCGAGAAGGAGAAACAATTGAGGGTGAGGACCAGCTCGGCGAGGCAAAGGAGGGTGGGGGTGGAGGGAATGGGGGAGGGGCGAAGGTCGAGGTAGAGTTTGAGGGCGCGTAGGCCGTCGGCGTGGGGCATGACGGTATAGAGGGACTTGATGTCTAGGGTGAAGAGGAAGGGCTGTGGGCCGGGTGGGTAGGTGAAGGAGTCGAAAAGGCGCAGGGCGTGGTTGGTGTCGGAGATGTGGGAGGGGAGGGTGGTGACAAGGGGGGCGAGGATGGAGTCGAGAAAGGCGAAGATGAGTTCGGTGGGGCAGTTGCAAGCGGAGACGATGAGGCGGCCGGGGTTGTCGGGTTTGGGGAGTTTGGGGAGGAAGTAGATGGTGGTTGTGCGGGGGGTGCGGACGATGTGGTGGGAAGCGGTGGGGAGGAGGAGGGAGGAGGCGATAAGGTCTTTGATGGTGGAGGAGACTTGTGGTTGGTAGAGGGGGGTGGGATCGGAGGGAGAGGGCGGTAGAAGAGGGGGTTACAGAGCTGCCTGAGGGCTTCGGCCGTGTAGAGGTCCGCGCGCCATACCACTACGGCGCCTCCCTTGTCCGCCGGTTTGATGACGATGTCATCTCGGCTACGGAGGGAGCGGAGAGCGAGGAGTTCGCCCCGTGAGATATTGTACCGTTTGGAACGGTGGCGGAAGTCGAAACGATTTACTGCGCTACGGCTGGCGTCGACGAAGGCGTCCAGGGTTATATATATATATATATATATATATATATATTATATATATATATATATATATATATATATATATATATATATATATATATATATATATATATATATGTATATATATATATATGGAAAACGAAGAATCAGTGATGCATCGGAACACAATTTTTTACGTATTACAATTGTTTCTCCGGCGAACAGCTCGAGGTGCGATCTGTTTGTGGATCGAACCTGATTCTAGATTCGCAAGTTGCTCAGAAAGAGGATTTGCTTCGAAATCACTAGACGTATCTGAGCAACTTGCGAATCCAGAATCAGGTTCGATCCACACACAGATCGCACCTCGAGCTGTTCACCGGAGAAACAATTGTAATACGTAATAAACTGTGCTCCGATGCATCACGGATTCTTCGTTTTCCATATTATTATACTCTGCTCCGAAAGAGCATAGAGTGCTCAACTGGCATACCGCCTATGGACGCATGCAAGCAACCTTACTACAAATATATAAATTTATTATTATTACTATATATATATATATATATATATATATATATAAAACACAAATTTAAATTTTGGAAGCTAAACAATGGGTTATGGAGAACATTAGATCGCCAAGATAACAAAACTTACCTTAGCAAATTTAACGATCCCAAATATTTTCGGGTTTAAAACTCCATTATCAAGGGAGTAACCCTATGAGAGACTTAACAATCGATCGGATTGACTTGCTTGTTTGGGAGCAGATTTAAGTTAAATATACATAATATGATAAATATATTTAATTATGGATGGATTCTCGTTGAGGATCGGGAGGTGACCACAGTTAAAATGGTACTTAATATGTTAGTAGAGTATAGGTACCTTTATTTAATACAGAAATGACTACGACAGGACTAGAACTGTTTCATTCGCATGAAATCATCAGGAATACCTGTTGATTTCATATGAATGAAACAGTTCTAGTCCTGTAGAAGTCATTTCTATATATATATATATATATATATATATATATATATATATATACATATACATATATATATATATATATATATATATATATATATATATATATATATATATATATACAGTATATATATATAATTCCGTTTTTACTTGAGATAATTCTCACTACTCATCAGTTGTTAACCAGTTTTACAAGAACGACTTTAATATTTTATTACTCTATATTCTCCCTAAACACCCCGATGCCAGACACTAAAACAAATTGACGGATTTTCCATTAGTATATTTTCTATTCCATGTCATAAATTCTCTATATTCTTCTATCTAAATAATTGAACATTTTTTCTTGTATTTGCTTTAAATGTTTATTTTATTGGTTTTCTTTTTGATTTATTGTAATATTTGTCGGAAATCGTAATTGTTCCTGTAGGTGAAAGGTCTGCCATTGTTTCCCCGGGTTTACTGTATTTCCTCGGGAAATTTCATCTAACATTTAATATGGACAACTCTGATTTCAGCATTTCAATTACCCTTTAGATTTTTAGTCCCCAATCAGGACTTTTATTAGAAGAAGAGTCAGAGTTTTTAGGTATGGTTTTAGTTATATTTTTCTAGATTCTTCAATCTTCATCTTCTACCCCTCTTATATTTTCGTACAATTAATCACCACAACAAAGAATATCTTAATTAAAGAATTCGTGTCAGAGGACGGAACGCCTTTAATTAGATCTTCGAATGCTATATGTTCTATTCTTTTGTTTGCTTGTTTGTTTTTGTTGTTTTATTTCTGCCAAGAACCTATAATTAATTTGTAAATTTCGGTGTGAAGATCTGTCAGCGATGTCGGTATGTTAACTTCCCTCAGGGTATCGTTCTTGTGGTCTGCTGTTTGCTCAGCCAATTTATCGTAAAAAACAATGATTCGCTCTGAGTCGTTCTTTTGACCGTTACGACTTCTTCCCCATAATTGGTTGATTAATTTTAGTTTTGTTTTAGCACCACCTTTGGTTCACTACCATCTAATCATAGACGAGAGTCAATCATCTATAGTTGCTTTCTCACCGAGTTAGAGCCTGCGCCTGTACACGGTCGCTCCATCTTCTAGAAATAACTGTTAAATCTTCTTCAAATCACACTCTCCCATTTTTAACAAAGGGAAGAACCCATTAGATAATGTAGATATTGATGCTCTGAAAATGACGAGATGGTCATTATTGGAGCACCTTTGGTTATAGCTTTGCTCGATCAGAGCTTAAATTTGTCTAAACAACAACATCAACAACAACAACAACAACAACAACGGCAACAACAATAACAACAACAACGTAAAAACTATGGATATTTGCCCTGATTTATAGCTGCTTTTACGTCAGAAACCAACCAATTGCCCCCATTCTTTTATTTTTTTACTGGTTTCCTGTATTAGACTATGTTCAAGCTCTGGCACCGCTTTGAGATATATTTGAAACAGGTTTCTATGAATTATTTTGCTTCTGTATGGACAAATGTAAATATGTGTCCAATACGTGTTGTAAAGTACAGGTTAGCCAGTAGCACCTTGAAGAATGGAAATGTTAAAAACAAAACAAATAAAATCACCTGCAATCATTTGAAATTCGAATTTGATCAATTAAACGGTTAATATATATATATATATATATATATATATATATATATATATATATATATATATATATATATATATACATATACCTATCTATCTATCTATCTGTCTATCTCTATCTATCTATCTGTCTATCTCTATTTATCTATTTATCTATCTATCTATCTATCTATCTATCTATCTATCTATCTATCTATCTATCTATCTGTCTGTCTATCTATCTATCTATCTAAATATATATATGAATATATATCCATCCAGAGACCCCTAACTCCTCATGCTGTCGTAGAAGCACTGTCATTAAATAAATCGGCAGAGCCCATCCTTTCTCAGGGCAGAAAACAGCCGATGTCATCCTGATATATATATATATATATATATATATATATATATATATATATATATATATATATATATATATATATATATATAGTAATAGTAATAATAATAAATTTGAAGAGTAAAATTCAAAGAGGGCTCGATAAGGATAAATATATATCAAATATATAAGAATCCTATAGCAAATATTTATTAAAATAACAGATTAAAGTTTAAGCAAAGAATTCTTTGCTTAAATTTAATCTGTTATTTTAATATATATATATATATATATATATATATATATATATATATATATATATATATATATATATACAATATTTATATATATATATATATATATATACAAATGGAAACTATGTTTATAAAACCATATTTATTTTATTATACATATTTCAAGGGCCACCAAGGCAAATTATGGTGCGCTTTATTCAGATAAAATAAATATTGACATACCCTGAAAAAAGACAACCTTAACGGTTGGAGCTTCCTGGATAGTGGAGATATTACATTTATTGAGGGTGATAGAAAATTATGATTGAGTATGCAAATGAGTGGTAAAAAATCTTCAACTTCTCTATCTAACTTACTATGGGACCTGAAATCAAAGAACATTAACTATTCTTTACTTTGGAATATTATTTCTAAAGCTCCTTCATACACTGCTTTATACAAAAATTGTTCCCTTTGTGTCGAAGAAATATTCTTTATACTAAAAAGTAAGAACTCTATTAATTTGAGGAATAATTTATTCAGTTCTTGCAAACAACGTTTAAATTCAACTTTTAAATATATATATAAAATGTAATATACGACTTATCTCTTTTACATAATGTCTTCTATATCCATATATGATTCATATACTTAATTTATTTTCTATTATCTCTACTTCACATATATATTATTACACCTATAGAGAGATTATAAAATTCCTTTATATGACTGCTTGAAACTCCTTTAAGGAAAATTTTTTCTTGAAAAACTTACGGAAGGGTTTAAGAAAATCTTTTGAAAATTCCTTTGAAAGATATAGAAAAACTATATTTTCAAACGTTTTGAATATATATATCCAAATGTTTATATATATGTGGAAAAACATGTTTTTTTTAAATATATATGTGGAGTAACCTATGGTTTATGCTTTAAATATATTCTTAAGAAAACTTTTTAAATGTTTTAACTTTATAGCAAGTAAATTTATGACTTCGTATAAAATGACAGGTTCATGTTCTAATTATATTCTTAAGATAGAAAATTTAACTTCTTAACTTTATAGCATTTAATCGTTAGAGTCATCTGAGTTCTTAAAAAATCACTTACAACTTCTTTTACGCTTCCTTACTGTTTTTATAATATAATTAAGTGGTTATTCTTTTGTAAATTCTCGAAAATTTTCCATAAATTTAGAATTATTTGGATGTTTTTAATTTTTGATTTACAACTTTTAATAAAATAAACTATACTAGATTTGCTCTAATGTAAAATAATATATATTTTAAAAATATTTTTTTAATAATTTATAATTTTTAATCTAATTTTTCAACCTATCATTATAAATATTATAATCAAAACATAACGAATCCTGCATTATAAATATTACTTCTCCACGCTATTCTCTTTTCTTCTTTTCTTCATTTATCCTCTCACGTAAATATACTTACGCTGTATTTGTCCTTTTGAAACTAATATCTTCTCTCACTTAAAAATATACTTACGCTCTTCTCTTCACACTATTTTCACTGTCAAAAAATATATATAATCGCTCCTTCTTTTTTTCTTTCTTTCTTTTTTCTCTCTCCCTCACATATCACCTTCTTCCAACAGTTTAATTTAAATAAACCGTTATCTTTTCCACCTTTCGGACACTCATTTGCATACTCAATCATAATTTTCTATCACCCTCAATAAATGTAATATCTCCACTATCCAGGAAGCTCCAACCGTTAAGGTTGTCTTTTTCAGGGTATGTTAATATTTATTTATAAAACAAATCTGTATTGAATTTTATCTGATGAAAGCGCACCATAATTTGCCTTGGTGGCCCTTGAAATATGTATAATAAAATAAATATGGTTTTATAAATATATTTTCCATTTGTTAATATATTGTATATTTACTCCACTAAACTGTTGAGTGCTTTATATCAGTTATAAAAATGTTTAAGCTTGTTGAATCCCAACAAATTAAATATAACCTCTTCATATATATATATATATATATATATATATATATATATATATATATATATATATATATATATATATAGAGAGAGAGAGAGAGAGAGAGAGAGAGAGAGAGGGAGGGCGAGTGAGAGAAAACTTCAGTACTAGACTGGTACTTTATTTATCGACATCGAAATTTCAACTCATAGAGCAGAGATCCAGAACAAACAAATTCTTCAAAGCCTTCTATCCGACGTTCTAACGATTCTGCCAATTCAGCTAGGCTTTGCTACACTTGCCTTGGTCCCGACCGTTCGTTCTCGAGTGTTCTTTGGCTTCGCTGGTCTCTGCCTCGTTTGCGTTGGCCCCGATCCTTCGTTCCCATCAAATATTTTGACACATACATACCATTTTTATATATCATCGATGCGATGCAGCTAGTGCAACGCAGCTAGTGCAAACACGTTGAGTGCATTCAAATTTGCGGAACAGCTGTTATCGCGTGTGGGAAGCATCAGGATGTCTGCTGGCTCTATAGTGGAAATCGTACCGTCACTTTCGGCAAGGAACAGCGGCAAAATTTCCTCTGCACAGTGGCAATAGTAAAAGACTTGTTTAGTAAAGTCGAGCAAAAGGTTCGAGGACAGGAATTTGCCTTTCTGGCCAAGGATAATAAAATTCTTCAAGTGCCATTTAAAGAGGAAACTTAGAATGGAGAGAGAGGTTCTGTTTTCCAGAGTGTTTCACTAAAGGTGGATAAGTGTGGTGAAATTGATGAAGTTGAATGGGTCTACTCTAACTATGCTTTTCTAAGACAGGAGGAAAAGAAACTGGGAGAGGTAACTTTCAATGCTTTTGGTGATACAGGGTAATCCGAGACATTGTGTAGAGCTGAGACTCTCAAACGTTTTGACCCCCCTCCCCCTCACTGTGACGTAATATCGTCAGTGCCCCCCATCTCTATTTCCAGAAAGACCTGCCAACATGGAAATTGTAAATAATATATAAGAAATAAAATTGTTAATTTATATATAATAAATAATATAATATATACTATGTATAAATAAATATTATATATTTTTTATTTTACTATATTTATATATATAATATGTATCCTTTGATATTTAATATACTATTATATCATCTCTACTGCTCCTTAGGCTCCAGCGCCACCTGGACCTTCTTAACACCCTCCAGTAGCGGTAGCGCTCGTTTTGAGAACCTCTAGGGTAGGGGTTTTTACCGTAGGTGGTTTTCTCCACTATTGGAGAATTTTCTTGTCGAAAAGTTATTATTACTATTATTATTGTTATTTGAAACTTTCTTTGAATTCTGCTTCTTTCCTTGGCCGAGTGTCAACCTGACACATGAAGCAACATTTGGTAATACACACATTTTACAATCAATTGTTATACAAATTATGCCACAAGGACATAAACACCAGTAAGTGTTTCTACAAGGTATTTAAATTGATAATGCCATTCTCAGGACATTGATAGTGCCAGTCAGCGCTATTTTCTGTATCTCTTGCAGAGATGGCTTTCCAGGTAACTGGTCCAAATATTTTTCAGTTCCCTTTTTTATCATTCCAAATCCACTGATATTGTACAGGTATTGTATAGGCTATTGTACCGGTATTGTACAGCTTTAAGATGAAACATTTTCAATTGTCAGATCTTTATATTTACTGAGCTTTGGAAAATCTTTCGATGATGTTACGATATGATGGAATGCTCATGTCGATTAAGAAGCATGTTTTCTTTTTATGGTTCTTCACAAATATATCAGGTATGTTGGTCTTGATTGTACTGTCAGTGATAGATTTGTATTCCACACAGACGTTGTATTTCAGGAAATTTACTGGGGAATTTCAAACTCCATGAGTGGGGAACACTATCAAATACTTTTTTTATAGTCAATCCAAGCAGTACACAAAGGTCTGTGCTTGTTATGACAGTTTTCATAATGATGCGTTTAATGAGAAGTTGGTCTTTATCAACCGTAAGACCCACTGTGACAACCTATCTGCTGAATAGGGAAACATTCATAAATTTGTAGGTTGGAATATTTGTTTCTGTCAATTATCGCAACAGATATTTTACTTTGTGCAAACCAACCAGGAGTATTTTCAGGGTTGTGCATAATTTCGTTATAACATTTTACCAACATATCATGGGTAGCAGTTAAAGAAGATAACCAGACGTTTGGCACTTTATCAATGCCAGGAGATTTCCATTTGTTGGCTTTCTTTGATGCTAACTCCAGTTCTTATGTCTTGATAGGTTTGCCTTTCTAAATTATTGCATGTTTCTTCCATTCTATATCCATTCTGCACTCTATACTGTTTTCCAAAATTTTTCAATTTCATGAATTGAAAGAGGCTCCTTTACTTGAATTATAGGTGTCTCAATTTCTCTGTAAAAACCTTTGCATCTGACATAAAAAATTTACTAGGATGGGCTGAAAAGTTCATAAGTGACTATGTAGCAGTGATGCCAGAGCTGTGAAATCGTGCATGCATTAATTTCAACTCTTCATAATAATAACTGCATTGTTTTTTCCATGTAAACTTACATGTAACTGTTCAAAGAAGACTTCAAAAGTAACTAGTAGCGACTTCTCTTGAAAATGGACAAAATTTGGCATCACGGTGATATCAAGTCCCCGCAGAAAAGGGGTTTAGCTCCCAAGGTCATTCCTGCGGACATGATTGCTACATCAGGGTATGACGCTCCAGGTTTATCAACAGTGCAAAAGTGGGCAGCTGAAAAGGTTGAAGGCAAGCACTTTTCTCTTCAGCGAATCCCTAATTCTTCGGGTTTCACCTGAAGAGAAAAATCAGGGTGATGAGAGAAACGCTGCCTACCAACCAGTTTGTTGAAAGGTGGCTGAGAGAGGCTAGCATAGTCCGAGTAAATAGGCTTGCTCTGAGGATGCGTCTGTAAATTGGAGTAAGATGACCTAGCGGTCAAGGTTACCGTGGCTTTTTGTGGATTTTCTCTATGAGTGACTTTTGGAGAATTTGTTGCTTTGATTTATTTTAAATGTTTATTTTTTAAATTCTTTATAAACCTTTCGCTCATAAAAAAAGAAACACACTGTACTCTCCTGTACCGTCTTTTTCGTCATCTTAATGTAAACCCTGTGTGGATAATAAAGAAACTTTTATTATTATCATGATTGTTTGTTTTTCCTCTTCCTTCAGTGATGTTTCCGTTTTTTTGCCGAGTGTCTTCCTGATACCTAGGGCAAATAAACACAATGTATACATTGGTAAGGCAGTTAACACACCATATTGATTATATTTACAGGTGTGTGTGTGGGTGGGGGGTGGGTGGGGTGAGTGCTGCTCCCAGTACATTTGCTGAAAGGTGGGTGAATGTGGCAGGAATGGCCCGTGTGAATGGGCCTACTCTGATCATGCGCCTGTAGGTTGGTGAATTCGAGGAGGACAGGCGTGCCTTTCCCGGGTGCCCTCGAAGCGGGGGGGGGGGGGCGGATCAGGATTAGTGGGGTACCTAAGTCAGGCCTGGGTGGTTATCTCCCCCATTGGGGGATTTTCATTGTTGTATTTTTCTTGTTTATTGCTATTATTTTCCTATTTTTTTTACTCGATTTTTGTGTAAAATACCCACTGTTCCCGTCTATTGCATTGTCCCCTATATGTCGGCCTTGTGGTCAATAAATAAAACCATTATCATCATCATCATCATCATCATCATCATCATCGTCATCATCATCATCGTCATCATCATCATCAACATCATTATCATCACCGTGTCAATAATAATTGTTTCTACTTTTGGTACATCGCCAGCAATTTGAAGGGATGGGAAATGTCGAATAAATCGACCCAGTACGTTACTGGTACTTCATTTTAGCGATCATGTAAGGATGAAAGGCAAAGCTAACCATACCAGGATTCATCATGTTAATAGTAATGATGTAGGCGATATTTATTATGATGGCCACAACGATTACAACGATGTTGATGACGATAACGATGTTGAAGATGATGATGATGATGATGATAACGATGATGATGATGACAATGATGTCGATGATGACGATGATAACGATGATGATGACGATGATGATGATGATGAGGATAATGATGATGATGATAAGGATAATGATGATGATGAGGGTGATGACGATGACGATGATAATGACGACCTGATGATGACGACGACGGCGATTATGGGGATGATGATTATGATGATGATGATGATGATGATTATGATGATGATGATGATGATTATGATGATGATGATGATGTTGATGATGATGATCATGATGATCATCATCATCATGACCATGAACATGGTTAGAATAATGATGTTGATGATGATGATGATAACAGCGATGCTGTTAATGATGATGATAACACCGATGATGTTAATGATGATGATGATCTTGATGATGATAATGATGATCTTGATGATGATAATGATGATGATGATAATGATGATGATGATGATGATCAATATGATCATGAAGATACTCAAAATTCTCCTCCAATACGTTTACGCAAGATTTTCAGCAATCTGCTTTATGTGGTTTATCTGGTCATTTGGCAATATGGCGGATAAAGTTGATTTAGCACAGCAATTTGCCGCCGCCAGCACCACAACCGCCGCCATTACAACCGTCGCTACATATCAGAGATTAACTCAATTGGTGCTATTGAGTAATTGGCTAATTTACTGCGGTTTAAATGTTGAAATTTGCACAAATTGCTACATGATTCTTCATCCTACTGGTCTCCCTCCCCTCTTACCTCTCTCACATTTCTTTGCCTTTATTTCTGTCTCATTAATTCTTTCTTCTTCTTCTTCTTCTTCTTCTTCTTCTTCTTCTTCTTCTTCTCCACCCTCCCCATAACATCCTCCCCTCCTCCTTCACCCCATCCTTCTTTGTCTTCCCCAGCACTAACGTCTCCACCATGTATCAAGTACTCCATAAATTGACTCCCACCATTACTTATTCTATGTAACAATTCTATTTCAATTAATAGATGAGTTCAAATGTTCTCTCTATTGTATGAGTTAGACATAGAGAAGACTCGGTTTTATAAAGACCTTTGCATATAATAAAGATCGATCGACTTTCGTCAGATCGGACCGAGGAAACAAGGTTTCCATTGGCCTTTCCAGCTGCTAGTACTATCTATCGGTCGCAACTCCAGGTGGAAGGAGCAACGTGAAATAAAGTGTCTTGCTCAAGGCCATAACGCATCGCCCGGTCCAGGAATCGAACTCACAACCTCAAAATTATGAATCCAATTCTCTAACCACTCAGCCACACGCCTTCACATATAACCTGTACAATCTATCGCTTTCTATACCTCCCTCACAGCCTCTCTCTCTCTTCTCCTCTCTCACGCCCCTCTATCTCACCATTTCTTCTTTCCCCTCACCCACCCTCTCTCTTTCGCTCTTTCAACCCCTCTCTCTCAAACACTCACACTTACATACATACATATGTTCTATCATATCTATCTATGTCTGCTGTCTAGCTGTCAATCTATCTATCTATCTATCTATCTATCTATCTATCTATCTATCTATCTATCTATCTATCTATCTATCTATCTATCTATCTATCTATCTATCTATGTAAACCCGGCTTCGGTGGGGCCCTGATCAATTTGGATCAGTCTAAGGCTTTCGATAGGGTTGACCATCGTTACCTGGATGCGGTGCTCGAGGCGGCAGGCTTAGGACCCGTGTTCAGGGCTGGATTGCTGCAATGCACAACAGCAACATCTGCTCAAGGGTCAAGGTGAACGGCTACCTCTCGGAGCCGTTCCATATTACGCGATCATTCGACAGGGATGCCCTCTCTCCTCCCTTCTGTACGTACTGACTCTCGAGCCACTACTGCGGAAGCTGGAGCTATTGCAGGGCATCCCTCTGGAACCGGGACTGCGCAAAGCGGCGTCGGCCTACGCCGACGACGTGACAGTAATTGTGTCGAGCGCCTCGCAAATCGAGGAAGTCGGCACCTTACTGAAGGAATACGAAAGTCTCACAGGAGCGAAGCTGAACCGGGACAAGTCCATCGGTTTGCAACTCGGATCGTGGAGAGGCAAACCGATGCCTTCCGATGACGTCGTCGGACGCTGGACGGAAGGACCGGTAAAGCTGCTCGGGGTCTGGTTTGGTCCGGACCTCCAGATGGAGAAGAACTGGAACGAAGTGACGGCCAAGGTGTTTGCACTCACCCAGAAGTGGGCCGAGTGCAAACTATCCTTGAAAGGTCGAGCGGAGGTGGCGAACACTTTTATAGCGTCCGCCATCTACTACCGCTTGACCGTCGTGCCTTGTCCAGCCAAAACGCTCGCCAAAATGGAGCGCGCGCTCTTCCGATTCCTTTGGAAGAGGCGGGCTCCTTTGGTGAGAAGATCCATCTGCTGCCAACACCCTTCTAACGGAGGGCTGGGGATGCCGTGGTTGACGATGCGCAAACACGCGCTCTGGCTGCGGCATCTCTACGTATTCCTCACCGGACAACCGGTGTGGGCCCCGTTCGTGAGGCGAGCCTTCCCACAACTCGTCTCGCTGACCGAGCTGCAGTCCTGGGTCAAGCAAAGACCGAGGAAAATGGGCGACTGGCACATCGAATGTGCTCAGGCGCTCACAGCCCTCTGGCAGGCGGACCCGGCGATCAGTGGAGACTCCACTTCATCATTCTATAGAGGGTTGGTCCGCAGCAAGTGCGACGACGCGCTCGGTGAAACTCTAGGCGTAGAGGAAGATGAACTGGCCAGTCTGTTCGGTAGGACCTTCCGCCCGGGACCGATGGACAACTTCCAAAAGTCCCTGGCCTGGCAGTGCTACCGAGGAGCTCTACCAGTTCGAGACAAGCTCTACAGACATGGGCGCCCGGGCAGGGACCCTGCAAAAAAGATCTCTCCGAGGTGCGTGCGAGACGAAGAAACCGTCGCGCACGCATTCATACACTGCCCGGGCGTCACTGACCTGTGGGGCTATGTAGAACGACTATTGTCGCGGGTGGGACCAATCCAGTTGACCACCGAGTCCATTGTCATGATCAAACCGCCACCCTCCTTCAAAAACGAAGGAGAGGCGGTTTTCCTTTGTGTGATAGCTATGGCGAAAGAGGTTGTATGGTGGACAAGGTTGAAAGGGCTGAGGTCAGACACCTTTCTCTCCGGCCAACAACTGATTCTTTTTTTCAAATACCACTTTGGAAGAAGAATCAGGATGGAGAGAGAGGTGCTGTACCCCAGCAAGTTTTATGAAAGTTGGGTGAAAGTGGCGAGAATGGCCCGAGTGAATGGGCCTTCTCTCTATATCAGCCTGTAGGTTGAGGGAAAGGAGGAGGAGAGGAAAGGAGTACAAACTCTTCGTACTCCTGGAGTTGAGGGTTGCACATTTTTCGGGGGTATGTGTTAACCATATATAATGTCTCCACCTATTGGGGAAAATCGACTAATTTTTTAAATTGCATTTGTAATAACATTTTACACGTTTTTATTGTATGTAAACTTCCCCCTTTGTATTTGTCCCCTTCTTTTGTGCCCCTGTGGCTAATAAAGAAACATATCTATCTATCTATCTATCTATCTATCTATCTATCTATCTATCTATCTATCTACATATCTATCTATCTATCTATCTATCTATCTATCTATCTATCTATCTATCTATCTATCTATCTATCTATCTATCTATCTATCTATGCGATACATCATAGAGAGGGTTGGGAACGAACCCGGCTTTGGTGGGGCTCTGATCAACTTGGATCAATCTAAGGCGTTCGATAGGGTCGACCATGGTTACCTGGATGCGGTGCTAGCGGCGGCAGGCTTCGGACCCGTTTTCAGGGGCTGGATCACTGCTATGCACAGCAGCCGCATCTGCTCTAGGGTCAAGGTGAACGGCTACCTCTCGGAGCCGTTCAAAATCGCGCGGTCCATCCGACAAGGGTGCCCTCTCTCCTCCCTTCTGTATGTGTTGACTCTCGAGCCACTACTGCGGAAGTTGGAGTTGTTGCAGGGCATCCCTTTGGAACCGGGATTGCGGAAAGCGGTGTCGGCCTACGCCGATGACGTGACAGTAATGGTGTCGACGGCCTCCGAAATCGAGGCGGTCGGCACCTTACTGGAGGAGTACGAAAAGTTCACAGGGGCTAAGCTGAACCGGGACAAGTCGATCGGTTTGCAACTCGGCACGTGGAGGGGCAGACCGATGCCCTCCGATGGCGTCGTCGGACGCTGGACGGAGGGCCCGGTGAAGTTGCTCGGGGTCTGGTTCGGACCGGACCTCCAGGTGGAGAAAAACTGGGCGGAGGTTACGAACAGGGTGTTTGCACTGACCCAGAAGTGGGCCAGTTGCAAACTATCCATGAAAGGTCGGGCGGAGGTGGCGAACACTTATATAGCGTCCGTCATCTACTACCGCCTGACCGTAGTGCCCTGCCCAAGGGAAACCCTCACCAAGATGGAGCGCGCGCTCTTCCAATTCCTTTGGAAGAGGCGGGCTCCTATGGTGAGGAGATCCATCTGCTGTCAACACCCTTCGAAAGGAGGGCTGGGGATGCCGTGGCTAATGATGCGTAAACACGCATTAAGGCTACGGCACCTCTACGTATTCCTCACCGGACAACCGGTGTGGGCCTCGTTTGTGAGACGAACCTTTCCCAGACTCGTCTCACTCACCGAGCTGCAATCCTGGGTCAAGCAAAGACCGAGAAAACTGGGCGCCTGGCACACTGAGTGTGCCCAGGCGCTCACCGCCCTCTGGCAGGCGGATCCGGTTATCAGTGGAGACTCCACCGCAACATTCTATAGAGGGCTGGTACGCAGCAGGTGCGACGACGCCCTCGGAGAAGCCCTAGACATGGAGGAGGACGAACTGGCCAGCCTGTTCGGTAGGACATTCAGCCCGGGACCTATGGACAACTTCCAGAAGTCCCTGGCCTGGCAGTGCTACCAAGGGGCTTTACCCGTTCGAGAAAGGCTCTACAGACACGGGCGCCCGGGTAGGGACCCCGCCAAAAAGATCTGTCCCAGATGCGTGTGCGACGAGGAAACCGTTGCACACGCATTGGTACACTGCTCGGGCGTAGCCGATCTGTGGGGCTATGTCGAACAACTGCTGTCAAGGGTGGGACCGATCCGGTTGACCACCGAGTCTATTGTAATGATCAAGCCGCCTCCCCCCTTCAAAGATGAAGCAGAGGCGGTGTTTCTGTGCGTAATAGCCATGGCGAAAGAGGTTGTATGGTGGACGCGTCTGAAAGGACTGAGGTCAGGCACCTTTCTCTCTGGCCAACAACTGGTCCGTTTCTTCCGATATCATTTCGGAAGAAGGATCAGGATGGAGAGAGAGGTGCTGCACCCCAGTCGTTTTTATGAAAGGTGGGTGAAAGTGGCGAGAATGGCCCGTGTGAATGGGCCTTCTCTTTACATAAGCCTGTAGGTGGAAAAGAGGAAGGAACGAGGGAGCACCCCCTCTCTGTGCTCCTGAGGAAAAGGGTTGCACACTTTTTTCGGGGGTGTGTGCGACCCCCCAAGGCGCCTCCTCTCTATTGAGGATTTTGTTAAAAATTTTATTTTTTGTTATATCTTATTTTATTTTTATATTTTGTTATTGCCTCCTCCTTATTGAGGACGCCTTTTTGTGTAAACTCCCCCCTTTGTACTTGTCCCACTTTTGATGCCCTAGTGGCAAATAAAAGAAACTTATCTATCTATCTATCTATCTAACATCTATCTATCTATCTACACTAACACAAACACCAATAACATGCAAAATATAAACACCAACCGAAACAACAACAACACCAACAATAATGACAACATGAACAACAACAGCAACAATGATAACAACAACATCACCACCAACAACAACAACAATGATAACAACAACACCACCAACAACAACAGCAACACGAACAACTCCACGAACAAGGAAAAGATTTCTTTTGCTCAAACAGTCCAAAAGACGGAACTGGTCACATACCTTGACATTTCCAATGCTAGGGAAATGTTAAGCGATGCAAAACAGTACGTAACTTTTGGTGAGAGTGGTGCTTTCAGCATCACTTCTCCTCAACAGTTACGCAGAGAAACTGTTCTAAAAACAGTAATTTTTAGGACGGTTTCAAATGTGTCGAAAAAACCAGTTCAGTTATCCCAAAACGATATTGAACTGGTTCTAAAGAATTCCATGAAGGATATTGCCTTCATCCAAAAAGGGAAACTTTTTGGAAGCATTTCGGTATTGTTGAAAGACCAATTGACAGCACAAAAATATTCTATATCGCCGATTGCGTCCCCCCTTTACACCTTTTTCCCCACATATATGGGAAAAAGAACCCAGAAGATTAAAATTTTGAACATTGCACCAAATGTAAACGTCTGGTGGATTCTAACTGGCTTCATCGATTTCGACGAAGACACCATCATTTCGGTGGGAAAGTCCTCCAGAGGCACATTCAATGGTACAAGCATGGAAGTTCTGGTCCAAATGAGGCCAGAACGGATAGCTAAAATACCCCCAACGTGTGCCTCTGGATGGAATTTAACACAAACATTTCTGTTGAAGGTAGGCGGCCTTCATGTTACAACTGTTTAAGCAGTGGACACCTGAAGGCTTACTGTCCTCAGTTAACTAAAAAAAAAGAGGTACTACTGCCAACACCCAAAACAACAGAACCACCACCACCACCACCACAACCACCACCACCACCACCACCACCACCACCACAACAACAACACCACGCAAACACAACCAAAACAAGAACAACGAACCAACCTGCAAGCACAGTCCCACCCAACCCCGATCCACCTAAAACCACTGCAAAAACATCCACAAACACACAACTCCCCAAAACATACCCCTTCTAAATAACACAGACACCACAAAGGACGAGGCCCCCACATCATCACCAAGTGATGATGAGGGAGAGCCTATCCGTTCGAAAATAAAGAAGAAAAGACACCACAAGAACAAAAAAACAACAAACATCACTACAAACATACAACCACCAACACAAACAACACAAACATTACAAACAAAAACCCCCCGCCCCGAAAACAAAACCACGACATCATTCCAAACACAAACACCTACAACAAAACGAAAGCTCCCACAAGAACAACAGACAAAAACCACCGCAACACAACAAGCACATTACACATACATAAACAGTAAAAACAAAACTTTAATGGAGGTCATCTCCAACGATCCTTCGGTGAAAACTTTTTCGAACTGTGTAGACAAACCTAATTTAAAGATGATTAGGGTCCCTACGGACACCTATAAGTCTTTAAAGGAAAAATTTCCTAAGGACGTGGGTAATCCTTGTGTTAAACCCATTAACCGCGTCCTTTTAAAAAGTTTCCTCACACTCACCCCAGACACCCCCACCCCAAACACCCCACCCCACCAAACATCTCCGTCCCACCCCGCCGGAAACCAAAGGCAACTCCTCTAACACACCCATGGAAACCATGCGGCCTGATCCACAGGAGACGAAGAGGTGAGTGTTTCCTTCTCCTCTTTTAACTTTTCAGAACCAACATGGCCAATATAAGAGTTGGGTGTGTGAATGCACGCGGCCTGGGGATGCCCTGGAAACAGGGCAAACTCTTAAACGACCTCAGGTCGCACAGTATGGATGTAGTAGCCATTTGTGAGTCCAGGATCCACAGCGAGCGACAGCAGGCCCCCATCTTCGATGACTTTGAGATCTACGCATCTCTCTGTCAGCCGGGGGGTGGGGGCGGAGTTGCCGTTTTTTACGGAAACACCTGGGCCTCGTAACACAGACGGTACATCTGGGCCTGGAGGGTGGACTGGTGGTCCTAGACGTTGACGGTAGTGAAGGTGGAGCCTTCAGGCTGGTGGCCGCATATGCCCCATCCGGGACACCGCGGCCAGACTTCTTCAAACGTCTAGAGACTTTTTGTGAACGTCTCGCTCCTTGCTTTTAGTGGGGGACTGGAATGGAATCCTAGATGAACGTTGGGACTATGTGGGAGCATGTCCCGATAAAGGGGGGGGGTGTAACATCCTCAAACAGTTAATCGGCCGATTTGACCTGGCCGATAGATATCGACTAAATTTTCCGACTGTGGACGTGGACTAATCGTAGTGGAACATCTAGATCGTACCTAGATAGGGTTTTAGTTAGAAATAAGGATAGGGACATGTTAAGCTGTCCACAAATGTTCATGGTTGCCTATTCAGATCACAAAGGGTGACCTGCATGGTCAACCTTGATAGAACCCATAGACAACCTTGATAGAACCCATAGACAAGGACCCGGCTACTGGAAGTTGAACTTGTCGTTACCGACATGCAAAGCCTACAGTAGACAGATTAGCACTTTAGTTAAACAGCACTTGACAGGGGCCATTGTCAACAACAGATGGTGGTACTCTCTCAAGAGGGCAGTTAGATTAGACTCGTTAGTTTTTAGTAAAGAATTAGCGTTAGATAGAAATAGAACCGAGAAAGAACTGGTAGATAAAGTAGAAGAGGCAATTAGAAGTGGCAACGTAGCCAGCGTGCTAGCAACGAGAACGGCCTTGGACCAGTTCTTCGAGGCAAAGCATGAGGGCTGCGTTATCAGAAGCAAAATACGTGCTCTGGGAAACGAGGGAGCCAAAGCTGTTAGCTGGGCCCGAGTGATGGAGGCAAAAAGTGGCAACAAGTCCACAATTCGGTCTTTGAAGGACCAAAACGGACGCGTGATACGTGAGCCGAAGCAGATGTGTGCGGCCTTTCAGCGGCGGCACTTTGCTCAGCTGTTCGGGCAGGGCGGCGCGCCGGGAGAGGCTATGGATTTCGGTCCATACCTCGACGGCCTACCGCGACTCTCGGACAGCGAGGCAAGGTTCTGCAAAAAGCCGATTTCAGCCGCTGAGATAGGGGACGCGCTGAGCCAATGCGGCAAACACAAATCTCCAGGTCTCGACGGTCTACCCCACGAATTTTACGTAGCAATGCCGGACTTATTCTCCGGTCTCCTGGAAGCGGTCTACTGCAACCGGCAACAGAACGGGAGAATTACCAGTTCTGTAACCGGGGGCGTAGTCACACTAGTCAGGAAGGACGAGAATAAGGGGGATGACATAGGCAACTTCCGGCTCATAACTCTGCTAAACACAGAGTTACAGATTTTGGCCAAGGTGTTGGCAAAGAGGCTGGCGCTTGTCGTCGAGAACCTGGTGGGAGAAGCGCAGACATGCGCAATCCCGACCAGGTCCATATACGACAACCTCCTCCTCATGCGATACATCATAGAGAGGGTAGGGTGTAAACCCGGCTTCGGTGGGGCCCTGATCAACTTGGATCAGTCTAAGGCTTTCGATAGGGTTGACCATCGTTACCTGGATACGGTGCTCGAGGCGCCAGGCTTCGGACCCGTGTTCAGGAGCTGGATTGCTGCAATGCACAACAGCAACATCTGCTCAAGGTCAAGGGTCAAGGTGACGGCTACCTCTCGGAGCCGTTCCATATTGCGCGATCCATTCGACAGGGATGCCCTCTCTCGTCCCTTCTGTACGTACTGACTCTCGATCCACTACTGCGGAAGTTGGAGCTATTGCAGGGCATCCCTCTGGAACCGGGACTGCGGAAAGCGGCGTCGGCCTACACCGACGACGTGACAGTAATTGTGTCGAGCGCCTCGCAAATCGAGGAAGTCGGCACCTTACTGAAGAAATACGAAAGTTTCACAGGAGCGAAGCTGAACCGGGACAAGTCAATCGGTTTGCAACTCGGATCGTGGAGAGGCAAACCGATGCCTTCCGATGGCGTCGTCGGACGCTAGACGGAAGGACCGGTATAGCTGCTCGGGGTCTGGTTTGGTCCGGACCTCCAGATGGAGAAGAACTGGAACGAAGTGACGGCCAAGGTGTTTGCACTCACCCAGAAGTGGGCCGAGTGCAAACTATCCTTGAAAGGTCGAGCGGAGGTGGCGAACACTTTTATAGCGTCCGCCATCTACTACCGCTTGACCGTCATGCCTTGTCCAGCCAAAACGCTCGCCACAATGGAGCGCGCGCTCTTCCGATTCCTTTGGTGAGAAGATCCATCTGCTGCCAACACCCCTCTAACGGAGGGCTGGGGATGCCGTGGTTGACGATGCGCAAACACGCACTCAGGCTGCAGCATCTCTACGTATTCCTCACCGGACAACCGGTGTGGGCCCCGTTCGTGAGGCGAGCCTTCCCAGGACTCGTCTCGCTGACCGAGCTGCAGTCCTGGGTCAAGCAAAGACCGAGGAAAATGGGCGACTGGCACATCGAATGTGCTCAGGCGCTCACAGCCCTCTGGCAGGCGGACCCGGCGATCAGTGGAGACTCCACTTCATCATTCTATAGAGGGTTGATCCGCAGCAAGTGCGACGACGTGCTCGGTGAAACTCTAGGCGTAGAGGAAGATGAACTGGACAGTCTGTTCGGTAGGACCTTCCGGCGGGACCGATGGACAACTTCCAAAAGTCCCTGGCCTGGCAGTGCTACCGAGGAGCTCTACCAGTTCGAGACAAGCTCTACAGACATGGGCGCCCGGGCAGGGACCCTGCAAAAAGATCTGTCCGAGGTGCGTGCGTAACAAAGAAACCGTCGCGCACGCATTCATACACTGCCCGGGCGTCACTGACCTGTAGGGCTATGTAGAACGACTATTGTCGCGGGTGGGACCAATCCGGTTGACCACAGAGTCCATTGTCATGATCAAACCGCCACCCTCCTTCAAAAACGAAGGAGAGGCGGTTTTCCTTTGTGTGATAGCTATGGCGAAAGAGGTTGTATGGTGGACAAGGTTGAAAGAGCTGAGGTCAGACACCTTTCTCTCTGGCCAACAACTGATTCTTTTTTTCAAATACCACTTTGGAAGAAGAATCAGGATGGAGAGAGAGGTGCTGTACCCCAGCAAGTTTTATGAAAGGTGGGTGAAAATGGCGAGAATGGCCCGAGTGAATGGGCCTTCTCTCTATATCAGCCTGTAGGTTGAGGAAAAGGAGGAGGAGAGGAAAGGAGTACAAACTCTTCGTACTCCTGGAGTTCGGGGTTGCACATTTTTTCGGGGGTATGTGTTACCCATATGAACTGCTTCCCCTATTGGGGAAAATCGACTAATTTTTTAAATTGCATTTGTGATAATATTTTACACGTTTTTATTGTATGTAAACTTCCCCCTTTGTATTTGTCCCCTTCTTTTGTGCCCCTGTGGCTAATAAAGAAACATATCTATCTATGTATCATCTATCAAACTATCAATTTATCTATGAATGTATACATTTACGTCCTCCACTCTCCTATATATATATATATATATATATATATATATATATATATATATATATATATATATATATATATATATTTATATATATATATATATATTTATATATATAATACATATATATATATGTGTGAGGTGTGTATGTATGTATATTTGTATGTATGTATGTATACATTAAATCGTGCACTAGACGAAATATATGATAAATGCATATCTGTTCAGTTGTAGCACTTCGTTAGCCACCATAACCATTACTGCTATTACATTTAGTAACCTATCTGTAGTAATTAGTTATGTATTTCTCTGTGGCACACACACACACACACACACACACACACACACACACACACACACACACACACACACACACACACACACACACACACAGACACAGACACACACACACGGACACACACAAGCACACACACACGCATGCACGCACGTACGCGCACACACACACACACGCACGCACGGACGCACGCACTCATACACACACGCACTCTCATGCTTACGCACGTGCTCATGTATAACTCTTTTTACAAAACGTTTTTTTTCATTTCAGGTAGACGCCTGCCATCATCCACATTTCTAAAAAAAACAAATCATACACGAAACGCCAGCACCAACAGTTTTGCAAGAGATGTCAACAAGAATGGACCTTTTATTTTATCTAAAGACATTTTTTCCATCCCGCCCGTCCCTCAATCTATTCTATTTCTCATTCTTTCTTCTGATGAAAAACTAGCGTCCGAAACGTTAAGACCCTCTTCCTGCTATATCAAGCGTTAACCTAATATAAACCTTCCATATACTGTACCGATTGTGTTGTTATTTCTGTTTACCTTTTACACACACACACACACACACACACACACACACATATATATATATATATATATATATATATATATATGTTGATGCCCTAAGGACAGACACTGGTCTCTTGGAGACGCAGGACATGGCAGCGATAATGAGGGACAGAAACCGCTGGAGAGAACTCGTCCATGGATCTCGGGAATTTTACCCGTCCTAAATAGATATATGTATATATATATATGTATGCATATATATATATATATATATATATAAATATATATATATATATATATATATATATAAATATATATATATATATATATATACTATATATACATATATATATATATGTATATATACATGTATAAATATATATATGCAATATATTAATAAATGGAAACTATATTTATAAAACCATATTTATTTTATTATATATATTCCAAGAGCAACCAATGCTAATTATGGCGCGCTTTCATCAGATACTCCACTAACTGTTGAGTGGTTTATATCAGTTATAACATTTTTTTAAGCTTGTTGAATCCCAACAAATTAAATATAAACTCTGCATATATATATATATATATATGATATGTTGATTTAAAACTGCACTGTCCACAGGTGTTTTTTAGCCTTCATATCATGTTCTCCTGTTTTATCTGATGAAAACACAAATATTATTGCATGATGATGTTTGTTTTTGAAATGCGCATAATAAAATACATGGAACTCCTTTAACCATCTTTTGATCTTATATAATATATATATATATATATATATATATATATATATATATATATATATATATAAACTAGAAATTGATTGAGATATATATATATATCTAAAATAAACACATCAAACAATCACAGGGGATAATTTGTAAAGTGTATAAGCACACACAACTAGGTAGGTAACTAATTAAAGTTTAACTAGAACTTCAAATATAGATACCTTTTAAAATGATTAATCTTCCTTGTATATATTTCCTTAAAGAAATATATTTCACCATTAATCCGTAAAATCACAGTAGTCAAAACGGATTTTCAATAAGGGAGAAGATTTAACTATCTCTGTTTACACAGCAAATGCAAATCTGCGAATGACCCGTCGCATGTGTTGCATTTTTAAAAATACACACATCGTACCAGCGTCATCCCAGTGGTGTAAATAGGATTATCGACAGCTAGAAATAGCAGCCGAGTCCTTTCAACTGAGTTAGCTCTACAATTAAGGGGCCGTATATATATCCAAAATTAAATTAAGGGTGTCATCCCCTGTAATTGTTTCATGTGTTTATTTTAGATGTATATATATGTCAATCAATTTCTAGTTGATATAAAATGCCCGGATCTATTCATTGGAATTTTTGAGCTTATTCTACAGTGGATATGGCGCATGTCTCTCGGACATGACACCCTTAATTTAATTTTGGATATATATATATATATATATATATATATATATATATATATATCGTTATACTTCTGGAGGGTCATGCTGCCATTAGCTATTGTTTTTCACTTCAATTTATTACAAACTAGCTGAGGTACCCGGTAATACCCGGGAGCGTGGGTATTCTCAGTTCCCATTAAAATGCCCAATGTCTCCCAGACCAAAAATGAAATCTAAATATAGGACAGATAATCAAAAGCGAAGACAAATTCATTTACGAAACAATAATACAAATAAATATTGTTGATTAAATTGGTCAGGCGAAAAAATGTTTGTCAAAGAAGTTGAGTGTTGCTATAAGGAAAAAAATAGAACCCCCATTAGGGTGTCTTAATATTATTGAAATTTTCGGAAAATTTGTGAATAGGCATCATATCTTGTCATTTACCTCTGGTTTAAATTTCATATAAATCGAAGGGAAAACATTTTTAGCGGGGGTTTTCAGTGGGGGTTTTGTGTTCCCGGGGAACCCTTTGATTAAAATGAAATATAGTTAACCAAGTACCCTGGGCAATGTAGTTTCAGAATATATATGGTTATGCGGGTCTATCTCCAAAACCATAGGAGGAGTTCGTGAAATCTTGTTCCATTTATTGGCCAACATTTTCACTATAGGGGGTTTAACCCCCATTAGGGTGTCTTAATATTATTGGAATTTGCTGAAAGTTTGTAAATAGGCATCGTATCTTGTCATTTACCTATAGTTTAAATTTCATATAAATCGAAGAGAAAAAATTAAGCGGGGGTTTTCAGCGGGGGTTTGAACCCCCGGGGAACCCTTTGATTAAAATGAAATATACGTAAGAAATCAAATGGGCATGAGTCCCACACACGTGTCAAGTTTCATCAAGATCGGTTCGGTAGTTTTTGAGTTTTAGGTTCCCAAACAAACAAACAGACAGAAATTGCCATTTATGTATATAGATTTCCAGCTGGTTGGTTTAATAACCGGATGGTTGTTTATTTATTGTTAAAGGTCTTTCGTCACACATTTTGTGACTTCCTCAGTGACCTTTTTGTTATTTTGTGTCTCTCCTTTGATCTGTCCTGCACCATCACATTTTTGTGACACAGAAAGAAGATGGAACAAATGAGATACACAAAATAACAAATTACTCACAGAAACCCCCAAACCGCCTCTGTCTGAACCAAATTTCTGAACCAAGAGGGATTTATTAAAATCATTGCCGAGGTTAAATTTGCCTTTCATCCTTACGGGTCGATAAAATAAGTACCAGTAATACACTGGGATAATTGCTGGCCTTGTGCCAAAAGTAGAAACAATTATTAACATATATTCAGGATGATGGCAGGATCGTAGGAGAGTGGAACATGATGCTTTGCGGCAGTTGTTCTCGCTCTTTGTGTTTTAAGCACTGGAATCAATTCAATCGACGTCCCCCACACCAAACTGCTGGTCTTGTGCCTGAAGTAGAAATCATTATTGTAATATAACATAGGGTTTTCATGTGAAATTATATTGGAAGATTATGATCTACATCTCTCTATCTCGATCATAGGACCAGAGGCGGTTTATTGGAGTTGGTATCAAAATAAGTTAATTCAATATATTGTTATTGGATTATATTGTTAAAATATATATGTAAAGATCAACATAAACTTTATTCAAATATCACGACGGTTTTGTAGCTTTTCAAAGATGTATGTGTGAATATTTTTTTATAAATATGCATGTATGTATGTTTGTATATAGTTTAGAAGTATTTTTAAATATCGTTTTTGTTTCGTGCTAAAAGTAGAAACAATTATTTTTCTTATATTTTTGTTATGAGACCTTTAGGAGTTGATGATGTCAAAATTGCTCAAGTTTGTAAATATGATACACTAGAAAGAATATATATATATGAATGTATATATATATCACATTCATACATACATGTCGGGTCATTCTTGAGTGCTGGTAACATGTAACCCAGTACAACCTGTCGCATGGTCGGATCGTCGGCGACTAAACCGGCAACCACACCAAGTTTACTTGGCGAGGAGGGTGATTTTGGACACCCTGCAGGACAAAAAACAAAACCTGACAAAGGGCGGAAGAACTCATAAAAGTCAACGGCCATCCAAAAGTGTGTAAATATGTATATAGACATGTACATATGTATGTATATGTGTATATACATGGGTATATGCATGTGTATGTATATGCGCGGGGACATAGAAATAGTCGGGCTGGACACCCGATCGCGTGGTTAAACCACTGGGAGTGAAGGACCCCTAGCCTTTGTCAGGACATTCTTCTAGAAGAAAGCAACTCAGGAAACTGCGATAACTCCGTTATAAAACCTGCGGCTCAGTAGTTACCGATGATGTTGATCTTTTCTTCTTTTCGGGTTATAGCTAC
Organism: Eledone cirrhosa; assembly: GCA_964016885.1. Taxonomy (NCBI): domain Eukaryota; kingdom Metazoa; phylum Mollusca; class Cephalopoda; order Octopoda; family Eledonidae; genus Eledone; species Eledone cirrhosa. Next base: position 270,691,978 of record OZ024743.1, on the reverse strand, counting down.
TGTCGCTCAGAGAGTGGGATTGGCTCAGTGCACAGTATTTCCTCACTTAAAAAAATATCTTCACGCACAGGAATTGCACGATAGAATTAATTAATAATTATTAATAATGGTATATCGTGCAATGGCCATACTCGATAACGAGGGGGCAGCCATCATGTATGTTTGTATGTATGTATGTATGAATGTGGGAGTGAAAGGCCCCCAGTTGTTGTCACTACACCTTTCTAGGAGAGGGAAAGTGAAAAAAATCCTGCGGCTTCGGAAGCATCTGATGATGTTGAACAGTTCTCCTTTTCGGATAGTGTTTTTGATGCTCAGAGAGTGGGATTGGTCGAGTGCAAGGCCTTGCCATACTTAAAAAACCTTCAAAGCACAGGCATTGTTTGTTCAGGGTATGTTACAGGTTCGTGTGACTGGCCGTAGCCTAGAAGTGCACCAAACTTTATAATCTGACAAGCGATTGCAGTACTCTTAGCTGAGTTTGCAGTCATCAGGTATGTATTTATGTATATATGTGTATATATATATATATATATATATATATATATATATATATATATATATATATATATATATATATATATATATAGAGAGAGAGAGAGAGAGAGAGAGAGAGAAATGATAGCCAGAAAATTAATGACCAGCTTGCAATATTGCAGTAGCAAATGTCAAGATTTATCGGTAAGAAGTAATCAATGGTTAACGGCATTGGTTTACCTGTCGGAATTTAGGACAGAGCAGGCAAAGCTATTTTACCTGTTGGAATTTATGACAGAGAAGGAAAGCTGGTCTTTAACGATGTTTCTTCAGGATTATTCCGGGTCATTGCATTATGGTTTAGTAATCAATACTCTCTCTCTGTTTGGAAAGGAACTTTAAACACTCGTATGTTTCCCCGAGGGGTATAATCTAGACAGGGCTTAGGTGGAGTGGAGAGCTCTGAAAAATCTATATGTTATCTTTATAGAGGGGAACGGAAGCAAATTATTTTGTGAAATTACGGGCAGATTGACTGATGGACTGATCATTTCTAATCCAGATTTAATTTTTGGAGGACATACAATACATATAGGTATGTACGCATGATTACATATACACACACATACATACATACATACATACATACATACATACATACATACATACATACATACATACATACATACGCACATACATAAATAAATACATACATACATAAATACATACATAAATACATACATACATAAATACATACATATATAAGTACATACAAACATAAATACATACATGCATACACACAAACATACATACATACAAGCATACATACATACATATATACATATATACATAAATGCATACATACATAAATACATACATACGCACATATATACAAGCATACATACATACATACATGCATACATGCATACATACATATATACATACATACATACATATATACATACATACATACATACACACATACACACATACATATATACATACATACACACATACATATATACATTCATTCATGCATACATGATTACATACATGCATGTTTACATATATGATAATTTTGTAGGACCTCCGTCGGTTGCGACGATAAGAGTTCCAATTGTTCAATCAACGGAACAGCTTTCTCGTAAAATTAACGTGCACGTGACCGAGCATTCCGCAGATACATGTACCCTTAACGTAATTCTGAAGGAGATTCAGCATGACACAGTTTGTGACAAGTTTGACCCAGGTACAATTCACTTTCTTCTATCTGAGTGGACTGAAAAAAACGTGACAAAAAAGTGTCTTACTGAAGTTGCTCAAGATAAAAAACCATTGCTCCGTCCATGAATCAAACTCAAGTCTTGACGATTGTGGGCACTACAACTTAACCACTAAGCCACGTGGTTTCGCAATACAAATATATGTTATTATCCCCGCCACACAAACACACCCGCATACATTTAATCGAAA
>OZ024743.1:270672528-270682528 GCA_964016885.1 Eledone cirrhosa | reverse complement strand
ATAGCTTTGTAGAATTAGCTTTTAATGAATTCCCTTTTCTATCAACCAAGACCTACACCCATCCCACTCCCCACCCTCTCCTACCACTTGTAGAGACCTATAAATACCATACTTATTTTTTGATACCCAGATTCCTGATGATTTCTAAAGAATGAAACAGTTCTAGTCCTGTAGAATCTCATCTATATTAAAACTATATATATATATATATATTGTTATACTTTGGGAGGGTCATGTTGCCAATAAGAAACACACGCACCAGTATAAAAATATCGGTTTCAACACACGATTTCAGATAAAGAATCTTGCTAAACAAATTCAGAAACGAAATATATATATATACATATCTATCTATCTATCTATCTATCTCTCTCTCTCTCTCTATATATATATATACGTTAACTATTTTTCCATTTTGACGTTATAGTCACTTATATATTATGAAATACTGTTGGCTTCTTGCTCACATTAATTTCTATAGTTTCATTTATATATATATATATATATATATATATATGTAGGAGGTGAGTTTTATTGTAGTACAATAAAGCAATGCAGATATCGGATAAGAAGCACTCTACAGTTTGTGGGACTGGAGTATGCATAATATAAGATCAAAAGATGGTTAAAGGAGTTCCATATATTTTATTATGCGCATTTCAAAAACAAACATCATCAAGCAATAATATTTGTGTTTTCATCAGATAAAACAGGAGAACATGATATGAAGGCTAAAAAACACTTGTGGATAGTGCAGTTATATGTTGATATGTTGATTTAAAACTGCACTATCCACAAGTGTTTTTTAGCCTTCACATCATGTTCTCCTGTTTTATCTGATGAAAACACAAATATTATTGCTTGATGATGTTTGTTTTTGAAATGCGCATAATAAAATATATGGAACTCCTTTAACCATCTTTTGATCTTATATTATATATATATATATATAGATGAATAAATTGGGTATAATACCAGTTTATTACCAAATGCGAAGAAGCTCGTTATATCAACCTCTTAGGAAAGGGTACAGAGTTTTATTTTTATATCCAAATAGATGTGTGTTTTGGTAGTTTGGGGAGAAAAATATAATTATTGGCGTCGGGCATGGCCAAGCTCCCCCACCACCAGTTCTACCGCTCCTATGTGTATATATATATATGTGTGTGTGTATATATGTGTATATATATATATATATATATATATATATATATATATATGTGTGTGTGTGTATATATCTATATCTATATATACATACACATAGGGGCGGTAGAACTGGTGGTGGTGGGGGGGTGGGGGGTGAAGCTTGGCCATGCCCGACCCCAATAATTATATTTTTCTCCCCAAACTACCAAAACACACATCTATTTGTATATGCGCTACAATTTATGTACATGCTATGTTTATCGCATATCAAATTTCCTGACCATTTTAGAATGCAAAGAGCTAAACTAATCACTACAACTAAATTGACCAAATTTGGCTCCCTCAATTTAGAAATGCTTCGACCATCCCTGAATTAGATCATAACTTTGATAACCGAACCGGGTGGTGCTTTGTGTTCTTCAGAAGACACTTTATTTTAGCCGACAAAATGAATTATACTAGTAATTCAAGGAACCAGCTTTGTCACACATGCGCTGAACTTCTCCGAGAACTACGTTATGAGTGCACTTGTTTGTGGAATACTCAGCCATTTACATGTTAATTTTACGAGCTGGCTGTTCCATTGTTTGAATCAACTGGAGAACTCGTCGTTAGACGGAGGTTCCAGCAACTGAATATGTAACACATTTTTTCTTTACAGATTTCTATTCTCTCCTCCAGTTTATTTTGTATCTAATTGTTTTTTCTTCTGATTCTACGTATTATTTTTCTTTGCGTAGTTTTAATTTTACTTAGGTATAAGGGATATAGATTGGCAGGATCGGTAGAGCCTCTGATAAGGTGCCATTGCGGTATTTGTTTAGCTCTTTACATTCTGAGCTTGAATCTCACCGTGGTCAACTTTGCCTTTCATTATAGCGTGGTCGAGAAAATAAAATATCAGTACTTCGGTCGATATAATTGCTGGCTTTGTGTACAAATTAGAAGCGATTATGAGTAGTGATTTGGCAGAGTCATTATGGAGTCGAACAAAATGCTTCACGATATTTCGTTATGACTGTTTACGTTCTGAGTTTAAATCCCGCCGGGTTCAACTTTGCCTTTCATCCTCCAATAAAATAAAGTACCAATACAATACTGGGGTTGATATAATCAACTTTCCCTTCCCCCCAAATTGCTGGCCTTGCACTTGAATTATTTATTTTTCTTTGCATCATTCCAATATTGGTTGAGTTAGATTATTAGAATCGTAGTGTATTGGTTCTTTATTTAAGTTCTTATCCTGCAGAGATCAACTTTACCTTTCATCCCTCCGAGATCGATAAAATAAATAATTATGATCGATTAAATAGATCATCTGTGATCTAAGTCACAGATTGATATTACTCTCATTCTGGATTGGCCGAATCGGCAGAGCAGCGAACAAGTGATATTTAGATATATTCATTTACGTTCTGTGTTCAAATCCCGCCAATGTCGACTTTGCTATTTATCCATCATGGTCGATAAAATGCATACCAGTTATGTTGTTAAATTATATCCCTCTCACCACCACCAAATCTTGTATTTAATTTAGAAATAATTACAATTTCGCAAATCATGACAAAAGGAAGTTTTGTATTTATTTGTGAGATGTAGGGGTACATTTGTGTTATGTAGGGGCATATTTGTGATATGTTGAACATATTTGTTATGTAGGGGCATATTTGTGTTATAGTGAATATATTTGTGAGATGTTGGGGCATATTTGTGTTATGTTGAATATATTTGTGTTATGCAGGAAGTTATGAGTGAAGGCGCATGGCTTAGTGGTTAGAGCATTGGGCTTGCAATCGAAAGGTTGTGAGTTCGATTTTTGGACCGGGTGATGTGTTGTGTCCTTGAGCAAGACACTTTCAGGTTGCTCCAGTTTTCTATTTATTTGTGAGATGTAGGAGCATATTTGTGTTATCTCTCTCTCTATATATATATATATAAAAGCAAGTCGGTCTGTGTGTGTCTGTCTGTGTATAAATACTAGGCTCCTTTTAACTTTTGAAGTACTAGGCCATTTCAACCAAATTTGGCACAGATGTTGCTTTATGCCAGAGCAGGTTTTGGACAAAAACAAATTTGAAAAAAATCGAGATTGGGGCCGAAAAATCGATTTTGTGTGTGTATCTGTCTGTGTACAAATACTAGGCTCCTTTTAACTTTTGAAGTACTAGGCCGATTTGGCACGTGCTATTGAGGCGACCTCTCATTGGCTAGCAAATTAGCTGACATAAGCTGACATGCACTCAGAAATTGCTAGCTAAGCCATAAACGACCTTGAACAATTTCGCCCGATTGATGGTTGCGATTTCTAATTGGATTACGCAACTAACATTAGTCAACATGACTGAACATATACAGTGCATATTCCTGTGAGAAATCATGTTTGATAGCACGACGTTCCTCACGTCAATTAACTCAAGCTACCCCATGAATTGTTTTTATGTTGCCGTTTATTTCACTCAATCATGTCACTCTACACCCATTTTGTTAAACTTTTTTTTACAATTACATTTCAATTATTTGCTCAACCGTTGGCTCTCTTTATACGGACAAACAGGCTGACATTCATATCCCGAGCAACGCCGGGTACATCTGCTAGTGTTGAATATATTTGTGTTATGCAGGAGGTTAAAGTTTTGTTATGAATGACTGGAAAATGTTGTGTAAAGGTCCTATAAAATTAGATATGTAGGATCTATAAAATCTGCTATGTAAGGCCTATAAAAACAAGAATCTCTGGTGCTACGGCTGACATATAAGTATGGCTGATGCTTTATTGCTAAAGCTGTCATGTCTGCTCCTTCCATACATGTATTTACTGGTCAATTCCAACTGACACACACGTCTTACACGGAGACTTCACGATTGTGGTTGATGTTCGGTCAGGTTATTATTGGTGATGTTGTTACAGTCCTGTACAGTAATTGTTGTTATTAGCGGTTATTGTAGAACCGATAGAGCATCGAAAAAAAGGCTTTTCGCTTTTTGTTTCGAAACTTTAGGTTCTGAGTTCAAATTCAGGCGAGATCAACTTCAACTTTACCTTTCATCCTTTCTAGGGTCGATAAAGTAAAGTGCATGTCATATAATCGGGAGAAAAGGAAAAAGGAGAAAAGGAGAGCAATGAAAAGGGAGAGCAATTAGAAAGGAGAGCAATGAAAAGGAGAGCAATAAAAAGGAGAGCAATGGAAAGGAAAAAAGGAGAGTAATGAAAAAGAAGAGCAATGAAAATGGAGAGCAATGGAAAGGAGGGCAATTAAAAAGGAAAGCAATTAAAAAGGAGAGCAATTAAAAAGGAGAACAATGAAAAAGAGAGGAATGGAAAGGAGAGCAATTAAAAAGGAGGACAATGAAAAAGAGAGCAATGGAAAGGAGAGCAATTAAAAAGGATAACAATGAAAAGGAGAGCAAAGGAAAGGAGAGTAATGAAAAAGGAGAGCAATGAAAAGAAGAGCAATGAAAGGGAGAGCAATGAAAAAGGAGAGCAATGAAAAAAGAGAAAAGGAGAGCAAAAAAGGAGAGTATAAAAAGGAGAACAATGGAAAAGGATGGCAATGAAGAAGAGAGCAACGACGAAGGGAGCAATGAAAAAGGAGAAAAAGTAGAGCAATAAAAAGGGAGAACAAAGGGAAAAGAAAGCATCAAAAAGAAAAAGCAATGGAAAAGGCGAGCAATGGAAAAAGAGGGCAATGAAAAGAGGTAATGAAAAGAAGGGAAAAGGAAAGCAACAGATAAGTAACAATGTAGTAAGAGGTGGACAGCAAGAGACGGGGAGCAAGAGATGGAGAGCCGTAGAGGGAGAGTAAGAAAGGGATGGAGTGCGATGGAGGGAGAGCTACAGAAAGTGATAGAGGGAGAGCTACAGAAAAGGAAGAGCTACAGAAAAGGGAGAGTGATAGAGGGAGAGCTACAGAAATGGGGAGTGATAGAGGGTGAGCTACAGAAAAGGAAGAGAAAGGACAAGAAAGGGAGAGAAAGAGAAGGAAAAAGAGAAAGAGAAAAAAGAGTACAAGAAGAGTAAAATGAAAGAAGTGAACGAAAATATAAAAGCCAGCTATTTTCACTTTGTTCACTTAAACACATTTACGATAATTCTACCATCTAGTTTGGAATGTAAGACAACACAATTAGAGAATATTTGTGGTAGAAAATTCATCATCATCATCATCGTCATCATTATCTTCTTCTTCTTCTTCTTCTTCTTCTTCTTCTTCTTCTTCTTCTTCTTCTTCTTCTTCTTCTTCTTCTTCTTCTTCTTCTTCTTCTTCTTCTTCTTCTTCTTCTTCTTCTTCTTCTTCTTCTTCTTCTTCTTCTTCTTCTTCTTCTTCACGCGCTCGCTCAGACACACGCACACACAAATGCACTCACATACGTGCACACACACATATACACACACATTTACACACACACACATACACATTTACACACACAAACAAACTCAAACGCACACACATACATATTATGCACACATGCATACAACACATGACTTCAAAGCATATTACTCCTCTTACAAAAGAACCTCTTGATTTGCAAGTTTTGATTGGCTGTTTCGTTTCGTTGAGTTCATCTGGGAAATTAGAGGTGTGTGTGTATTTGTGTGTGTGCTTGCACGCGTGTGTGTCTATATGTGTGCACATACTGATAGAGATATATACATGTGTGTTTATACATGTTTATGTATACTAGCAGAAAAACCACCCTCCGGGCGGTTTTCTGCTAGTATATGTAGTGTACATATTGGTATTATACACAAATATATATATGTAAATTGAAAAGTAAATCGACAATATCTTCTTCGCCCACTTATTTCTGAGAGGGTCGTGGGGGCAGAGTCCTTCTCAAACACTCCTTCCAGCAAGTCTGTCAGAAGCAAACATCTCTAACTTATCCAGCTGGATCCCAAAGCGTGACCAGCCAAGCTCATGGATGTTATCCAACTATCTTGCTTAGGGTCTACCTCTAGGTCCCTTGCCGTTTGGTTTTTCCTGTAAAATGTGTCCAGCGATTCTTTACTGAGACATTCTAACCACATGCTCATAATATCGAAGTTGTGATCTTTCAATTCTGAGATGTAGCGGCTCTACCAGGAGTGACTCTCTGGTCTCTGAGCTAGGCACTTTATCGAGTAACGTCACTCCAAAGACCCTTCGGAGGAACCCCATTTCTGCCGCTTTTATTTGCAATTGTATTCTTTTGGTCATTACTCAAGATTCATGATCCTCGGTAAGAGTTGGCAGGAATACCAGGAAGACAGCGAGTCTGGTTTTTACACCCCTCCCCCTCATCTGATTGCTGAGGTTGGGGCATTACTGCATCAGCTTTTGCAATTATTGCACTTAATTCAGCCTCCTGCATTCCATCACTCATGAACACGGCTCCAAGATACTTGAACCTCTCTAACTGCTTCAGTAGAACTCCATTCACATGTATATAAATTTGAGGGACTTCTGTCCACCCGTCCATCATACAATGTGAATGTATGTGTGTTTGTAAAAAAGTGTGTTTGTGTGAATGTATGTGTGTGTAAAAGGAAGGAAAGGGATACACACATATATGTATCTAACTTAAAAACAGTGACACACACACATGTCTCTAATTTAAGAACGCCGACAAAATCACGCGCGCGCACATACACACACTGTCCTATTACCACTTAAGAGATTTGGCCCGGGCAAACATCCCCTGAATTTTGGAACCGTCTGGGTTGTCCAGAACTGATGGGAAAAGACTTGACGGTCTTACTCTGTGCTCCTGGTCAAGAGGTGCCTGGGACGTAACAGTTAGTGACTCTTTTGCTTCTTCCCACATCCTGGATGCAGCGGTAAGGGCGAGAGCTTCAGCATCCGCAGCTGAACGGAGCAAAATCCTAAAATACCGTGTTCTGTCAGCTAACTAATTACCCAGCCTGTGGCGTTCGAGACGTTTGGGGGAGTCAGGCTACTGACAGCGACGTTCTTATCTTCACTGGTGGCTCGCCAAACAAAGGTAACTGGTGATGCTCGTGAAGGCACTTGGTTGTTCAAGCACTTCAGCCTCACCATCACCTGGTAACGCTGCGAGAGTGGTGGATTGCTTCAACAATTATTAGAGAGGTTTCCCAGTGCTCCTCGCTATATTGCTATCTTTTGCTCTGGTAGCGTCTCGTTTGTCTACCCTTTCGCCTGCCTTTTATTGATGTGGACTAAGATGTGGTCACTACTCTAAAACAATAGCGTAAGGTCTTCGAAATGCTTTTAATTAAGTATACAGTGTATTGCAAAATACACTATATATACATTCATATATATATCGGTATTTCAGAGCACAAATTCTAATTTTCAATTTCTGCTTAACCGGCAACCGCTCTGTATAACCAGTTCCTGATTATTACTAGAATACTATAAGAATCAAACGTTCATGATTTTCAGCAAACAGGTGGAGTACTTAGCTTTGATAAGTAGCAAAAAGTACGAAACAGAGCTCTGTCAGCTTTATCTCTGTCAGCTTTTGTATATATATATATATATATATATATATATATATATATATACAAAATTTAAATTAAATTAAGGGTGTCCTGTCAGAGAGACATGCGCCATATCCACTGTAAAATATGCTCCAACATTCCAATCAATAGATCTGAGCATTTTATATCAACTAGAAATTGGTTGACATATATATATATATCTAAAGTAAATATATGAAACAATCACAGGGGATAATCTGTAAAAGTGTGTAAGCACACACAGTTATGTAGGTAACTAATTAAAGTTTAACTGGAACTTCAAAAATAGTCACCCTTGTGATTGTTTCATATGTTTATTTTAGATATATATATCAATCAACAATTTCTAGTTGATATATATATATATACAGAGAGAGAGAGAGATTTACATATACATAAACTAGACAGAGCCATATATATATATATATATGTTTTTAGCATCCATTCACGGTGTGGCTCAATGACGAATTAATTAATTCAATAATCAACAATCAGAACAATATACAAGAAAGTACGTCCATAGAATTATTTGATAAAATATATACAGTATTTCCTCAATCAACATAATCAACCACACAAATAATCAATTAAACAAGGCCATAAGATTAAAAGGCACCTATGAAGAAACAATAGATAAATAAACGATAGCTATTTATCCGCGATCAACAGCCACAGAATATTTACCCAGTATTTCTAATAGCCCGTGAGAATCGATTAGATATATCGCCAACCAGCGGGGATCATTTAAGAAAAATCTTTGTCCAATTGAGTTAGTTTCCTGATGATTTCGAAACTTATGAATTTATCCTTGATCGGATATTTCCAAAAAGCGAATGAAACTTCATGTCATAATTTTGGTATGCTTATATACATTTTTTCTTCTAACTTTGATTTTGTACCTAATTGTGTATGGTTGGCAATATATCTAATCGATTTCCACGGGCTATTAGAAATACTGGGTAAATATTCTGTGGCTGTTGATCGCGGATAAATAGCTATCGTTTATTTATCTATTGCTTCTTCATAGATGCCTTTTAATCTTATGGCCTTGTTTAATTGATTTTTTGTGTGGTTGATTATGCTGATTTGGAGAGGAAATACTGTATATATTTTATCGAGTACTCTGGTGCGTTATGGTCCATCTGGTTCCTTACCACATTTCCTTCGCTATATATATATATATATATATATATATATATAATTTACTAGAAAGTGAGGGTTTTTTTACAAAATGAAAAATAACCGAGGTGTCCTACACGAGTGAAAGTATAAGGAAAAAAAAATGAAATCGAAAATGCAACTGGAGTCTTTTTTTTAAAAATATATATTTATTTGGCTCCTTTACCGGTTTCGCAGTTCTGCTTTGCAAAGGTAGAATTGAGATGGAGGGTCTGTGGTTTTTCTCACACACATATATGTAAAAGGTAAAGAGAAATATCAAAACAATCGGTACAATATATGGAAGGGATATATTAGGTTAACGCTTGATATAGCAGGAAGTGGGTCTTAACATTTCGGACGCTAGTCCTTCATCAGAAGAAAGAATGGAGAGGACGGGCGGAAAAAATGTCTTTAGAATATATATATATATATGTACATACATATGTATATGTGTGTGTGCATGTGTGTGCACGCTTGTGTATATGTGAGTATGGATGTGGTAAATATATGGGAATATATACATGCGTATATATATATATGCAAGAATGTGGTAACATAATTTTAAACTTAATGTTAAAATACAGAGTGTTACAATTTTATTCGAAGGCTGTATTAACCAACGATCAACTTATTCCTTACATTCACTATCTAGTGGCTCGTCGGGTTTGTAATGCCGTCATCGTATCCACGAGTTATTGTATTAGGTCTCCCTTCATCGAATAGATCTATGGTCAAACGCATTCCAGTCTTGACCATCGTGAATATTTTTTCTATGTGCATGCAAACGCAAACTACATTACCCAAAGTGTATGTGTATATATATATATATATATATATATATATATATATATATATATATATATATATATAGTGCAAATTTATACGGGAACAAAAGAGAGAGGCAGATAAATAACGGTTTATTAGGTTCACGCTTTTGAGAGTGGGGGTGGGGGAACGACATTTCGGGCATAAGCCCTTCTTCAGGAGTAAATCGGTTAGGAAGAGAGTTCAGAGGGTGTGTGGAAATACATTTAGAAAAAAAAAAAAAATATATATATATATATATATATATATATATATATATAAATGAAAGTATAGAAATTGTTGTGAGCGTGAAGCCAACAGTATTTCATAATATATAAGTGACTTATATATATATATATATATATATATATATATATATATATATATATATATATATATATATATATA
>OZ024743.1:270650028-270662528 GCA_964016885.1 Eledone cirrhosa | reverse complement strand
CATGCGTATATGTGCGCCTACATGCATATACAAACACACACATATACATGCGTTCCTACACTCACACATGCGCAGACATGCACATACATGTACCCCAAAATATATACAAATATACATACACACACATCTCCATACATACATATATATATATATATATATATATATATATATATATATACATATACATATATATATACAAACACATATATACATATATATACATACACATATATACAAACATACATATACGCACACATACGCACGCTTACACACACGCATACATACATGTATATATATATATATATATATATATATATATATATATATATATATATATATATATATATATAGGCAAAAGGGATGTTTAATTTGTTGGTAATTCAACAAATATAAATGTCTATCCAGGAAAAACTTGAACCGTTAAGATCCTATTCCTGCTTATGTCAATATTTATAAAACAAACTTTGTATTTTATCTGAAGAGAGCGTACCAAAGATTTTGTACCCTTGAAATATATATAATAGAATAAATATGGTTTTATAAATATAGTTTCCATTTATTTAATATCATCGTATATATATATATATATATATATATATATATATATATATATATATATATATATATATATATATATATATATATATATATATATATACATATACCTATATATATGTTAGGTTATATTGGAATTTACCAATATATGTCCTGGTAAAGATTATTTTTGTGTGCTAATCAGTATCCTTGATCAATCGGTAAGCCAAGAAGGCTGAATGATTTTTCAAACTGATTAAGGTATAGACTGTTATGACACAACCTGCAGAGCTCAAAATTTAATAAATTAAGAGTGAATAATCAATTTAGACTTATATATATATATATATATATATATATATATATATATATATATATATATATATATATATATATATAAATGTGTTTGTGTATGTGTGTGTGTGTGTGTATGTGTATATATATATATATAAATATACCGAGAGAGGGAGATGCATACACACTTACATACATATAGCTAGATCGATCGATCGAACGATAGATATTGACAACATGCTATGCAGTTGCCGTTACACTGAATTAATATTAGTTAGGAAGACAAAGTCTGTTATAGGCTTAATATTATGTCTTACACAGGAATTTCTCATACACGAACCGATGACCCTTTAGCTATCTTCTCAGACATCCTATCAACTTAGCCAAGAATAAATGAATAATTCTTTATTTGTTTGCATACAAAGTAAAAGCGGCCTATTAGGCAATTACAAACAAATAGCTCTTTAGCCTAATGTTTAATGCACTTTTCCGACGACCGAGATGCGAGGTTTGATTACTCGAGGGTGACCTGTCCATTTATTCCATCTCCAATGGTACTTTACCCGATTTTCTCAACTATCGTTTGTAATAATCGACTATTATTATAGAGAACAGTTACGTCCCTTTACGGACTGAGTTCAAATCCCGCCGAGGTTAACTTTGGCTTTCATCCTTACGGGGTCGATAAAATAAAGTACCAGTAATACACTGGGATAATTGCTGGCCTTGTGCCAAAAGTAGAAACAATTATTATAGAGATAATAGGACGGTGCATTGGTAGTATCGGTAGAGCGTCAGACACCATGCTTTGCAGCATAGAGTTATGGCCCTTTACAGTCTGAGTTCCAATCCCGCCGAGGTTAACTTTGCCTTTCATCCTTACGAGGTCGATAAAATAAAGTACCAGTAATGTACTGAATAATTGCTGGCCTTGTGCCAACCAAAAGTAGAAACAATTATTAAAGAGATTTCAATTTTCAAATTTTTCCAATGCTTCTTACATCAAGTTCTTTATTTACACCACTAGCTCGAGGCTTCATATCTTCTAATAACAGGGACTTAGTGACCAGTTGTTCCCTAGCATTGTGTTTAACGCACTCGCTCGACATCTAAAAGATGCGGGGTTCGATTCCTCACAGGCGTGTCTGTCCACCAACCTAGGTCTTTCTTCACTGGTACGTTATTCTATTTGTTCAAATATTATATATAGTGTTTATCTATTACTATGGTAATTTTCGCTGAGATGCACACATTTAATATATATGTATGCACACACACACACATATATATATACATAATATAGATATAAATGAAAAGTATAGAAATTGTTGTAGCGAGAAGCTGACAGTATTCCATACCATATAAGTGACTATAGCGTCAAAATGGGATAATAGTTAACATAAGATATGGGAAAAATAAATATATATATATGATAGTCGATCGATAAGATCCGAAACCTCATTTGCTTAGCAAGTAGGGTGGAGCTCGTCAAATCGGACCGAGGAAATAATGTTTCCATTTGTCTTTCCAATTGCTAATACCATCTACCGGTCGCAAATCCAGGCAGAAGGAGCAACGTGAAATAACAACAGAAATAACAACACAATCAGTACAGTATATGGAAGGAATATATTTAGTTAACGCTTGAAATAGCAGAAAGAGGGTCTTAACGTTTCGGACACTAGTCCTTCATCAGAAGAAAGAATGAGAAATAAGATAGATTGAGGGGACGGGGGTGCATATCAAAAGTTTGTCAAGAAGATTTAAAGTTCAATGTGCTTGTGCGATCGGCAGATTTAAGAACAAATTCATTTATTCCTTAGGATAAATAATTAAATAATTGTACAAATGTAAAATGGTAGAGCGTGGAAAATAAATAATAATACATGGGTTAAAGGAGAATTATATAATTTGTTTTACGTATGTTTCACTAAATATAGAAACTAATCATAGATAGCGATGATTAAACATTTTTTGTATCATTTTAGTAAGATATGAGTATATAGAACTAAATCTATATGCAGATAACATTCTAAAAGAATGAAAAGGAAGGTAAAAAAATCAAATCAAATCTAATAAACGAACTTATCCCTACATATGTTAATTATCAATGAATTTGGATAATCAGAAACATCAAAATGTATAAAACTAGATTAAATTGAGGCGAGGAACATTTCATACTTGTAACTAATATATACATATATGAAAATAAATGTATGTATGTATGTATGTATGTATGTATGTATGTATGTATGTATGTATGTATGTATGTATGTATGTTCTTCTGGTTTTATAATTTCACAAATTTTTTCCCAATAGAGAGAGAGTCGGTTTCTAACATAGACACAAGACTCTCTCATTGGAATTTACACAACATCAACTAGGTAGATTATGCATGCATGTGTAGATATGGATGTTATTGTATGTGTGGATGTGTATGTTTTGAGTTGTATGTGTGCATGTGTATATGCTTTGTATCTGTACATGTGTATATGCAGTTATTAGATGCAAAATCTTTGGAATGTTTTACATATTTTTACTGTTCCGTATGTATGTATGTTTCTCTTTCCCTTAATTTCGAGTACATTTTTGACCGGCCACCTTCCTGGTGGCAAGGTTATAAAAGAAAAGAAATTGTCATCCCTTGAATCACAAAAATGGTTTGCAAATTTTGAAGGTGCCAGCTATCGCAGCCGTTTGTAGTCTAGGAATTTGGGAGCTACCTTCTTAGTCCAAAAATCCAAGTTCAGTTATACTTTGGTCCAAGCAGGTTGGTATATAACCTGTAGCTCCAATAATGATGGGTGTGTATGTATGTATGTATGTATGTATGTATGTATGTATGTATGTATGTATGTATGTATGTATGTATGTATGTATGTATGTATGTATGTATGTTATCTCGTTCTCTTAATTTCGAGTATATTTTTTTGACCGGCCACCTTCCTGGTGGCAAGGTTGTAAAAGAAAAGAAATTGTCATCCCTTGAATCGCAAGAATGTTTTGAAAACTTTGAAGGTGCCAGCTATCGCAGCCATTTGTAGACTATGAATTAGGGAGCTGCGCTCTTTGTCCGCAAATCCAAGTTCAGTCATACTTTGGTCCAAGCGGGTTGGTATATAACCCGTAGCTCCAATAATGATGGGTATGAAGCTAAAGGTGTATCTTGGATACTGGATTTGTAAACTCCTCATCAATGGCCCGTAGATGTCCTCCTTCTCCTGTATTTTTCTGACAACGTTTACATCAAGTGGACAGCTGATCTCCACAACAGAACACGTTCTCAATGTGTGGTCCCAAACAACAATATCAGGCCGGTTGTGCTTTAATTTGGTGGCAGTTTTTATTTTCAGGTTCCACCAGTATTCCTTAGTGCCATCTGTCTCAATATATTCTTCCTCGTTTGTTGTTAATTTTGTTTTCCGAAGTGCGTTCCAGATGGTTCTAGCTATCCCATCGTGTCTCATGGGGAGGTAGTAGCGAGATGACATTCTTTCGCAGCTGGCAACATTGTGGCTTACATCCTCAATCTTTGTTTTACATAGCCTACATTTATTGTCAGCTGATGGCCCTCCCCTTTTGTGCAGCAGATATTTGGTAGGGAGTTCTTGTTCCTGTATTGCATAGAGATATCCCTCAAGGTGTGATGTCATAAACTTGTTGGAACTCCATGCCAGGCTTTTTGAGTGGTTTATACCCTCTATGGTCTGTGTTTTACATGCACAACTTTTTCTGTAAATTGGTCAATTTTTTCATCTTGTTTGAACATTGAATAGGATCTTCCGATTTCTCTGGGTGAGAGATTTATATCAGGCTTTATTCCATATCTCTCCTCCAGATCAGTCGCTATTCTAATGATATTTTTTTTTCATGCTCATAAACCTGGGCAAGATGGTTGCCAACCTTTTTCCTCTGTTGAAGGTGTTGCTTCAGTGTTACTATCCGGGTCTCATATGTTGTTAATATGGATTTTAGACCCCGGCCACCTTCCTTCGGTGAGAAGTATAGCCTATCCACATCACCATTGATGTTAAAGTTCCCAGTAACACTGAGAAGTTTCCGAGTTCTAACATCCATCTCACTTAGTTCTTGCAATGACCAGTTCAGCAGGCCAAATGTTGGCGTTAGAATTGGCACAGCGTAAGTATTGTGGGCAATGTATTTGTTGTACGCTGACAGTTCTGATGACCATATTTTCTTTACTCTTCTGAGATATTCAGTTCTGGTTCTCTCCTTATTTATGGGTCCATCATATCTGACATTCTCATCCTGTCCAAGATATCTGTAGTTGTCACCTGACTGTAGAGGTTGTATTGTCAGGCCGTTCATCTCTAAATTTCTAGAGGAGGGCACAGCTCTTCCACGTTTTACTGCCAAATATGCACACTTGGACTCACCAAATTTCATTTTGATGTCTGTTGAAAATTGTGTAATGAGGTCCAATTGTTTCTTGATGTCATTGATATTTGGCCCATACAACTTCAGGTCATCAACAAAGGAAAAATGGGAGATACTTCTGGACCCACTTCTTTGTCCACCTTGTTTCCTGAGTAGGTAAGATAGTGGATTTAGTGAGAGAACGAAGAGTAGCACTGACAAGCTATCACCCTGAAAGATGCCCTTCTGGTAATGTATCTTATCAGTCTTAACTTGCTCCTTCTCACCTCTAAGGATCAAATTGGTGTACCAGTTCTTGGTCAGGCGTTCAACAGCAGTTACCAATGGTTGTGGGACTTTGGCTAACTGTAAAGCCTTAATAATCCACACATGAGGTACACTATCAAATGCTTTTTGATAGTCCAGCCACACCACAGTCATGTTTCTGCGATTCTTTGTTGTTTTTTCCTGAATCATTTTATTAGTTAGTAGGTGATCTATGCAACCCCACACCTCCCTCTTTCCATCAGCTTGCTCAGGTGTTATGATGTTGTTGGTAGCACAGTGATCCTGTAAGAACAGGTTAAGGCACCCAGTATATAATTTATACATGATGTTTTGGCAGGCTATTGGGCGGTAATTTTTAGCAAGGGTGGTTTGGCTATTTTGGGGAATGAGGAGAGTAGTGGCAGTTGATAACCATCTGAGCAGTTCTTGTGTGCCTTTAATGGTTTCTGTAAACAGCCGTATGAGATCTTGCCGATAGAAAGTGAAATTCTTCAACCAGTATCCTGTAATGAGGTCTGGGGCTGGTGATTTCCTATTCGACATTTTCTGTAGAGCTGTTTCCAGTATTGACCCATCTATGTCATATTGTTTTGTCTGGACATGTTGGAAGTAGTCCTGTTCCAGTTCTTTTAGCCAATTAGTTTGTCTGTTGAATCCGTCATCCGTTTCCCATACATATCTCCAGTAGCTCTCAACTTGTTCTTTTGAAGGGGTGTCATTTACAGGGATTGAGCTTTTGCCACCGAAGCTGCGATAAACTGATTTAGGATCTCTGGCAAACAATCTATTTAGCACTTGTCGTTAATGTGCTGTTGACTTATATTTTAGTCTTTCTGTTGTAGCTGTGAGTTGTTGTTTCAACTGATGTAATTTGGAGTTCAAAGTTTTAAATTTTGTATCTCCAAATCGTCTCTCTAACTTTTTCTTTAGGTCTTCCTGGTGTCGTGTGAAGTTCCTCTCTATGTTGCATTTCATAACGACTGCGATGTGTGAGATACTTCGTCTCAGGGACAAAATTTTGCTTTTTAAATTTCGCACCCACGCTGGTTCAGGCTTTTTGTTTGTATCTTGATTGCGTGGTTTTAGATGTGTGTTATGTGATAGCAATGTGACAGCTGAAACATATAAGAAAATATTAAGCGTTTCAAATGTCGTTTCTACACCTTTAGATCGTATAGCCTTCAGATAATTGCCAGCTATTTCGTTCACCGCTTCCAATTCCAATTTAGTGGGTTCTTTACTGATTTTGGTGTTGTATGGTCTGTCACTCACATTAAGGCTGTGTATCTCTTGAAACATATCGTCCCATATCACTTGTCCACAAATTTTTGGTGTTCTGTTTGTACAGTAGAGTCATGAATTTCAGCCTCGTTGTTGATGTGGTGACAATTACTACTAGAGTTAGCTGACCATTCTCGCTGTTCTTCAGTGGAAGTGGGATGGATTTCAGCAAAATTGTTGGTGAGCTGTTTACTGTTAGATTTAGCTGGCCATTCTCTTTGTCTGTCAGTGGAGGTGGGGTGGTTGTCTACAAGGGCTGTATTTGTAGTATCACTCAATTCCGTTAGATGTATCAATTTACATCTAATGATACGTTTTGCCTGTTCATTTAAATGCTTTGGAGAAAAGTCTAATTCTGGGTGTTTGGAGTTCCATAAAGTTTTTAGCCTTTGCATAAAACCGAAATTTGGGGGTTCAGATTGTTTGTATGCTTCATATAATTCTTTGTTAAGCTCGTAGCTCCACTGTAGACAACGGTTGTAGTTGCGATTTGGTCGAAGGAGACTTGTACGTTTTGCCATGATGAGTTCGTCTATTCACTAATATTTTGTATTTATTTTTCAAAATAGTCGATGATCTTCTTTAAAAGTTTCGACAAAGTTCTGTCAGAATCAAATTTAAAGTTATTCACAGCTTGGGTAATATTTCTTTTCAGTTAGTTTTTAATTCTACAACTGTGATACGTTGTTCTTGAATCGTTTGAATCGAGAACAAAAAAAAAAACCCCGTTACTTAGTATATTTGTTTATGAATGTAATATAATATAACAACGCTGTATTTATATGTTAAAGTTTATGTATCATTCATATAAGTAGGTGTTCTACAACTCATTCACAACATATTCACAGTTCAAACACTTATGTTTTTGTTTCTAAATCGAAAACGTTACTTGCATATTTCTTTATAAATGTAATATAACAACGTTGCATTAATATGTTAAAGTGTATGTATCGTTCATATATCATAAGTGTATGTATCGTTCATATAAATAGGTGTTTTACAACACACTTACAGTTCAAACACTTATGTAGAATTATTGTATGTAATCTTACCGCGTAATGTAGTTCAACTGTTTCCAATATATGGTATGTTGCCTTCATGTAAGCCGTAATTACACACGTCCGATTATCGGACACTGACCACAATGTATGTATGTATGTATGTATGTATGTATGTATGTATGTATGTATGTATGTATGTATGTATGTATGTATGAATGTATGTCTCATGGTCGAGTCGTCGGTGACTAAACCGGCAACGCCACCAAGCTTGCTTGATGAGGAGGGTGATATCTGAACACCCTGCGGGATGAAATACAAGACCCAGTGAAGGGCAGAGGGACTCAGCAGAGTCAACGGCCATCCAAATAGTACTTTTTTTTTTTTCATCTGGGAGTGAAAGGCCCCAGATGAAAAAAAGCCTGCGGCTTCGGAAGCATCCAATGATGTTTACCAGTTCTCTTTTTCAGGTAGTGTTTTCGATGCTAATAGAGTGGGTTTGCTTGAGTGCAAGGCCTTTCACCACTTAAAAAAACCTTTAAAGCACCAGCATTGCTTGTTCAGTATATCTTACAGGTTCGTGTGGCTGGCTGTAGCTTAAAAGTGCATCAGTTTCTGTAATCTGACTAGCGATTGCAATACTCTTAGCAGAGATTGCAGCCACTATGTATGTATGTATGTAAGTATGTATGTATGTATGTATGTATGTATGTATGTATGTATGTATGTATGTATGTATGTATGTATGTATGTATGTATGTATGTAAGTATGTATGTATGTATGTATGTATGTATGTATGTATGTATGTATGTATGTATGCATGTATGTATGTATGTATGTATGTATGTAAGAATGTATGTATGTATGTATGCATGTATGTATGTATGTATGTATGTAAGTATGTATGTATGTATGTATGTATGTATGTATGTATGTATGTATGTATGTATGTATGTATGGTATCCAATGATGTTGACTAGTTCTTCTTTTTGGTAAATATCATCTTGGTTAAGAGAGTGGGACTGGCTTTGTGCAGTGCCTTTGCTCACTATAAAAGCTTCACGGCACAGGCATTGCTTTATATCTGGAGATCTCTCCGCACTTGTCGTCACATGGTACCATGGGCCCAACACTATGTGTCAATAGTTGTCACAAGTGTAGTGTTTGTACCAGAGTTTTCAAGTCGCTGGCTGGACTAAAAAGTCACACTCGTCCAGCGCATCGGTAGGGGTTCTCCTACATGGATATAAAGTAGTGGTCGTACTCGAAAACGAGTTGGCAGCCACCATGTATGTATGTATGTATGTAAGTATGTATGTATGTAAGTATGTATGTATGTATGTATGTATGTATGTAAGTTATGTCAGGTCACCAGTTGGTGCTACTGGTAACATGTATCCCAGTACAACCTGTCTCATGGTCGGGTCGTTGGCGACTAAACTGGCAACCCCACCAAGGTTTCTTGGTGAGGAGGGTGACTTTGGACATCCTGCAGGACTAAAAACAAAACCTGTCAAAGGGCAAAGGAGCTCTTAAGAGTCAATGGCCATCCAAAATCACCGGGAGAGATGACCCCTTTAGCCTTAGTCAAGGCAGAATTCTAGGAGAAGGAAAACTCTGATATAACACCTGCAACCCTGATGGTATCCAATGATGTTGACTTGTTCTTCTTTTTGGTAAATAGCATCTTGGTTAAGAGAGTGGGACTGGCTTTGTGCAGTGCCTTTGCTCACTATAAAAGCTTCACGGCACAGGCATTGCTTTATATCTGGAGATCTCTCTGCACTTGTCCTCACATGGGCCCAGCACTATGTGTCAATAATTGTCCTACCATGGGCCTAGCACTATGTGTCAATAATTGTCACAGGTGTAGTGTTTGTACCAGAGGTTTCAAGTCGCTGGCTGGACTAAAAAGTCACACTCGTTCAGCGCTTCGGTAGGGGTTATCCTACATGGATGTAAAGTAGTGGCCGTACTCGAAAACGAGTTGGCAGCCACCATGTATGTAAGTATGTATGCCTGTTTGTATGTATGTATGTATGTATGTATGTATGTATGTATGTATGTATGTATGTATGTATGTAAGTATGTATGTAAGTATGTATGGCAGAATTCTAGGAGAAGGAAAACTCTGATATAACACCTGCAACCCTGATGGTATCCAATGATGTTGACTTGTTCTTCTTTTTGGTAAATATCATCTTGGTTAAGAGAGTGGGACTGGCTTTGTGCAGTGCCTTTGCTCACTATAAAAGCTTCACGGCACAGGCATTGCTTTATATCTGGAGATCTCTCTGCACTTGTCGTCACATGGTACCATTGGCCCAGCACTATGTGTCAGTAATTGTCACAAGTGTAGTGTTTGTACCAGAGTTTTCAAGTCGCTGGCTGGACTAAAAAGTCACACTCGTTCAGCGCATCAGGAGGGGTTCTCCTACATGGATATAAAGTAGTGGCCGTACTCGAAAACGAGTTGGCAGCCACCAAGTATGTATGTATGTATGTATGTATGTATGTATGTATGTATGTATGTATGTATGTATGTATGTATGTATGTATGTATGTATGCCTGTATGTATGTATGTATCTATGTAAGTATGTATGTATGTATGCATGTATGTATGTATGTATGTAAGTATGTTATCTCGTTCTCTTAATTTCGAGTATATTTTTTTGACCGGCCACCTTCCTGGTGGCAAGGTTGTAAAAGAAAAGAAATTGTCATCCCTTGAATCGCAAGCATGTTTTGCAAATTTTGAAGGTGCCAGCTATCGCAACCATTTGTAGACTATGAATTAGGGAGCTGCGCTTTTTGTCCGCAAGTCCAAGTTCAGTCATACTTTGGTCCAAGCGGGTTGGTATATAACCCGTAGCACCAATAATGATGGGTATGAAGCTAAAGGTGTATCTTGGATACTGGATTTGTAAACTCCTCATCAATGGTCCGTAGATGTCCTCCTTCTCCTGTATTTTTCTGACAACGTTTACATCAAGTGGGCAGCTGATCTCCACAACAGAACACGTTTTCAATGTGTGGTCCCAAACTACAATATCAGGCCGGTTGTGCTTTAATTTGGTGGCAGTTTTTATTTTCAGGTTCCACCAGTATTCCTTAGTGCCATCTGTCTCAATATATTCTTCCTCGTTTGTATGTATGTATGTATGTATGTATGTATGTATGTATCTATGTATGTATGTATGTATGTGTGTATGTATGTATGTATGTATGCCTGTGTGTATGTATGTATGTATGTATGTATGTATGTATGTATGTAAGTATGTATGTATGTATGTATGTATGTATGTATATATGTATGTAAGTATGTATGCCTGTATGTATGTATGTATGTATGTATGTATGTATGTATGTATGTATGTATGCCTCTATGTATGTATGTATGTATGTATGTATGTAAGTATGTATGTATGTATGTATGTATGTATGTATGTATGTATGTATGTATGTATGTATGTATGTAAGTATGTAAGTATGTATGTATGTATGTATGTATGTAAGTTATGTCAGGTCACCAGTTGGTGCTACTGGTAACATGTATCCCAGTACAACCTGTCTCATGGTCGGGTCGTTGGCGACTAAACTGGCAACCCCACCAAGGTTTCTTGGTGAGGAGGGTGACTTTGGACATCCTGCAGGACTAAAAACAAAACCTGTCAAAGGGCAAGGGAGCTCTTAAGACTCAATAGCCATCCAAAATCACCGGGAGAGATGACCCCTTAGCCTTTGTCAAGGCAGAATTCTAGGAGAAGGAAAACTCTGATATAACACCTGCAACCCTGATGGTATCCAATGATGTTGACTTGTTCTTCTTTTTGGTAAATATCATCTTGGTTAAGAGAGTGGGACTGGCTTTGTGCAGTGCCTTTGCTCACTATAAAAGCTTCACAGCACAGGCATTGCTTTATATCTGGAGATCTCTCTGCACTTGTCGTCACATGGTACCATGGGCCCTGCACTATGTGTCAATAATGGTCACAAGTGTAGTCTTTGTACCAGAGTTTTCAAGTCGCTGGCTGGACTAAAAAGTCACATTCGTTCAGCGCATCGGTAGGGGTTCTCCTACATGGATATAAAGTAGTGGCCGTACTCGAAAACGAGTTGGCAGCCACCATGTATGTAAGTATGTATGCCTGTATGTATGTATGTATGTATGTATGTATGTATGTATGTATGTAAGTATGTATGCCTGTATGTATGTATGTATGTATGTATGTATGTAAGTCTCATGGTCGGGTCGTATGTATGTATGTATGTATGTAAGTATGTAAGTATGTATGTATGTATGTATGTATGTAAGTTATGTCAGGTCACCAGTTGGTGCTACTGGTAACATGTATCCCAGTGCCTTTGCTCACTATAAAAGCTTCACGGCACAGGCATTGCTTTATATCTGGAGATCTCTCTGCACTTGTCGTCACATGGTACCATGGGCCCAGCACTATGTGTCAATAATTGTCACAAGTGTAGTGTTTGTTCCAGAGTTTTCAAGTCGCTGGCTGGACTAAAAAGTCACACCCGTTCGGCGCATCGGTAGGGGTTCTCCTATATGGATATAAAGTAGTGGCCGTACTCGAAAACGAGTTGGCAGCCACCATGTAAGTATGTATGTATGTATGTATGTATGTATGTATGTATGTATGTATGTATGTATGTATGTATGTATGCCTGTATGTAAGTATGTATGTATGTATGTATGTATGTATGTATG
>OZ024743.1:270640028-270642528 GCA_964016885.1 Eledone cirrhosa | reverse complement strand
CATGAATGTATGTATAATATATTTGACAATATACCATATGTTTAATTAAAAACATTTTGAAGACCTTACGCTATCATTTTTAAAGTATTGACTATGGTGGGATGTGAACCCAAATACCAGCTATAACAACGTTTCTAATTATTGAAAGCATACTGGAACGCATCTATCTTTCTTTTCCTCTTCGCTCCCACTCTAAGTTCCACTTATCATCTTTTTTTCTTTTGCCCGCATCTCTTGCCTGAGTCGGGGTTGGCGGCTCATACGGCCCTAATGATATATGGCGTTTCTTTGGTACATTAAACCTGGCGGAGCCTATCCCCTTTCCAGGTCTGAGCGCAGCCGGTTTCTTTCTCAGAAGTAAAATGATGTAGAAAAAAATGAGAAAGTCATATTGAGACAGAATCAATCCCAGTACTAGACTGGTACTTTCTTTCTCGACCTCAAAAGGATGAAAGGCGAAGAAGTTGATCTCGGCGGGATTTGAGCTTAGAAAACAGAAGATCATAACAAACACACAAAACATCCTATCCGACGTCCTAACGGCTTTGCCAATTCGCCATTTTAACCACTTACCGTAGGTAACAGTTTCTATACAATCTTCACAGTAACCCAGTGGCCAAGCCTAATATTTAGATTTTCTCAACAAAACCCAAAATATGAACAACTCAACATTACACTAGCTAGTTGAGTAGCGAAGCAAACATTATTATAAGGGCAGTGGCAGGGCGGTGGATTGGCAGTATCGGTAGAGTCGGACACCATGATTTGCAGTATAGCGTTACGGTCCTTTACGGTCTGAGTTCAAATACCGCCGAGGTTAACTTTGCCTTTCATCCTTACAGGTCGATAAAATAAAGTACCAGTAAGGTACTGGGGTCGATCTAATCGACTTTCCCCTCCGCCCAAATTACAATTATATATATATATATATATATATATATATATATATATATATATATATATATGATGGCTGCCCCTTCGTTATCGAGTATGGCCATTGCACGATATACCATTATTAATAATTATTAATTAATTCTATCATGCAATGCCTGTGCATGAAGATATTTTTTAAAGTGAGGAAAGACTGTGCACTGAGCCTATCCCACTCTCTGAGCGACAGTAGCTATAACCCGAAAAGAAGAAAAGATCAACATCATCGGTAACTACTCAGCCGCAGGTTTTATATCAGAGTTATCCCAGTTTCCTGAGTTGCCTTCTCCTAGAAGAATGCCCTGCCAAAGGCTAGGGGTCCTTCACTCCCAGTGGTTTAACGGCGCGATCGGGTGTCCAGCCCGACTATTTCTATGTCCTCGCGTATATACATACACACACACATATATATATATACATACATACATACACACACACACACATACACACACACACACACACACACACACACACACACACACACACACACACACACACACACACACACACACACACAGACATATATATATATATATATATATATATATATATATATATATATATATATATATATATATATAATGAAATGACAGGAGGCTGGATTTGTGTAAATCCTTGAAAGGTTTATTATACTATGATCATTTCAATGACCGGGTTCCGTATGAATCCGGTGATATCATCAGGTATTCGAAATATAATACGCGAATGTAATAGATAAAATCCATGGGGCTGAAAATCGAGGACCCGAGGGCGAAATGATCATAGTATAATAAACCTTTCAAGGATTTACACAAATCCAGCCTCCTGTCATTTCATTATAATATTTAACTCCGTAATAGCACCACCAACTACAAAAACTAAGACGGTTGAACTGCCTTACGTTGAGTACTCTCTATATTATTACATTACGATTGACCATACGGAATAGACCACAGTGGTGAACCTCAAACCTGAATATATATATATATATATATATATATATATATATATATATATATATATATATATATATATATATATGTATGTATGTATATATATATATATATATATATATATATATATATATATATATATATACATATGTGTGTGTGTACGAGGGCAATCCCAAAAGTAAGGTCTCCTTCCGATATTGCAACTTTTCCGTTAAAATCCTGTGGATGGTGCTTCGGGAAACCTCAGGAAGCAAAATGCAGAGAGCATCCAGAGTGATCCGCCGATCTTTACGCATGTTTTCCTCGGAAGGAGACCTTACTTTTGGTATTGCCCTCGTATATAATAACTGCGCGAAATTCGCACTTTGCGGTAGCGTTCAACCGGAGCTCCATTCTCAACGGCTGCCAAGCCAAGATTGAGCATCCCAGCGAAGCGCGTGCATGCTTGTTTGGGAGTGAAGGAAGCACCAATCACAACAGTGTTGCCAACAGCCGGACAAACAGTTTCTCTGCGTCCCCATCGCTTTGGAGACCTTACTTTTGGGATTACCCTCGTATATATATATATATATATATACGAGTCACGCAGTCAAATGACTAATTCTAGAATTAGAACTGAAGAATATATATATTAATGC
>OZ024743.1:270627528-270632528 GCA_964016885.1 Eledone cirrhosa | reverse complement strand
TTTCTCCCTCACCTTCTCACCCTCTCTCTCTCGTTTCTCTTTCTCCCTCACCTTCTCACCCTCTCTCTCTCGTCTCTCTTTCTCCCTCACCTCCTCACCCATTCTCTCTCGTCTCTCTTTCTCCCTCACCTTCTCACCCTCTCTCTCTCGTCTCTCTTTCTCCCTCACCTTCTCACCCTCTCTCTCTCGTCTCTCTTTCACTCTCACATATTTGATCCACATCCCTCTCTCTCTCGTCTCTCTTTCTCCCTCACCTTCTCACTCTCTCTCGTCTCTCTTTCTCCCTCACCTCCTCACCCTCTCTCTCTCGTCTCTCTTTCTCCCTCACCTTCTCACCCTCTCTCTCTCGTCTCTCTTTCTCCCTCACCTTCTTACCCTCTCTCTTTCGTCTCTCTTTCTCCCTCACCTTCTCACCCTCTCTCTCTCGTCTCTCTTTCTCCCTCACCTTCTCACCCTCTCTCTCTCGTGTCTCTTTCTCCCTCACCTTCTCACCCTCTCTCTCTCGTCTCTCTTTCTCCCTCACCTTCTCACCCTCTCTCTCTCGCCTCTCTTTCTCCCTCACCTTCTCACCCTCTCTCTCTCGTCTCTCTTTCACTCTCACCTTCTCACCCTCTCTCTCTCGTCTCTCTTTCACTCTCACATATTTGATCCACATCCCTCTTTCTCATATTCTGACTCATTCTTCCTCACACTTTTCCCTTTCTCATTCTTTTTTATCATTCGGTCACATTTCTTCCTTATACATTTCGTTCTATATCATCACCCATTCCCTTTCAGTCATTAATTTCTTCTTCTTCTTCTTCTTCTTCTTCTTCTTCTTCTTCTTCTCCACCCCCACCCCCACAACCACCACCAGCCTTATTACCGCTAAAACCCCTATTAAAGCCACCATCAACACCATGACATAGTTACCAGTATCATGATGAGTAAGGCTATCGCCATGACAACGACGACAACTACCACCAACATCACCACCAAAGAATATATAAGAAAACAGAAAATATATGAGGACAAGTTAAATAATTCAAGATTCGATTCGATGTGGTTAATCCACTTGCTAGAAATAACAGTCTAGTTCTATAAAATCTCTCTTTACCGTCTTTAAAATGAAGAAGGTGTTGTATAAGGATTTTATGATATGGAAGTTTATTTACAATATACCAATGACAATAGATAAGTAAGAAAAAAGATTCACCTCCGGGGAAACGCCTTCTCCATTCTGTCCGCCGGGGCTGTTTGGAGACCAGCATATGGGACCTCATTTGCTCACCATACGGAGAGATGGGGAGGGCGAGAGAGATGGAGGCGATAAAAGTGGGAGTTCGGCTCTTCCACGTTCGGATCATATCCTTGTGGTTGTGTTCATCAAGCCCTAGTGCAGTTGCCTAAACTATCACAGGAGCTGCGTAGGAAAAGAAAGAAATGAGTAAACTCTACACCATTTGGCAGGACGGTATATCATAGCTATGCCCGAGAACAGCCAGCGATACCCGCTGCATCAGCTATTACACCCCAGGAAGTAAACGCTACACCATTTGGCAGGACGGTATATCATAGCTATGCCCGAGAACAGCCAGCGATACCCGCTGCATCAGCTATTACACCCCAGGAAGTAAACGCTACACCATTTGGCAGGACGGTATATCATAGCTATGCCCGAGAACAGCCAGCGATACCCGCTGCATCAGCTATTACACCCCAGGAAGTAAACGCTACACCATTTGGCAGGACGGTATATCATAGCTATGCCCGAGAACAGCCAGCGATACCCGCTGCATCAGCTATTACACCCCAGGAAGTAAACTCTACACCATTTGGCAGGACGGTATATCATAGCTATGCCCGAGAACAGCCAGCGATACCCGCTGCATCAGCTATTACACACCAGGAAGTAAACGCTACACCATTTGGCAGGACGGTATATCATAGCTATGCCCGAGAACAGCCAGCGATACCCGCTGCATCAGCTATTACACCCCAGGAAGTAAACGCTACACCATTTGACAGGACAGTATAACATAGCTATGTTCGAGAACAGCCAGCGATACCCGCTGCATCAGCTATTACACCCCAGGAAGTAAACTCTACACCATTTGACAGGACACTATAACATAGCTATGTTCGAGAACAGCCAGCGATACCCGCTGCATCAGCTATTACACCCCAGGAAGTAAACTCTACACCATTTGGCAGGACACTATAACATAGCTATGTTCGAGAACAGCCAGCGATACCCGCTGCATCAGCTATTACACCCCAGGAAGCACATTCTACACCTTTGGCAGAAGTATATATCTCGGCTGCGCTCCACATACACTTCATTCTCAGTAACCACACAGCCTCACCTCTTTACCTGTATGTTTGTATTTACTGCTGTGACATCCTCCCTACCGGTCTTGCTCGATTTGTTGTCCGGCCGGACTTATGTCCCACCACGCTTTCGGATCGACTCCCTCCTTTTCTCTCTCTCTCTTTCTCCCCCCCCCCCTCTCACTCTCTCTCTCTTCCTCCCTATCCATTTGCTTGTTTTCGGCCTGGTCGCCCGTGCGTCGTAAACCCCTTTTGGATTAACTCCCTTTCCCTCCGCCCTCTCTCTCTATCCCTCTTACTCACCCCTCTTTCCTCTACCCCCGCTCACTTCCGGTTTCTCTGTCTTTCTCTCTCTCTACACCCACTTTATTGAGAATGGCCACGGAAAAACCTTGCTCCTCAGTTATACGGCCACCGGGTTTATACCCATTGGCCTGTTATAACTTGATCTATTTTCTCTCCGGTTACTTACATACATGTGCCATTGTCATATGTTCCCCCTTCTATCAGTATGTTTACTTCGTTTTTTCCTTCTTTTCTTCCTCCCCTTTTCTTTCTTCCCCTCTCTTTACTATCACTTCTTTCCCTCATGGCCTTTTGATGGATAAAAGGCCATGGGCGCACTGCGGATCGATGTTCTGTTTTAAGCGCCGAAATATCTAAGATCCGCAGTAAACAGCTGACGAAGGGAAACTTTTCTTCCCTTGTTTACGTCCCGATTACGTGCTAACACTTCGCTTTCGGTAACCACACAGCCTCTCCTCTTTACCTGTATATATATATATATATATATATATATATATATATATATATATATATATATATATAAATAGATAGATAGATATAGATGTGTGTGTGTGTGTGTGTGTGTGTGTGTGTATATATATACGCAAACACTCAGTTGACGTATGAGGACTCCAGACACAAGAGATGTTTAGTTCATCATCAGTGATGAATTCTCACTTGGCACTGTGAGTAGAATAAGCTATAACTTATATACTTTGAGTACAAAACATCATTTGCATATAGTACGTGCTTGATTTACTGGGTTTAATTAACAGTAGCACTAACATGGTGTGGTTCATAATAGACGTGTATATGGAGGTATATACATTATATCTGTGTATAATAAAACGTGATTTCTGGTGGGACTGAAAAAGTGTCATCCACTGCGAGTTGCTTCCACCGAACACCAACATAACCTCGGACGTCCATAGCCAACAACTTGACAGATTAGCGGCGAAAGTCGCACAGGTGCACCTACATCATGGTCCTGTTGGATACCTTCAAGATAATGCTCGGCCGCATACATCAAGAATGACCCGTGAGAAGCTGCTGGAGCTAGGTTGGGAGGTTCTTCCCCATCCGCCGCATTCGCTGATCTCGCGCCTATTAACTATTACCTTTTCCTTAAAATGAGCAATGCAATGCCGTGAAAGACCTTCGCTAAGAAGATCAGTTAAATCAGTGGCTGACGGAATGTTTTACATCGAAGCCAGAAGATTTCTCCATGGATTGAATAATGGGCTTTCTTTAACCACGGCAGACGGTAATTGCAAATCACAGCGATTATTTTGACTTATAACATTTTCTTAATGTTAAAAAACACCAACGTCAATATAAATTTGAAAAACGGAGAGAACTTTCTGTCCAACCTCATATATATACCGTATTTCCCGGCGCCGAAGTCGCTTCGTCCTCGAGGACGCACCCTAATTTTGACAACCAAAAATTTGAAAAAAATAATAGTCTTCGGCCTCCAGGACAAATGGTAGATTTTTGTGACTTATTTTAGAAAAAAGGTAGCGTTTTCGACACCGGGAAATACGGTATATATCATATATGTCGTTATACAATACACCTCAATTATGAATCATGATATGGTATATATATATATATAAATGGAAAAGAATGAAACGAAATTTCATTTCTCACTCTTAGTATGGCTGATACCTAAATATAAGTATGTATACGTACATACATATATGTGTACAGACGTACAGTAGTATGTATATATATACATACAGGCACATATATATATATATATATATATATATATATATATATATATATATGTACGTATGGGTTTACCGAACATTTATTATAATGTTCGGTTTGTTTGTAAACAAACATCCCGAATTACGCCGTACAGTGCTCGGCAACCATCGTCGCCCTTTTGTTCAACACTGACACAGGAACGATGTACTAGTTTTAAGCTTATTAGCTATCGTCAGCATCGTATACCTTTCTGTCAGACGATTGAACGTTTGAAAGTATATACTTTCCTTATGCATATGTGTACGTCTGTACACATATATGTATATACGTATACATACTTTTATATATATATATAGACAGGGGAAAGTCACAGAAGAGTGTGTTTTTCTTTGCTCCGTTATTTTACTTGATATTTGCTCCTTGCGCTCTCTCTGTTGTTGACCACCATAAATTGAATAGTATAGGCTGCCATTTCTAGCAGCTTGTTCTGTTCATGCCACCGGTTACTGCTCTGCGCACGCATTCCCTTATGTCTACACGTGCGAAAGGTAGTTTACTTTAGTTCTCTCTAGTAGTGCGGACAATATCAGCCTTCCACGTGCTGATGACCCACAGGGCCGAATTGGAACCCACTTAAATGGCGAAACATTCTCCTGGTGAGTTTTTACATGTGTGACTTAGATATGAGGCTG
>OZ024743.1:270615028-270617528 GCA_964016885.1 Eledone cirrhosa | reverse complement strand
TATGTATGTATGTATGTATGTATGTATGTATGTATGTATGTATGTATGTATGTATGTATGTATGTATGAATGTATGTATATGTATATATATGTATATATATATATTTATATCTATATCTATCTACATATATATATATATATATATATATATATATATATATATATATATGTGTGTGTGTGTGTGTGTGTGTGTGTGTGTGTGTGTGTGTGTGATATATACTCGCATATATATATACATAATACACACACATACATAATATTTAAATACGTTAGGATGGGATTTGATCAAAGGGTTTCAATACTGAACATCACGTTTGTTTTATTTGGGCATATTCTTTTTAGGAATACACCATCCTATATTTTCTTCATATTGTGAAAGCGGGTAGCAAGTAGCTTTGGTGTGTAATTTGGCTGCTATTTCTTGCAAGAAAACCTTCTCGATGGCATCACTAGAATAACATTTTCACTCGATCATAAGCCATGGTTTATTGTCATAGTTATATGTCATAGTGACGTCTTTACATCCATAGTCATAGTCATGTGTCATAAGAGATTGTCATTAGTCATCATATGTAAGTATTTACAGAAATTCCTAACTATAGACGTTTATAGATAATAGTATATATATAATGACTGCACCGATAACGCACGCACACGCGCTTGGTAGAGAATAGTCACTATCATTCTATACTACGCAAACGACAGATAAAGACAGCCACACATTGTTCCCTTCCCCGACATACCTATTTCCACTATCGATGGATGTAAAATCCGAAATATAGGGACTAATGAACCTCTTCCAAGGTAACTTTATCTCTGGTTTTCTTTTAACACCTTTTTTAAACGCTTTTCTTTCGTCTATTTTTACATTTCTCTTTCCTCCTATAGCCACCTGATGCTGTTACCCGGAGATTTATCCATCTGCATTGTAGAGGCTTCCAAAACGATTTATATATATATTGTTATACTTTGGGAGGGTCATGTTGCCAATAAGAAACACACGCACCAGTATATATATATATATATATATATATATATATATATATATATATATATATATATATAATAGTCGTTTTGGAAGCGTCTACAATGCAGATGGGTAAATATCTATCTATCTATCTATCTATCTATCTATCTATCTATCTATCTATCTATCTATCTATCTATATATATATATATATATATATAAGTTGTAATATAATGAAACGAAATTTCATTTCTCACTTATCGTTTTCGGTACGCCTGGCCGACTGAACTCACTCGATATGCAAATTAGGCTGCTCAGCCGTTAATTTTCATAAGGAAAGTATATACTTTTGAACGTTCAACTATCTGGCAGAAGGGTATACGGTGCTGATGATAGCTAACAAGCTTGAAACTAGTACATCGTTCCTGTGTCAGTGTTGAACAAAAAGGTGACGTGGTTGCCTTAACACCGTGCGGCATAAATCAGGCTGTTCGCTTGTTTACAAACGGACAAAGCGGGCGTTATAATAAACGTTCGCTAAACTGATACGTACATATATATATGTGTACCTGTATGTATATATATATATATATATATATATATATATATATATATATATATGCATGCTACTGTACGTCTGTATACATATATGTATGTACGTATACATACATACTTACATTTTATATATATATATATATATATATAATAATAATAATAATTATTATTTCTACTTTTGGCACAAGGCCAGCAAATAACCCAGTGTATTACTGGTACTTTATTATATCGACTCCGTAAGGATGAAAGGCAAAGTTAACCTCGGTGGGATTTGAACTCAGACCATAAAGGGCCGTAACTCTTTGCTGCAAAGCATGGCGCCCGACCCTATACCGATATTGCCAATCCACCGCCCGGTGACCGATCTGTCCAGCTCGTTTGTCTACCAGCATATGAAAAAAACCAAAACATTTTCTATGTATTTTGTCTGAGGAGGACACGCTTTGACTCATGTTATACATATAACTTTACATCTTCGAAATATATATAAGGAAAGAAATAGAGATGATATAAAGTATATATCTTTCGTTTATTACTATTATTATTATATATATATTATTATAATAATACTCCGGATGAATTTATACCGTTGCGTCCTTAGCATCTGTTATATATAAGAATCAGTTGATTACAAATCAACTAACTCTTTTTTCGTTGATTATATATATATATATAACAAAGGGGGTGTGGTAAGATACCAGGTGGACCATAACGCACCAGAGTACTCAATACTTAGGGTAGTAGAGAGGGTAATAGGAAAAGAGTCATGACCCCGACGGCTGAGCTCCGGTTGTTTCGACAGGTAGATGTAGCTGTCGAAACGGACGGAGCTCGGCCGTCGGGGTCCTGACACTTTTCCTATATATATATATGAATGTTTGATTCTTATAGAATTCTAATAATAACCAGGAACTGATTATACAGAGCGGTTGCCGGTCAAGCAGAAATTGAAAATTTGCTGAAAATTTAAAGTAAGTG
>OZ024743.1:270597528-270602528 GCA_964016885.1 Eledone cirrhosa | reverse complement strand
ACGCTTGATATAGCAGGATATTTATTAAAATATAAGATTAAAGTTTAAGCAAAGAATCGCTGCTTTCACTCTTAACGGGATCTTCTGAAACTTAATCTTTAATCTGTTATTTTAATAAATATTTGCTCTACGGTTCTTATATATTTGATATATATTTATCCTTATCGAGCCCTCTTTGGGATTTTAGACTTCACATTTATTATTATTACTATATATATATGTATATATATATATATATATATATATATATATATATATATATATATATATATATATATATATATATATATATATATTTACATATATATAATTTTTGGAATTTCATCTTCCATATATATAGGAAAAGAGTCAGGGCCCCGACTGCTGAGCTCCGGCCGTTTCGACACACACAAATAATATAATCATCAGGGATTTAAAAAAGGAATTTAGCGTTGCTGCTATAACTACCACCACGGCCGCAACCACTACCAGCAGCAGCAGCAGCACAAGTAGCAACAGCAGTAGTAACAGCAACAGCACCAGTAGCAACGGCAGTAGTAGCAGCAGCACCACCACCACCACCACTATCACCACCATTCTTTTACTAGTGTTCAAAGTTTTCTTTTAAAGCCTCAAACTATTTTTTTCCCGACGGTTAAATGAGTTTGCCAATTTTGAATGGTATAGTGGTTAAGATATTCGGCTCACGGGTGTAATGACATGAGTTCGATTATCGAACAGAGCGACGCTCGTGTCTTCGATGAGCATGACACTTTATTTTACGTTACATTTCATTGAGCTGGAAAAAACGAATTGGTGTCAAGGTGTCTTGGTCTATGGTCTATGACTTTCCATTGGACAACATCGGTAGCGTGAAGAGTGGTCACTGAAATTTGCGGGCGACTGCTGGCCTTTTACAAAACACATTGCCTAAGCTTCCACTCTAGAAAGTAACGTTCAAGGTACAAAATCATGGTCAGCCACGATGGAAGGTACACCATCAAGAAAATGAAATTGGTATTGTTCATGGTTTTATTCAGCGTGGAATGATTAAAGTCAAACTCAAAATCAAAGTAAACCCTGTCTGTATTTGACCTCAGGCACCAAGGGAACGAACCTAGCTATGTCTAGGACATGTACTCAGGCACCAAGGGGACAAACCGTATTATTATTAGGTTATCTAGTTTACTCAACGTCTTTGCATTCGCTTTATTTTACATACTCTTAATCTTAGCACAGGCACACGTTCACACACACACACACACACACACACACACACACACACACACACACACACACACACACACACACACACACACACACACACACACACACACACACACACACACACACAAAGACAGAGACACCCCTACACATACATACACGCACGCCCACACGTACACACCCACACACACGTACATATACACACAACTACGTCTTGTATACTTTATAATGCAAATAAACTTTTGTATATGTGTATATGTGTGCATGTGGGTGTGTATGCATTTATATATATATATATATCTATATATGTGTGCGTATATATAATATATCACCTTAATCACCTTGACCGACCAGCCAATCAGCCCACATTCGGCGCCGCTGGTCACAGCACGTGCTGTTTTAGCCATACGATCACAGCATCCCACTGGCTGGGCGGGCAGGCCGTAAGTCTAAAGTCTGTCTTAAGCCAGAAGGCTCATTTGGCCGGTGCTATCCCGGTTTCATGGCGTGAAGCAACTGAGTGTACAAGACTTCCTCCTGGACAGGACGCTAGTCCATCGCAGGGTTAAACGTCCAGCTATTGCTGGTACTCATTTTCAGCTGAGTAAACTGGAGCAAGGTGAAATAAAGTGTCTTGCTCAAGGAAACAACACATCACCCGGTCCGAGAATTGAATTCACAACCTTTCGTATAATATACATACATATATATACATGTATATATATATATATATATATATAGATGAGATTCTACAGGACTAGAACTGTTTCATTCTTTAGAAATCATCAATATATATATATATATATATATATATATATATATATATATATATATATATATATATATATATATATATATATATATATACATATATATACATGTATATATATATATGCATATATATATATATATAGGAGGAGGTTATAGTTATACATATTCAAACGTTTATATATATATATATATATGAATATGAATGCCTTTAGTATTATTCTTATTTTAACCTATCTACCTAAACATATATATATGTGTTGTTCTGTGTGCTTGGGTGTATTTGTGAGTATATAGATCTATACAGAGAGAGAGAGAGAGAGAGAGAGAGAGAGGGGGAGAGAGTGAGAGTGAGAGAGATCGCGAGAGAGAGAGAGAGTGCGGGCGAGCGAAAGAGAGAGAGAGTTGAGAAAATCGCCAATGGCCAGGACTAATTCCCACGTTCAAGACCAGTGGTCTGTGAGTAGAAAGACTGACTAGAATTCAAAGGTTGAAATATGTTTGCTGTAATGGTGAATGACATTTAGAACAATGACAACCCAGCTTAAATATACACAACATTTATGGCAGAATACATCTTGTATTCTTGAAGCGGTGGAGTGGCAGAAATTCTGCACCCACCATATATATATATATATATATATATATATATATATATGTTATTATTTCTGTTTACTTTTTACATACATATGTGCATATATATGTATATATATATGCCTGTGTGTGTGTGTGTATATATATATATATATATATATATATATATATATATATATATATATATATATATATATATATATAAGTTTTAATATAGATGAGAATCTACAGGACTAGAACTGTTTCATTCTTTAGAAATCATCAGGAATCTGGGTATCAAAAAATAAATATGGTATTTATAGGTCTCTACAAATGGTAGGAGAGGGTGGGGAGTGGGATGGGTGTAGGTCATTGGTTGATAGAAAAGGGGATTCATTAAAAGCTAATTCTACAAAGCTATAGTTTATTTTTGTTTTTATAGAATTCTGTCTGCCTTTGTTATTCTAAAAACAAAAATTAATAAAAATAAACTATAGCTTTGTAGAATTAGCTTTTAATGAATCCCCTTTTCTATCAACCAATGACCTACACCCATCCCACTCCCCACCCTCTCCTACCACTTGTAGAGACCTATAAATACCATATTTATTTTTTGATACCCAGATTCCTGATGATTTCTAAAGAATGAAACAGTTCTAATCCTGTAGAATCTCATCTATATTAAAACTTTTATACTCTGCAATGTATTGAGTACCTTACTTACTGTGGTTACCTCCGATTCAACCCGGAATAACGTACTTATATATATATATATATATATATATATACATATATATATATATATATATATATATGTACACATATATAAATATATATGTATATCAATATATATACATATACGTATGTAGTATACATACACATATGTATATATTTATATCTATCTATATGTATACGCACACACACACACATATATATATGCGTGTGTGTGTGTGTGTGTGTGTGTGTGTGTGTGTGTGTGTGTGTGTGTGTGTGTGTGTGTGTGTGTGTGTGTGTGTGTGTGTGTGTGTGTGTGTGTGTGTGTGTGTGTGTGTGTGACTGTGTGTCTGTACGTGTGTGTATGTGCGTGTATATACGAGGTGGTTTTGGCTGTTGCGACCCAGACACTGACACAATTCAACTGCAGTGACCAGTTTGCAGAAGTGCGATGAAAATTTTGTTAGCACAAATAAATGAAAAATTAATCTAGTAATTTTGATACGTATTCTGAACAGCTTCCGTGGTGTAATTGTAATGTTCTTATTGCTTTACTGGTTACAGTTATTGGACTTGGCTATGCCTTTAAAGTACGAGGGTCGCCTGAAAAGTTCATAGACTGATTATGAAGGAGTGATGCTAGAGTTGTGAAATATTGCATGCATTAATTTCAACTCTTCTTATTAATTACTGAATTGTTTCCTTTCAGGGACTATTTTGGAAAATATACTTCATTTGGTCATTCCATGGTCATCCTATGGACTTTTCAGCTTATGAACTTTTCAACCGACCCTCGTATGCGTACTTATATTGACGCCAGTATTTATTTTATCGACTTGTATATAGAGTCGGCGGTATTACTTAAGTCAACTAGGCAGCTGCCTATAGTGTAAACCTGAAATGGGGGCATAGCTGAACTTTAAAGGACCAGTTTCGTATAATTATAACAATTTCCTACGATCAACAAATAAATCGTTAAATATATTTGCAGCGTTGCCGTGTTGTAGAAATATCGAAAGTGGTGGAAAGGGTAGTATGGTGTTGTAATCTCAACGTGATTTAGCGTGAGAGACTGTAGATTGTGAAGTGGGGTCAGAGCAACAATTATCAAACACTAGGTTTGTCAGCTTACCAAACTGCATGTTGAAATTACTTTATTTAGGTGAATGGAGAAAGGGACACACGTTGTAGGGATAGCCTAGGACACTAAATACTAAGGCAATATTCTGCGGGTACACACTTTACACACATCAGAAGTACGAAAAACAGTGTTTGTGTAAATATGCCTGCTATTTCTGTATGTTTGAAGATGCGAATGTAAACATGTGTGTGTGTGTGTGTGACTGAGTATGTATATGCTTTTACATATATGTATTTATATGAATTCACTTATGTCTATGTACACATATGTGATTGCTCCGGCGATGTATATATATAGTACTTGAATGAAGAGGTCTATATATATTTGTATATACACCACTCGTATGAGAATTCACAGTATATATATTAGCCAACTTCAAATCATTAACACTAGACATTCCACAAAAGCTACCTTAGTTCCACTCGACGCACGTGTATATGTGAGGCAGTCAGCTCCCACGTTCGAACTAGCAGGCACACAATGAAACCAGAAACATAATTGTTTCTACTTTTGGCACAAGGCCAGCAATTACGCAGTACATTACTGGTACTTCATTTTATCGACCCCGTAAGGATAAAAGGCAAAATTAACCTCGGCGGGA
>OZ024743.1:270590028-270592528 GCA_964016885.1 Eledone cirrhosa | reverse complement strand
TATATATATATATATATATATATATATATATATATATATATTAGGGTGGCTCTGAGCAATAGGTAATTTTCCGAAAGTTAAAATGTTGCTGCTCTCAGCCACTAATCCTATTTCAATCAACAAAACAAAGGGTGTGCCAAATTTCAGCTCAATCGGACAACTGTTAGGCGACCCTCAAACGCCTTGGAATTGGAACATAGTATACGCAACGATTAATTCTGTTCAAAAGCAGTATACTGTTCCCTATCTCGGCCATTTTATTTTTTCTTCTTAGAGATATTTATGAGGACACATCCAGGCAACCCCAGAAAATGTTTAAAAATCTTCTGAATCAAATTTGAAACATTCCTGAAATAACATAAAAAAATATTAGGTTTTCTTAATAAAGCACACAACTTCTATAAGTGAAACGCATTTTTATTTACAACAATAATTTCTATAGCATCAAAAACATAATGTGAACACTGAACACTGAATATTGAACATTATTTTTGCATAAGAGAGGATTTAGTGGCAGTTGGGTATGTTTTACGGTTTTCGGTAACGATCTGTAAAACAAATTGTTTCTCAGTTTCATCTTTTGTGAGAATGTTATTGTAATCCTGAATGAGTTTGACATCTCTTTCTACAACATCATTCCCAACAACTGTTTTCTCAAGTTTTTCAAGTCCACTTCTGTAACCAGGATCATCCTTCCATGTCGAAGAAATCGATGCTGATAGAAAACCCTGTGAAGAAAGTTTTTGTACCAGGAGTTACAAAAGACAAAAACTCGATGTTTGTAAAGGAAGAAAAGTCATTTTGGTGCCGGATATACCTCTTCAGTTGATTTTTTTCACC
The DNA here is from genome assembly GCA_964016885.1 of Eledone cirrhosa. Classification (NCBI taxonomy): domain Eukaryota; kingdom Metazoa; phylum Mollusca; class Cephalopoda; order Octopoda; family Eledonidae; genus Eledone; species Eledone cirrhosa. Next base: position 270,591,688 of record OZ024743.1, on the reverse strand, counting down.
TTTGTCTGCTTCCAGCATAACTTGAGCAATATTTGCCCCAACCTCTCCTTGCTCTCCTTACTCTCCTTTTCTCATTGCTATCCTTTTCTCATTGCTCACCTTCCTCTCCTTTTATCCTTGCTATGCTTTCTCTCCTTTTCTCATTGCTCTCCTTGCTCTCCTTGATCTGCTTTTCTCCCTGTTCCCCTTTTCTCATTGCTCTCCTTTTCTCCTTACTCTCCTTGCTCTCCTTGCTCTCCATTTATCCTTGCTATCATTGATCTCCTTTTCTCATTACCCCCTTGCTCTCATTTTCTCCCCCTTTCCCTGCTCTCCCTGCTCTCCTTTTCTCGTTGCTCCCGTTGCTCTCCTTCTTTTCTCCTTACTCTCCTTGTATCTATGTACTTGTTTATATACAAATACAATGAGAAAAGGGGAGCAAGGAGAAATATGAAAGCAATGATGGTAAGGAGAGTATATATATACATATATATATACATATCATATATATGTATATATGTGTATATCTATCTATCTATCTATCTATCTATCTATCTATCTATCTATCTATCTATCTCCTCCATATTGAGGACGCCTTTGCATGTAAATTCCCCCCCTTGTACTTGTCCCACTTTTGATGCCCTGGTGGCAAATAAAAAGAAAGTTATCTCTCTCTCTCTCTCTCTCTCTCTCTCTCTCTCTCTCTATATATATATATATATATATATATATATATATATATATATATATATATATATATATATATATATATATATATTATCTATATATATAAAACTGAGGATGTATGTCTGTGTGTGTGTGAGTTCGAATCCCTAAAACTCGAGAACCACCCAATCGACTGTTTTCAAACTTTACACATGTAATACTTATGTTTCAGGGAGTGTTTAGGGAGATAGAGTGTCGTGTAGTAGAGAGGTTCATATTTCAATGCTTATAGATATAATGCGGGGGTTGGGAGAGAGAAATATTGCCAAATATAGAGAGGGGGATTGGGGGAGACAGTATCGTAAAGATATAGATGGGGTGTCTGTGATGGATAGAGAGAGAACGATTACGAAAGAGTGAGGCAGAGATAGCGAGGGGGAGAGTTTGGAGATGATTGATATAAAGAGGGGGATTGGGAGAGTGTTTTGTATGTTAGATATAGAGAGGGTGAGTATTTGCTGGTTGTAGATATAGAGAAAGAGATAATGGGAGAGTGCTGTGTAGTAGACATAGAGAGGGTCCCAAATAATAGGAGGGGTAATTGTATGGTTTAAGTTCATGAATATGGGATTTCTTGTAATTTTCTTTTTTTGCCGTATATAATGTTTATTCAATGTAAAATGAAATAATTAGACCTGGGAGTAATTAGATCTGAGAATGAAAACTCAATACCGAAGTAGAGTTTAAAAATTCTTTTATTATAAGTAAGCGGTGATTGTTGTTACTCTGGAGTTTCACCTGAGTACTTACAGGATCATCAGACATGACTGGTGGTCCTGTGAGTGTGCAGGTGAAACTTTAGAGTAACGCAGCTCACTAAGAGCCATAATAAATCTATATATATATATATATATATATATATATATATATATATATATAATGAAAAATTGAACAGGGACAGAACAGAGAGGCAGTACGATAAATGTTTATTAAATTCACGCTCAGGAGAGTGGGG
>OZ024743.1:270560028-270585028 GCA_964016885.1 Eledone cirrhosa | reverse complement strand
AAGAATGCCGTACTCATTCCGATTCCCCGATCTACCACAAAACATACACACAGACACACACACATACACACACAGACACACACACAGACACACACATACACACATACACACACTTACACACACACAGACACACACTCACACACGTACACACACACACACACACACACACTTACACACACAAAAGGAGCCTGCAATCATAAAATTAAGAAGAAAAAGATGAAAAGTTAACAATAAAAGAAACGTTAAGACGATTATTTGCTTGGTTGGATGATATATCTTGGTTGAGTGAACGGCGGTGTGTGGAGCTGAAATAACAAAAGGCGGAGCATAACACACACACATACACACACACATATATATATACATACATATATACACATGTATATACATATATATATATATATATGTATATATATATACACATATATATACATATATGTATGTATATATATATATACATATATATATACATATATATATACACATATATATACATATATGTATGTATATATATACATATATATATATACATATATATATATACATATACATATATATATACATATATACATACATATATATACATACGTATATATATATATATATATATGTATATATATATATACATACATATATATATACATATATTCGTACACATATAGATATGTATGCACATTCATATATACAAATATGCATATATATATATATATATATATATATATATATATATATATATATATATATATATATATATATACATGTATGTATGTAGATGCGGCTCAAATAATAGGATGTTGTCTTGTTAGGTTCTTACTATTGTTACCTTAGAGAGCTGACCGGACTTCCTTCATGTTACCACTAGCACCAACAACAACACAACTGAGACGCAACCACCATGACCATCATCACTATCACCGCCATCACTACTACTACCACCACCACCACCACCACCACCACCACAACCACCACCACCACTACTACTACCACCACCACCACAACCACCACAACCATCACCTTCACTACTACTACCACCACCACCACAACCACCACCACTACCACTAACACCACCACCACCATCACTACTACTACCACCACTAACACCACCACTACAACCATCACTACTACTACCACCACCACCACAACCACCGCAACCACCACTACTGCTACTACTACTACTACCACCACCTCCACCACCTCCACCACCACCACCACTACTACTACCACCACCTCCACCACACCACCACCACCACACCACCATCACCACTACCAACAACAACAATAACAACACCAAAAGAAGTAACATGCTGTAGCATACAAAGTCGAATGGAAAAGAACCATTGCAGAGAACTGAAAATTGTTCCTTTTAATCCTTCTTGTCGGCTGTTTAAGTTTTTGGTCAAATCTATCTTTTATACGGGGTCTCAAATATTTTATTAATTTTGTGTTTTTTTGCCGTTGACATGAGGTGGAATTTCAACTCAGAATGGATGTGCAATGTAATTGTGAGAGAACGGCAGAGCTTGGAAGAGTTGAGGGTGAAGCTGGGTGTAAGAGGAATCCGATGTGAGAAGACTGTGTTGGTTTGGGCATGTGATGCGTTTGGACAACGATCGTTGGGCAAAGAATGCCAGGAAATGCCAGTGGAAGGAAGCCGTGGTAGATGTAGACCAAGAAAGACCTGGGCAGAGACTGTGAGAGCTGACCCTAAATCGCCGAGACTCACAGAGGAGATGACAAAGGTTCGCGACGTGTAGATAAGGACCCGTTCAACCAAAGCAAGCGTGGAAAGCGGACGTAAAACCTATGATGATGATGATGATGCTGATGAGTGGATGGATGCCATCAGGCTTTCCGACCAACGGGAACAAGTCTACAAATTCACCATACTGGGTCGGTATTTTATTGATCGACTTTGAAAAAAACGGTGAAAAATGACCAGTTAGTTGACTTGGGTTGGATTTGACTTTAGAGTGCAGTGAGCCAGAGAAGATACAGCAAAGCAGTCTATCCAACACTTTAACAACTCCGCCAATTCGCCGACATTCGATAGCTTAATCTAATTCGTTATGGGAATCCATCTTTTGTTTTTCACTTTTCTATTTTTTATTTTGTTGTGAAAGGCAAAATGCGTAGTAAATCCGTTGGGTTTGATTTTGCTTTTCGTTATTTTGAGGGATCGATAAAATGTGCAACAGTCGAATACTGGGTTCGATTAAATCACCAATGTACCTCTCTTCCTAAATTTCTGGCTCTATGCCATAATAATTTTAAAAAAATCGATATTGCGGTGCAATCTGAATACGGTCATCTGGAAAGCGATCAATATGTTTACTCAAGTCTCAAACGTGAGTGCGCTGGTATTTTTAACGTTGCAATACGTTTAAATTGCGTTAGCATTGACTTGGTGTTTCAGCCATCAACTATGTTACCGCCATGAATTTCTGTATATAACGTTTCGGAAATTTTGTCCTTCATCGGATGAAGAATAAAGTGGGAAACGCCAGATTCTTTACTCCTCGAAACAAATCAACTTATTGAACACTCCGGCGCTGACTGATCATCACCATTTTTATTCAAATTGGATTGAATCTTTGTTCCGATTACAAGAATCCTTGGTTTGGTACTATATATATACGAAATACACACACATACACGCACACACACACGCACGCACACACACACACACACACACACACACACACACACACACACACACACACACACACACACACACACACACACACACACACACACACACACACACACACACACACACACACACACACACACACACACATATATATATAATATAGAAATGGCTTCTACAGGACTAGAACTGTTTCATTCGAGATAAATCACCAGGAAGCCCTGATGATTTCTCCCGAATGAAACAGTTCTAGTCATTTCTATATTAAATATTTATACTCTGCTATGTATTGAGTTACTTACTGTCGTTACCCCTGATTGAACTCTGGATAAACTTATCTTATATATATATATATCTGTGTGTGTGTGTGTGTGTGTGTGTGTGTGTGTGGTAATATCGGGGTTTTCCAATATAGATCCTGGTAAAGATGAGAGAAGCTAGCTCGGTGCTATCCATTTCCCTTGATACAGCAGTAATTGGTATGGTATGAACCTCGTCTATGGTATGGTATGAACCTCGTCTATGGTATGGAGCTAATCTCTTGTATATAATACAAACTATATCTAACTTCCTGAATGTATGTAGAGCGAGGAACATATAACTCGTATATATCGGGGTATGGCCCGCCGCTCTACATTGAAACATATGTAGAATTAGAATTATATTTTATGTATAACTTGGTCATTCTCTACACTCACTTTGCTTGTTTTGTCCATATTACCGTCTTACACTTTGCTTACAGTAACCACGCAGCCTGCTTCGTTTCTGGTAATTATATATATATATATCTTAGTCTTAGTCTTAGATTCTTCCGCGCCGTGGCGCATCGAGCAGTAGGTACTCCCCAACGGTGACGATCAGCAGCAACTTTTTCGAGACCGTGCCAGGTGATGTTGGCTGCCATCAGATCCGTCCGGAACGTTCGTCTCCAGGTGATCCTTGGGTAACCCCGCCGCCGTTTACCGCCAGGCGGAGTCCAGTTCATCGCTATATATATATAGCCGGAATTTGAGATGTATAGAGAGAGTTCGAATCCCTGTAGCGGCCACTTTTTTCCGCCTTGTAGTGAGTATTTTACCTGATTTTGCAAGCTATTATTTATAGCAATCGATTGTGTTTACAGTTATTTTCTACGTTTAAGATTTCCAACATTTTCTGCTGCTGTTACTACTACTGCTACGACTACTACTACTACGACGACGACCACCACCACCACTACCACCACCACTACTACTTCTACTACTACCACCACCACCACCACCACCACCACCACCACTACTACTACTACTACTAATACTACTACTACTATTACTACCACCACCACCACCACTACTACTACTACTACTACTACTTCAACTACTACCACCACAACCACCACCACTACTACTATACCACCACCACCTCCACTACTACTACTACTGATACTGTACCACCACCACCACCACTACTACTACTATTACTACTACCACCACCACCACCACCACCACCACCACCACCACTACTACTACTACTACTACTACTACTACTACTTCTACTACTACCACCACCACCACTACTACTACTACTACTTCTACCACCACCACCACCACCACCACCACCACCACCACCACCACCACCACCACCACCACCACCACTACTACTACTACTACTACTACTACTACTACCACTACCACCACCACCATCACCACCACCACCACCACCAATAAGACCTATGCACACTATCATCCTTGTAGTGTTTTAACGGTAGTATAGGTTGCAGTATGAGAGATGGCGAATGTAAAAATGGTGTGAATGATGGGTGTGGTGAGATTATTGGTGTATTAGATATGGTGGTTGTGAGGTGGCGGTGGTGGTGGTGGTGGTTGTGAGGTGGTGGTGGTGGTGGTGGTGGTGGTTATAGTGGTGGTGCCCGTGTTGTTATTGGTGGTGGTGTTGTTATTGCTGTAGTATATATGGTGGTGTTGTTATTGCTGTAGTATATATGGTGGTTTTGGTGATAATGCTGGTGGTGGTGTTGGTGTTAGTGGTGGTAATGTTGGTAGTGGTGGTGATGGTGTCAGTGGTGGTAATGGTAGCAGTGGTGGTGATGGTGGTAGTGGTGGTGATGGTGTTAGTGGTGGTGATGGAGTCAGTGGTCGTGATGGTGTTAGTGGTGGTGATGGTGGTAGTGGTGGTAATGATGGTAGTGGTGGTGATGTTGTTAGTGGTGGTGATGGTGTTAGTGGTGGTATTGGTGTCAGCGGTGGTACTGGTGGTGATGGTGTGGTAGTGGTGGTAATGGTGGGAGTGGTGGTATTGGTGTCAGTGGTGGTGATAGTGTTAGTGGTGGTAATGGTGGTAGTGGTGGTGATGGTGTTAGTGGTAGTATTGGTGTCAGCGGTGGTGGTGGTGACAGTCGTATCAGAGGTAATAGTTTAGTGAATAAGGTAGTAGTGATGGTGGTAAATATGACACCGGAGGTAGTGGTATGGTAAAGATGGTGGTTGAGTTATCAATGATGGTGGTGGTGGTGGTGATCGGTTTAATGGTGATGGTGGCTGAGTTGGTGATGGTGGTGATAGTAGTGGTATTCATGGTGATGTATGTATGTGGTAGTGGTGGTTGTGGTGGTGAGAGTAGTGATGGATGCGGTGGTGGTGGCCAGGGTAGTAGTGATGAGTGAGGTGGTGATGGTGGTGGTGATGGCCGTGGTGGTAGCATTGATGGTGATGGTGGATGTTGTGGTAGTGGTGATGGGTGCAGTGGTGGTTGTGGCGGTGGTGGAGGGTGTGCAGTCGTGGTTGTGGTGAGGGGGTGTTGTGACGGTGGTGGTGGTGATGGTGATGGGTGTGAAGGTAGTGGTGATGGTGATGTGTGTGGCGGTGGTGTTGATGGTGTGGATGGTAGTGGAATAGTATAAAGGAATGGAGAGGGAGTGCGGGTGGATGGGGCTTGTGATAATGGTGGGCGGAAAAGAGTCTTGATTGATGTTGGAGCAATGGATGGTGGAAAGGGGGGAGAGGGGGTGGCAGCGCCGGTTTTCCCGCCAAAATGATGGACGGCCATTCTTTTCACGCTCTGTTGCGCCATCTATCGCCAATGTTCAGTGACTGACCACAGATAGGTTCCGTATGTTTTCACTGGTACACTGTATATCTACGTCTATATCTGCATGTGTGTATGTACGTAAATATGTATGTATGTATGTATGTATGTATGTATGTATGTATGTATGTATGTATGTATGTATGTATGTATGTATGTATTTATGTATTTATATATGTATGTACGTATGTATGTATATGTTGTGTATATGTTTGTATGTATATATATATATGTATATGTATGTATGGATGTATGTATGTATATATATATATGTATGGATGGATGTTTGAATGTGTGTGTGTATGACTGCGTATGTATGTATGTATATATGTATGTATGTATGTATGTATGTATGTATGAATGTATGAATGTATGTATGTATGTATGTATGAATGTATGTATGTATGTATGTTTGTATGCTTATACACACACACACACATAAATTGTCTATTTGCTCTTCACACTTATAATTGTTATATATATATATATATATATATATATATATGTGGTTGACGGTTGAGAGAAAAGAGTACTCAATACCGAAGTAGAGTTCTAATATTAATTGTTATTAAGGCTAAATAGTGGGTCTTGTTACTCTGGAGTTTCGCCTGCTTATGACAGGGTCATCAGACAAGAACTAACGTTTCAGTAGCAGACACAGTATAAATAAGGAAGACTTGAGGTGGAGGAGGGGGATTTATATGAGAAGGGATAATTAAGAAAGGGTGGAATTCACCCATTACTTTCACTAACCCCCTATACACCAACCTTCACATTCATCACCTGCCTCCCACAGACCAGTTAAAATGCTATGGCTATGCCATGTACTACCCTTTATCACTATCTTCTTTCACACAGACCTATCCAATTCTTGCATTTAATTCAGCCTTCTGAACTTCCCTCACTCGTGAACACAGCCCTAAGTTACTTGAACTTCTCCACCTGCTTCAGTGGAACTCCCTTCACATGTAGAGTACACGAGCTTCCTTGAGAGGACGAGTGTCTTAGTTTTCACAGTACTGATTTTCATTCCAGCCATTTAGTACCCGGCATCAAACCTATCAAGTGCAACTTGGAGATCACCTTCTGTCGAATTAGATAATACCATGTCATCTGAAAATTCCAACCGACTGATTCTACACTTGCCAGTCATGATACCACTTCCAATCCGGCCGCACACGACAATTCTCTTCATGAAAATAATGAACGGGAGCGGTGACAATACGCACCCTTGGCGGAGTCCGATTCCCACATTGAATGGTTTCGATTCAGCCTATTTTCCGAACACAAATATTTCAGTCTTATAGAGACATCAGAGCAACAAGAAGCTGAAATTCGAACCCATACTCCAGCAGAACCTTCCACAGCAGGTCCCGTAGAATGCGGTCATATGCCTTTTCGTAATAAGAAGTCCTCTTTCACAACTGCTATCAGGAATGCGTGTGGGGTACTCCTCTCTTCAGAAAAGTGCATCCTCGCGAAATGGAGAGCATACTTTGCTGATCTCCTAAGCCCGATCACAACAGCATCTTTTGACGTACACGAGTTTCACCAGGAAGTGATGACTTATCTCTCGGAGACTGAGATGACAAGAGTAATCAAAAAACTCAAATGTGTCAATGCCGCTGGAGAATAAGAAATTCAGTCAGAGATGTTAAAAGCTTTAAATAGAGAAGGTATTATTTGGCTGACTTGTGTGTACCAAGTGCCCTGGACCCCTGGAAAGGCACATAAGCAATGGTATATACATATATATATATATATATATACGTACACGCATACACACATGCACACACACACACACACAAACACACAAACACACGCACACGCACACGCACACGCACACGCACACACACACACACACACACACACACACACACACACACACACACACACACACACACACACACACACACACACACACACACACACACACACACACACACACACACACACACACACACACATATTTATATATGCATATACACTCTAAGCAAGCATGTCGGTACTAAACCCTATATTTTCTTCATAAGAGTATCTTAACACCGAAATATTGAAATGTAATATATAAATGTAATCTTTTGTCATTTCCTTTGTTTTACTTGTTTTTGCGGTGCCTCGATTCTCTGACAACCTTGCTTTGTTTATGTTGCTCGTTCCTGCTTTAATAACTTTTAACACTTAGAGTATTTCACTGTTGCACAATGTTCATCATTATATGATTTGAAGTGTTGGTAGTATTCGCATTGCATTTTGTTATATTTTCCACCACAGAAAAAAAGGTAGGACATCTCGGGACCACACATCAACGACAGACCTTTTGTTGTGGTAATCGGGTTACCGTGTACCTCAACGACTATGAATTACCACTGCTTCTGTTAACTGTCCTCACTCGCGAGGGCGCACGCAAAGACTAGTAGAGGCAGAAATAGTTGTAATTTTCTATGGTCGTCCATACCGATTGCGTTCTGTGTTGAAGTTTTGTCTGTTTGTGGGAATTTTGGTATTGTTTCGCCTTATCGTTTTACGATATTGGTTTCGTCATTATCATTAGAAAGATGAGGTATATGAGGTCGACAGCCATTATAGATTTACGCTATATATGTATGTATGGATGCATCCTTGCCTGCATGTGTATGTGTATGTATATGTGTATGTATATATATATATATATATATATATATATGTGTATGTATATATATATATATATATATATATATATATATATATAAAACATGAGAAGAAAGAAGAATACTGCGTGGTTGCACATGGGTTACATATGATAAAAATAGTCCTTCATCAGTGATTTGCCAAATCACTGACGAAGGACTATATATATATATACATAAATATAAATTAGCGAGAATCGCATTTCGGCTATTGGAAATTAGCGAAAAACAACTTCCGAGATGTGTGGCAAGCGCTCCATAGAAACTAGCGAACTAGAGCAACAACATACGTTAAAAGGCCAAACACACTGAGACGATGGTTAAACCATTATTCGCAAAGCCATAGAAACGACCAAGCTATTCGGGTCAAACAAATAATAAAATAATATATAAGTTTAGCCCAGGTTCAATCGGGGGTGACCACAGTAAGTAAGGTACTCAATATATAGCAGAGTATAAATATTTAATATAGAAATGGCTTTTACAGGACTAGAACTGTTTAATTCGGAGAAATCATCAGGAAGCCCATTTCTATATTATATATATATATATATATATATATATATATATAAGGATGTATCCGTATATAATGTGTGTGTGTGTGTGTGTGTGCGTGCGTGCGTGCGTGCCTGTGTGTGTATGCGTGTATGTGTATGTCAACAACACAGGAGAACAATACAGTACAATGATGATATATATTAGTTTAACGCTTGATGTCTTAGGAAAATACATTTAACGTTCCGGGCGTTAGTCGCTCATTAGACGGTAGGATGAAAGATAGAAGAAATGGAAGGACGGAAAAATCTAAGAAAAGGAAAACGGAAATTTGTTTAAAGGGAGATAACGAGTGTGTGTCAACCATTTTGAATTTACCTGAGTATTCAGAGTATCATCAGACAGAGGGAAAGAAATTAGAGAGAGAAAAGTAAGGGAGAGAGTTAGAAATAAGAAAGAGAAAGGATAGAAAGGATATAGGAGAGAGAATGAATGTTCACTTTTTTATCTCGTCCCCCTTCTCATCCACTCCTCTCTTTGTTTGAAACATTTTTTTCAGTTGTTATTCAAACCCACGTGAAGGTTGTTATATGTACTGCTCACCATAAGGAGAAATTTGGAGATGGCGAAACAGGTTAATGTACATTACAAGTTATTTCATTAAAAATGGAAAAGAACAAAATATGTATGACCGAAATTGTATGATGAATTTGATTCTGTCGATGTTTTTGTAGTATTGGTAGTGGTGCTAATGTGTTTGTGTAGTGTTGGGTGATAGAATGGTGACAGTGGATGTGGTATGGTGGTAATGGTAGTGGTGGTGGTGGTGGTGGGTATATGGATCGTTATGTGTTGGGGTGTTGGGGTGTTAGTGGGTAGTGGTGTTTTATATATTTTGTTATTGTTATGGATTAGCAGTGTCGGTAGGGCATCGGAGAACATGCTTTATGGTATAGAGTTACATCCCATTACGTTCTGAGTTTAAATCCTGCCGATGTTAGCATTGCCTTTTATCATTACGGAGTCGATAGAATAAAGTACCAGTAACGCACTGGCGTCGATTTAATAGACTTGCCCCTTCCCCCGAAAATGATTGGCCTTGTGTCTAAATCAGAAACCATTATTATAATGGTTTGGTAGTATCGGTAGGGCATCAGACAAAATGCTTTATGCCATAGAGTTACGCCCCTTTACGTTCCGAGTTCAAATTCTGCCGATATTAGCATGGCCTTTCATCCTTACAGAGTCGACAACAGCAACGAACTCCCGTCGATTTAATCGACTTTGCTCCCCTTTTTGTCTTATGCCTAAATCAGAAACCATTATAATTATTATTTGCTTGGTTCGGACGACTGGTCTGTGGATACGACCTTTGATGTGTTCTGAGATTGATGTGACTGAAGCTGTTGCTATTTGGTTTAAATCGTTTTAAGTTGAATTCTGAATGAAGGATATATGCAGGGAACAGTTTCTAGAGGGGTAACATTCTGTGAGGAAGGAGCGTGTGTAGTGGTTATTGCTGGACACAATATATATGATGAGAGGAGGAGACACAAATGTGGCAGGAACGCCTAGATGAAAGTGGAATGTGGTCAGCCAGCTCTGAAATAGATGCGATTATAGTAGTGGTACACATATCTGCCAGAGGCTGGAGAGTGTCTGTCAGGTCTCTCTTGTAGAGACAGGTGGGAAGAGAAAGTGGAGAATGGAAAATTAAATTCTTTGTTTTTAGAATATGAGTGAAGGTGACGTCCTCACGAGTATCCTCCACTACCAACTAACTTACACTCCACCTCTAGGTCCCCGCCAATAGGATGCAGAATACATTGCCCCGGAGGACGGTGAGGGAGACGCACTGAAACAGCCACTCCACTTCTCGGGGCTCGCACCTGGGGGCAGCCAACTCCGCTCCGATAGCAGTAGGTAGGGATGTGGTCTGGGTGCCAAGAACGTCGGAAGTCTCCACTGCTACAGACTCAACCACAAACCTGTCCAAGAGCGGCCGATACTTGGACAGTATATATATATATATATATATATATATATATATATATATATATATATATATATATATATATATATATATATATATATATATATATATATAAGGGAAATGTGTGCGCGAGGCAGTAACCGGTGGCATGAACAGAACAAGCTGCTAGAGATAGCAGCCTATACTATACAATTTCTGGTGCTCAACAGCTGAGAGAGCGCATCCCTTATGTCTACACGTGCGAAAGGTAGTTTACTTTAGTTCTCTCTAGTAGTGCGGACAATATCGGCCTTCCACGTTCTGATGACCCACAGGACCGAATTGGAATCCACTTAAATGGCGAAACATTCTCCTGGTGAGTCTGTACATGTGTAACTTAGGTATGATGTTGGTTTCTCATTTTAATTTATACTTTTAATTTTAATGTTTATCCTATGCCTCTATTAACATATATTCTCTTCAGGCTGGTGGTTTGAAATTCCTGTAAAGAAAAACACACTCTTCTGTGTCTTTCCCCTCTATATATTGTATATATATATATATATATATATATATATATATATATATATATATATACACGTGGGAAAGTGAAAAATCGGAGAATAGACCGTTAAAACATGTTTATTGAAAATATCACCTACGTACGTTTCGCCCAGTTGGGCTTCTCAAGGGCATAAACGGTCACAAGTGTTCCTTATATAGTTTGGAAAGAGATTTGGGGGTTAAATCGACATCAAGATTCATTGTTCGCAAAAATATCTTGTTTTGATTTTGTAGCAGGTCAAGGGAGGTAACTTTGGCCGGTGTTAGGGCAGTCTTTCCCGGATAATTTTTGGTATGCAGGGATCGTTTTCTGGGTGTTATTTTGCTGCGCCTGCCCGCCGGGGTGTTAAGACTTGTTGCAGGGAGATCCAGTGTGTTATTTCACTCTCCATTCTTAACCCATCTAAAGAAGGATATTTTTAAGCGATGTGTACAACTTATCGCTGTTTCAGCTCTGCTGTTGATGAGCTCGTGGGGTGCAGTTATGATGTGGTAGAGCTCCATGAGGCAAAGATCGCATTTCCTCTTGAAGTTGTACGGTGCAGCCCTGTCGACAATCTCCCAGTGCGTGGAGAAGCTATATATATATATATATATATATATATATATATATATATATATATATATATATATATATATATATATATATATATATATATATATGCTCCCAAAGCATAACAATATATATATATATATATATATATATATATATATATATATAATAATAATAATAATAAAATGTGGAGAGGAGGCACACGAGTTAGGATATATATATAGGAAAACAGGTAAATAAACCAACTAATACCTTAACACTTCACACAAAGTAAAACATTTCGGTTTAATCATTTTCTAACTCAGAAAAAAGTGAGAGAGAGAGACAAAAAAAGGACAAAAATATTTTTTTCTTCCTCATAATCGTCTCTTTCTCCCTGTTTTCATATATATATATATATATAAACATGAGAAGAAAGAAGAATACTGCGTGGTTGCACATGGGTTACATATGATAAAAATAGTCCTTCGTCAATGATTTGCCAACCATCATTGATATTTCATCGCATTAAAAATCATTTATTTATACCTCAGATATATTTAATATAGAAATGTCTTTTACAGGACTAGAACAGTTTCATTCGAAGGAAATAATCATCAATGAAATAGTTCTAGTCCTGTAGAAGCCATTTCTATATTAAATATTTACCCCCGATTGAACCCGACACACACACACACACACACACACACACACACACACACACACACACACACACACACACACACACACACACACACACACACACACACACCACACACACACCACACACACACACACACACACTCGCTCTCTCTCTCTTTCCCACACACACCACACACACAGACACACACACACACATATATATATATATATATATATATATATATATATATATATATATATTAAAAGAATAGAGGTGTAACACACGAGTTATGATATATTGGTAAAAGGAAAAGAAAATGCTGACAAATTGTTCCCAGTGAAAAATAGTTTAATTAGGAATAAGTAAAAATTAGTAATAGTATTGGTTAGTATTCAGTTTTGGTTTTAAGTTTTACCGGTTGCGCATTTCTAATGCTTTTCAAAAATAATTTTGAGATAGAGCGCCCTTGATGTTTGTTCTAATCTGATTAGTTTTGGAGATTCTACCTGTTTTATGTAAAAAATGTGGTTCCAGATGTATGAAAAAATTCTTGTGGTCAAAACAATTTTGATTGGTCGGTAGAGGTCATGTGAATGTTAAAAATTGATTTTGCGCCAAATGTAGGTTTGTCTCGGCTGGTTGCGAAGTCACTGAAAAATAAGTCTTTCAAGACAAATATGTGTGTGTGTGTGTGTGTGTAGTAGTAGTAAAGAGGTTCGTTATTGTGATAATGGTCAGCAGGGATGTGTGTGCGAACCGCAGCCTGTTGACAGTTCAAATGCCTATTAAGACAAGTGTGTGTGTGTGTGTAGCAGAGTAATTCGTGGTAGAGGGATGGTCAGTAGGAATGTGTCTGTACGTGTGTGGGGGATATTTTAACATGTTAAAAGATTTTTTCAGCTCTTGTCTTATACGGAGAAGTGTGTGTGTGTGTGTGTGTGTGTGTGTGTGTGTGTGTGTGTGTGTGTGTGTGTGTGTGTGTGTGTGTGTGTGTGTGTGTGTGTGTCTTTGTATGTTAATGTACGCGTGTGTATGTGTGTGTGTATATGTGTGTGTGTGTGTGTATATGTGTGTGTGTGTGAGAATGTGTGTGTGTGTGTGGGTGGACCAGTATTTTTGTGATACTGGTAAAAATGGTGTACATTATTCGATATTTTCAGTAAAAACGATTCTCTCAATAGAACATCAAAAACCTTAATAATAAAAGGTGTGAAATGATATATAGTATTGGCATAATACGAAGGTGTGTGAGTGTCCAGATTGTACGTACTGCAAGGGGAATCCATTAGGCTTTGCCGTATGGAATACTTGTGTACAAATATGTATATGCCCATCAGTGTGCAATGCATGTGTGCGTATATGTATGTGTGTGTGTCGGCACGTTTATATCTATAGACATCAAAAGGTATGCAAATTTGTGTATATTTGTATTGCACCATAGAACATGTGTGTTTACGTATGTCATTGTGTTTATATGTGGATAGAGATGTATGCTGATGTAGGTATGTATGTTGACGTGTGTATGTTGTGGGTTCTTCTTAGAGAGAAATGTTTAGACGGGGTCCGTATTTGTTAATAAAGTGAGATGCCTTGCTGATGCGCTGGGTGTGGGTGGCATTATCTTTAAATTTGTAGAGGGGAAAGATTCTGAGGTTGGGATGATTTTGGGCGGCACAGGTATCAATGTGTTCACTCAGTGGTATTGTCCTATATTCCCGTATTTTAATTTGGGATCTATGGACAGTCATGCGTTGGCGGAGGCTGTTTTTGGTCTGGCCTATGTATTGTTCTCGACAACCTGAGCAAGTTAATACATATATTAGATTTTCTGATGCGCATGTGAAATTGTGTTTTACTATAAAACGTTTTCCTTCTTTGAAATAGAATTCCGAACCCTCTATTAGGTTGATGCATATGCCACAGTTGGGTCTATCGCATTTTTTTACTGTGGGTTTCGTTGTTGTGGTTGGCAGTACTTTGGCATGTGTTAGGATGTTTTTCATGGACTTAGATTGTCTTTTGCTCTTTATGGTATCTTGTGTTCGTAGGATTTTGTTCATTCTATGGTCCTTTTTCAACACAGGGATGTTCTGGAGGATGGTGTCAAAGGCCTCATTGTTGAGGGGGTTGTATGTTGAGATGTATGGAAGAGCTTTTAGTTTCGGTTGATTTACTTTAGGGTGTCTAAGGTCCTGGGTACTGAGATTTAGGGCACGTTGGATTCCATTGTCAATTAGTGATGCAGGGTAGTCCCTGCCTATGAGTGTGTCCTTTAGTTCTTGTAGCCGTAAGTAGCAGATGTTTTTATTGGAGACTATAGTACAGATTCTCTTGGCTAAGTTGTAGGGAATATTAATTTTAACGTGTCTAGGGTGGCAAGAGTTGAAAGGAAGATATTGCTTGGAGTCTGTGGGCTTGTAGTATATGTCTGTTTCTATTTTTTTGTTATGGATCTTAATGAGGATGTCGAGGAAGGGGAGTTTTTGATGGCTGTATTCCATCGTGAAGTTAATATTCGTGTTGAGCCCATTTATAAGGGTGTGAAATTCCTTAAGTTTCTCGATGTTTTCGTGCCAAAGGATGAAGCAGTCATCTAGATATCGCTTCCAGTTCTTTTCTATGTGTAAGTGGAGAGTGTTTCCAAATTTGTTTAGTACTTTAGTGTAGAAGGTGATTTCCAGGTATCCCATGACTAGGTTGGCATAAGTGGGGGCTGTTTTCGTTCCCATAGCGGTCCCAGATTTCTGCCTGTAGGGTTTGTTATTGAAAACGAAGTAATTGTTCTACAAGATAAATTTGAGTCCCTCTATCAAGAATTCTTTTTTGATGCGTTGTGGGAGTTCATTGTGGTAATTATCCAGCCAGAATTGGATAACTTCTATTCCTAGGTTGTGGGGGATGTTGGAGTATAGGTTGACTACATCGAACGTCACTAGTAGGGTTTGTTCAGAAAGGGGCATATTAGGGAGGTGGTTGAGCATATCTAGGTCGTCCCTTATATAGCTTTTGATGTGTTTGAGAAAAGGCTTGAGAAGGGTATCAATGAAGTTGCTAACGCGGTGGGTTTCGCAAGCGGGGCCTGCTATTACAGATCTTAATTTGAGATCATTGGGTGAGGGGACATTGATGACTATGTCTGTGGCTTCCTTGCATGCCTTACTTATTAATTCGCTTTTATGTACTTTAGGGATACCGTAGAAAAGGCTGGATTTACTTGTGAAGTCTGTGATGAAGCTGAATTCCTTGTTAGTGAGTCCTTCTTTGTATTGGTTGATCAGAGTTTTTAGGTTTCTCATAATTTTCTGTTGATTGTAGTGTTCAGCCTTTTCGTAGTATGTTTGGTTTTCCAAAGTGGAGAGCGCTAAGTTGATATAGAATTCTGTCTCCATTAGGACTACTGTACTCCCTTTAATTGTAATGGTTCTGTCGGTTTTAATCTATTTAATTCTTTCCATTCTTTCTTGTTGAGGTTTGGCTTGTGTTTTTGTCTGTGCAAGTGTTGGTAAAGGAAGTTTGTGATGTGTTCACAGAATTCGTCCAGGATTTTATTCTACCTTTTGATGGGGTGTAATTGCTTCTATTTCTGGCTAATGATTCATCCTCATTGTACTGGTCAAATAGTTCTTCACTGAGTCGTAACTTTCTACAGAAGTATGTGATGTCTTCCTTCATTTCATAGTAGTTAGGACGTAGTGGGGTCGGTGTGAATTTAAGACCTTTGGAGAGTAAGTTGATAAGGTTGGGTGTTGGTTCTGCACTAGTTAGATTGATAATTTTATATATATATATATATACTAGTTTGTTAATATTTAATGCAAGAATTTGCTTGTTGTTTACAGCATTTAAACCTCTATACCTCTATAAAAGGAATGTATATTTATTTACTAGAATGTGCAATCTCGGTTAGTCGAGGTTTTTCAACTTATCTTATATATGTGAAAGCTTATCTTATTTAGTATCCGGAACCAAAGTTGTTTAGACCATGTCAGTCCGAAATGAATAAACCTATTATCAAAGATATGGCCAACTTTTCGTGACCATTCTATCGTGACCATTCTGTTGTGATCATCATGAACTAACCATCAAGTGGTGACCATCATGTGACCGCCATGTCTCTTTGTATTGCACATTGTCGCATATTTCCTTTTCATTAAACTTTAAAGTGTGATTTCAGAGAATTTACATATTATTTCTTGAAGGTCAGTATACAGATAACACTAACGTATAATTATAAATCCACTCCCATTTTCTTTCGCTCTTTCTATTCGTCACTCTCTATGTATGTAATATGTATGTATGTATGTATGTATGTATGTATGTATGTATGTATGTATGTATGTATGTATGTATGTATGAATGTATGTATGTATGTATGTGTGTGTACACACACACACACACACACACACACGTACACACAAACACACACACACACACACACACATATATATGTTTATATAAATATATATTTCTCCCATTCTACATATCACTATCTGTATCTCCTCCTCACTCCGACTGACACTCTATTTCCCTCTATTGTCCCTTCTTTCTGTCTCTTCCCTTCTCCCCATCTATCTATCTATCTATCTATCTATCTATCTATCTATCTATCTATCTATCTATCTAACTATCTATCTATCTGCCTCTCTACCAGCCTGTCTATCTGTTTCCCTCTATGTGTCTTTCTCTCTCAGATTCTGTAGCTATCTCACCTCTTTTCTCTAATGTTTTGGCCATGAAATGCCATGTAACTATTTTAATATTTGTTTACTATACAGGGCGAAGCAGACATAACCTCGACAGCGTAACACTGTATAAATGATCGTTCATCCAAGATGGCCTTCTATTCATTATCAGTATACAGATCATATTCACCTATACACAATACTATAATATGAAAAAAACAAAACAAAACAAAAAACGAAAGAAAAACAACGACAAAAGACAAATTGACTAAGAAAACAAAACAAGATCATGCTTGCAAAAAGTAACATTATGTTATTAATTGTTTGTATTAATGACCTTCACCTTAACAGCCAATTCACTAGATCATTTACTACTAGTCGTACTAATCATATAGAAAATCTACTACCCACCCCCCTCTCGCTATACACCCCCATTGTTTACTACTTCTACCCTAAAATAAATTATTACTATATAATAAATTATTACTATATAATTATTAATATATATATATATATATATATATATATATATATATATATATATATATATATATATATATATATATATATATATATATATATATATATATATATATGAAGAAGTGTGCTAGCAGCCGAAGTGTACGCCGAAGTCACATACAAAGTGGGTAACCGAAGCTGCACCAATGTGTATATAAATATACACATTTCTAATATGTAGGTATGTAAACATTCCCGAAAATACGAATTCACCTGTAAATCGAAAAAAAAAGTGATAAACACCTTTAGTCGATTATATATATATATATATATATATATATATATATATATATTCGTATTTTCGGGAATGTTTTCATACCTACATATTAAAAATGTGTATATTTATATACACATTGGTGCAGCTTCGGTTACCCACTTTGTATGTTACTTCGGCGTACACTTCGGCTGCTAGCACACTTCTTCATATATATATATATATATAGTTAGGGAAGCAGAAAATTGCTTATTGTGATCCAGTTCGTGGTTAAGAGAGCCAGTTTCATGGATGGTTTCAACGTACGGTTAGGGGTAACTCCACAAGTTTGTAAGAATTCCGTTCAATCTTGGAGTATAAAGTATAAAAGAGAAAACACAGGTAAGCATTAAGAGAAGGATTTTATCCAGGTATTTACGACCGTTTCATTGGTAAGTGCAACCTTATATTGGTATACTGCAAATGTATTTCAAGAGTAACTTACTCACTATTTTGAAAATTTGGACTGTGAACAACAATTATAATAAAGTGGCTGCTATTTGCAGTATAGCAATATAAGGTTGCATTTACCAATGAAACGGTCGTAAATACCTGGATAAAATCCTTCTCTTAATGCTTACCTGTGTTTTCTCTTTTATACTATATATATATATATATATAATTTGGAAAATGTGTGAAATCCTTGGTACAGTTAGGTATATTTGAAAAAAGGAAAAGAATGACTTCACTTGTAGTTCTAAACAATTATATGATATTATAATTTTATAATTTGGTTTTGTAGATCTAGTAAGTTATTTGTTAACTTCGGTGGGAAGATTTAAAAAAGATTCCTGGTTAACTTTCATGGAGAAAATTAACCAGAATCTGGAAGGGCTAAAAAGTCATGTCCGTGCCATCCATGAGTGAGAAATGGTTCAAGTGATGGCAATTCTCGAAATCGAGATGTAGCCATCATTTATATATGTATATATACATGTATATATTGGTTGTTTGCTCAATACCAAGATTGACCACTTCACTGTAGATAATGTTTAGTTTTAAAATGAAATTTTATGCGGCTTTTGACTAGACATACTTTTAAAACGTGTCCACATAAATTGCACATTAGTTTTGGTGAAACTTGAAATGTCTGTGTTGTATGATTTTGACGAACGTCCTTAGGAATTACAGATCCGTCCTTAGGAATTACAGATCTCGTGGAACATGTGGCATTGATAGTCAGCAAGAAATGCCTTATTGTGTACTCTTATCTGAGATATAAGCCCAGCCACTAACATGCTGATTTTTACCCCAAACTGTACAAGTAGAAAACGTTCCATTAATTTCATATCTTATATCTGATTCTTTATTTCTTATTTCTTCCTTAATATCAACCCGCTTTGTTTAACTGTTTTCACATCTTAAAGCTATCCGCTGCGAGACCTTCCAGGGTTTTTCTTTTATCAATTCCTTATATTCAAGCTCTCTTTTAATACATCCTTAATTATTTTCTTTGGCTTACACTCTCCTTTTCCCTAAACAAGTTTACCATAAAATAGGTTAGGGGTACGCTCGTCAGTCATGCGAACAGTATGTCCAAACAATATGTCCAAACCACCGCAGTTGTTTTTTTTTAAATATTGCCTGGATGGAACAAATACCAGATGCAGTTAGAACGCCAGAGACGGGAGTAAACGATCTCCATTTTATTTACAGAATAGGGTGTATACATTTTTGATGGAATCGTTCCAGGAGTCTGAAGTGATGTTTGTAACACGCCCAAGTTTCAGAAGAATACAGAAGAGAGGATAATACAAAGGATTTATAAACAAATATTTTTGTTTCCATCTTCCAGAGGATTAAAGAAGAGAGGATAACACAAAGGATTTATAAACAGATGCTTTTTTTATCAGATCTGAGATTCTAAACCACGAAAAGATTTCGCTGCCTTTTGAATCCTAAGAGATGTTTCTGAACCCAATATTCTATCTATATTCACTGCTCTCCAACGTTATATGAAGGATTCACTAACCTTAAGAAGATAACCTTTCACATATATTTTAGGTTACTGGACAATTTCATTAGGTGCAGGTTGACATAAAATTAGCGTTTTTAAAAAAAAATCTATAGTCAAACCAAAGATATCACATGCCGAATCAAATACAGAAATCAACAATTGTAATCAATGATCTATCTGACTGACAATGTCACAGTCATCAACATATAGTAGGTCTCTTATTAATGAGGTGAATATTTTGCTCTTAAATTTCATTCTAGCTAAATTAAAGACATTTATATAATATACCATAGTAGTAAAATATATTGTTAAGAAAATAGGTGCATGTTTCACTCAACTTTGTACTGCAAAAGACTCAGAGAATGTGCCCCTAAAGTTAACTCAGGCTATCATTTCTTTATGAAGAGCTTTCATTATATTTATAAACGTTTTCCTTAGTATCCTTGCGATCCCCTTGTGCCTTATATTTCTCAGAGAATTTTGCACTTTTCTTTTCAGTCACTTATAAGAGTCGTTAGAATTAGGATTAATTGATCGAGAAAGAAGCTTTTGACATAGATTTGTTTCTTCTTAAGTCACATTTTTCAGGGTTGTTATCTGTAACCCAGTCAGTGAATCTCCTCCAACTCACCAAATGACTCAGATGCTTTCCGGAAGACTTTTATCTTAACGTGCCAACGATTACTCGGGTGAAGTATGATATCTAATACACTAAGAAAATGGTGGATAGCATCGAACAACTTGAAATGTGTCACGTTAAGTTTCTTTGGTACGTTTGTCAAAGAGTGTTTAGCTTTTGGTGCTATAGTTAGGTTGTTCAATTTGGCCCTGGCTAGCCGATGTTCAGCCCAGCACTCTGCTCCCCCTTATTCTGCAGTCATTACATACTTTTACACCATAATTTTTAACTAAAATATAATCAGCGAGATGTCAATCCTTAGACTTTGGGTGCATCTAAGTTGTTTTATATTTATTTTCCTGCATACAGAAGGTGTTTGTTATTAAACGTTGATATAGCAATAAGTGAAACACCATTTTGGTTACATTCTCATACACCATGTTTACCCAAGGCAGGTTATATGAAATCAGATCCAACCCAGGAGTTGAAGTCATCGATAATTGCCAGCCTATAAACAGCTGATACATTTCTTACTTATTTTCCAAGTTCGTTGTTAAATTGTTCAACAGATTATTCTGTATGTAACATTGTGCGAGCGTAAACACTTATTATTGAAAGGTATCTTATTTTTTTTCAAATGCAGACGGCAAAACTTCTGAGACCTCAGGTTTTTATTTCAGAGTTTACTATCTCATAGAAAACTTTCCTTAACAAAGTCATAAAGTCTAGTCTACCCGTGAGCCAGAGATTACTCATAGTACGTCCCTGTTAAGGGGACCTCCAGCAATCAGAGAACGAACATTTTGTCGGTGGTGCTTTAATCTAATTGGCTAGCAGCGTGAAAGGTACATTGTACATGTGGGTCTGAGTCACATAACCGGTGATGTACAATATTTTCCGCCTCCAGTGTTTATATACCCAACTTATTAGACTATTTTTCATAGTTAAACAACGTTGATGCTACTGACTACTTTCAATTTAAAAACTTTCTATCGTTAAACGGATCTATCAATAGCTTGTTTACACACACACACACACACACACACACACACACACACACACACACACACACACACACACACACACACACACACACACACACACACACACACACACACACACACACAAAACACACACACACACACACACACACACACACACACACACACACACACACACACACACACACACACATATATATATATACATAAACAGATGTATACATACATCATCACCATCATCATCATCGTTTTACGTCCGTTCTTTCACTCTAGCATGGGTTAGACGGGTTGTCCTGTTGTGGGCAGTGTCCAGTCGGGTGACCTTGTCTTGCGCATACAGGAACTGATTCTGGCTTGATTTCTACAGCTGGATGCCCTTCCTAACACCAACCTCACTTACAATGAGTGCTGGGTGCTTTTTTTCCGTGGCGCCTACACGTCCACTTTACAGTGTGGGCTGGGTGCTTTTCTGCCGTGGCACCTCCACACACACTCCCACACATATGTATATATATATATATATAAACATATATATACACAAACACACACATGCACACACACAGCCCCCCCCCCCATATATATATATATATATATATATATATATATATATATATATATACCTGATAATTAACACAAATTACTACAGGTGATACCGGTCCCAGTATTCAATGCTTGTATGTGAATTGGATTTTTAGTATTAAAAGTTGCGATTAATACCGATATCCGCTTGTTATTAGCGTACGATGCAAAGCCTTTGTATTAAGAGTGATCAAAGCTTCAATTCAACATATTTCATTTTTAATCACGCGTAACACGTATTTCGCAAATGACCAGCTTTGGTCTATAATTATTTACGCAATAGTTCATTAACATGCAACTCGATTCTGGATTTCATTTGTTCACCAGAAGCAATGAAGATATACGAACATCGCACAGTTATTGAACT
Source organism: Eledone cirrhosa (assembly GCA_964016885.1). Lineage (NCBI taxonomy): Eukaryota > Metazoa > Mollusca > Cephalopoda > Octopoda > Eledonidae > Eledone > Eledone cirrhosa. Next base: position 270,562,445 of record OZ024743.1, on the reverse strand, counting down.
ATTGCGTAAATGCTTATGGCTCAGACACCATCATTCGCGTAATTACGAATAAAATATGTTTAACTGTAACTGCGATCCTTCTTTATTACTATGTATATATATACATATATATATATATATATATATATATATATATATATATATATATATATATATATATATATATATAAGTTTATCTCGGGTTCACTCGGGGGTAACCACAGTAAGTAAGGTACTCAATACATAGCAGAGTACAAATATTTAATATAGAAATGGCTTCTACAGGACTAGAACTGTTTCATTCGGGAGAAATCATCAGGAATATATATATATGCGAAAATTACGAAGCAAATAATACGGTGTAATTAAGATATATATTAGTCTAACGATTGATGTAGTAGGAAAAATCATAACGTATCGGACGTTAGTCTTTCATCAGCAGATAGAATAAGAAATAAAAGAAGAAACAAAGATACAGAAGAGTGAGAAAGGGAAAAAAAAAAAGACCGAAAAGAAATGTTGGGAGAAAAATCACGCGTTTTCAGTCAGCCATTTTGAGGAAATGCTGGTTCGAGCGTGTCTTAGATAGTAGAGAGGATTTGAAAGGGAGATAATCCATGTAAATTTGAAGTGGATATGTGTGAATCTGGGCATGCGTCTGTGTGTGTGTTTGTGTGTGAATTGTGTGTTGGTTTGTTTGTTTGTCTGTGTAAAGTTGTGAATGGATGTACGTTAGACCGTAACAAAGATGGCTGCTGTGAAATTAAATTCAATTTAGTTTAACTTCGAAGTCGCTGTCAGTTTTTTTAAAAAAGAAATATAACTCTACTTCTTGAATATACTCAGTTAATGATTTTTATTATTATATGTTATAATATAAAAACGACATGTATGCATGTATCTCTGTATATAGAATGTATGTGTGTGTGTGTGTGTGTGTGTATACATATGTATTATGTATATATATATATACCCACACACACACACATATATATATATATATATATATATATATATATATATATATATATATACATGGGTGAGTGTGTGTACATGTATATACACATGTAAAAAGATACATAAACGCACACACATTGTGATGAAGACAGACACATACATCATGTTACAGTAATGGCGTCCATCATGACACAGTGAATGAGAGTCACGTGTGCAATAGCTAACTATAGCCCCCACCCTCTCTATCACTAAATTTCCACTGCTTTTAAATTACAAGCACATTTACACACATCACGTAGCTTGCTGATCGAATTCGAGCGGAATCGAATCCCATTTAGATCATTTCACCCCACGTCACCACACACTCCAGACAACTCCTCTCCATACCACACTACACCACAACGCACGACATCTTAACACGCATCCCCACGTCTCTATTGCTATTTCACCTCACAGTCGCCATGACACTAATTTCAGATTCGCCCATTACGAATTGACAAATGTATATATATATATATATACACATACAGACATAACCACGGACATTCACCCACAAACTCTCTCTCACACACACATGAGCGCGCGTGCACATGCATGCAGAGGCACACATGCATATGTGTTGGCAAGCACACACACATATACATAGAAATGTGCAGCCATATATACCTACAATTCTGGTTCGTTAACAGATTTATTTTTCTTTCAAAGCCAAGTTGTACAGAATGTATCTATACATGTATAGATATATCCTGTAACACACACACACACACACACACACACACACACACACACACACACACACGCACGCACGCACACACACACACACACACACACGCACGCACACACACACACACACACACACACACACACACACACATACACACACACACGCACACACATGATACCATCACACACACGCACGCACACACACACACACACACACACACACACACGCATGATACCATCACACACACACACATGCTAGCATCACACACACACACATGCTAGCATCACACACACACATGCTAGCATCATACACACACACATGCTAGCATCACACACACACATGCTAGCATCACACGCACACATACACAGACATGCTAGCATCACACGCACACATACACACACACATACACACACAAATGCTAGCATCACATACACAAACACATGCCAGCATCACTTACACACACATGTCAGCATCACATACACACACATACACACACATACTTACACTTACCATACATACACACACAAATGCTAGCACCACATAGACACATACAGACATGGCCACGACAGACAAGAGTACAAAAAAACATAAGCCTATATATATATATATATATGTGTGCACTAGATATGCACATATATACATACATATATATATATATGTGTATGTATGTGCATATCTAATGCACATACATACATATATATATATATGTATGTATATATATATATATATATATATATATATATATATATATATA
>OZ024743.1:270552528-270555028 GCA_964016885.1 Eledone cirrhosa | reverse complement strand
TCTTACTCGACGACTTCTAACCTTGCACATAACATCACAGCTTCAAATTTAGCTAAACTACCTAGCCGTAGGAACACGAGCAACCCTGTAGTTAGTACTAACTGTAATTGTAGGAATCGGGTTGATTGCCCCTACCCGGGAAATGCCTCTCTAGTATCATTGTCTACAAATGTAAGGTTGAAACACCCACGTGCCGTAGGGCCTACATAGGGTTAACCGCCAATAGATTCAAGCAGCGTCTTTACATGTATACCCATTCTTTTCGTTACCCTCTAAGAAGGTATATGACGTCTCTGGAATATGCTCATTCAAACTGACAAAGATATCAACGAAAGCTGTCCAGACATAATAATCAAGGAGATGATAAAAAAACGCATTTTCCATGATAGACATCGCAATCAATTCTGACCAAAATAAGGCTTGGAAAGAAGTAGAAAAACTGTTAAAATACAAGGATCTTGATATTGAAATATACATGAAGATGTGGAGCAATAATAATCAGAGCAGAAGAAAGAATGGTATTTAACTACGTTGGGTGGGCCCGTACGGACGGTCTGCCAAGACCTTCAATCGGTGATTCCACCCTGGCGGGAATCGGCCTCCAAGTCAACTCGGCCAAGTCGGAGGTGGTGAACGTCAGCCTCGATGCTGTGAGCTTTGCAGCCTCCGTCTTGGACGTGCGGTCCATTCTCCGCCAGGTTCAGGTGACTCCCAAAGAGGAAGTCCTCATCCTCGGGTCACCGATCCACCCGCCGGCCATCCGCTCCACCATCAGGTCCAGGCTTCAACAGCTCCAGACTCTCACGAGCCGACTGGGCTTGATTGACGGCCACCCAGCTCTCTTTCTGCTGAAGAACTGCTTCGCCATGCCGAAGCTCCTCTATACACTCCGCAGCGCTCCGTGCAACACCCAAACATCTCTCCTCGCTGACCTCGATACTTGTATCCGAGCAGCAGCCGAGGGGATATGCAACGTCAAGTTTGACGACATAGGGTGGCAACAGGCCACTTTACCGGTCAGGTACGGCGGCCTAGGCCTCCGGTCCCCGATCTCACTAGCTTTGCCGGCGTATCTTTCGTCGGTAACCTCGTGCCGCGTCCTCGTCAGCAGGGTTCTTCAAAACACAACAGAACCCTCTGTGTTCAGAGAACGTGAGGCCGCCTGTGAGACGTGGGACCGGCTGGGACTTAGCCCTGTAGACGTACCTCCTCCTTCTCCCCCTGTTGACGTCAAATCCCCCCCAACGCACTTGGGATGCCATCCAGTGCATCCTGGCCTCAGACTGGCCTCAGACAGTGGTGCCTGGCTCCATGCTCTGCCCTCCTTCTCCACTGGCACGCAGCTAGACATCCATAGCCTGCGAATCGACATTTCTCTGAGGCTCGGCCTCCGGATCTGCCAGCCACACCAATGTCGCTGCGGTTCCGCCGTGGACTCTTTCGGCCTCCACCCGCTTTCCTGTCGCCACAGTGCCGGCCGCATTCCACGCCATACTGCCCTCAACTAGGTCATTAAGCATGGCTTGGACGCTGCAGGCTTCCCTTCCCAGCTCGAGCTGGTGCGGCTGGATCGAGCGGACGGCAAAAGGCCAGATGGCATGACCATCTTCCCGTTCCGCGGTGGCAAACCCCTCGTCTGGGATGCCACTTGCACCGACACTTTCTGCAGCCGCAACCTGGTGCAGTCTGCGACTGACCCAGGTTCTGCTGCACGTCGGGCTGAGGGGGCCAAACTCCTCAAATACCGGTCGCTCACCGACAGGTTTGCGGTCGTTCCCCTGGCAGTGGAAACTTCTGGTGTCCTCGGCCCCCCCAGGGCTACCTCCTTACTCACCACCATAAGCGCTGAGCTGGCCAGCCGTAGGTGTGAGCCCCGCGAGTTGGAGTGGCTTTTCCAGCGCGTCTCCCTTGCCGTCCTCCGGGGAAACGCCTTCTCCATTCTGTCCGCCGGGGCTGTGGGTGGGCCCCATCGCGTTCCATTACATTAGTTAAATAACATTCTTTCATCTCATACATATATATATAAGTTATGGTATATCAGAGCATTGGGTATGAAGGTATCATAAAAAAAATAACATGAACAAAGACATAGAATCTTTGCCAGGCTTCACAATACTATACACTATCCCCAAACTAGTTCTACTTGGATCATCCCACATCCTGCACAAGATATTATTGATTTAATAGCATCCCTTAAATAGCACAAACTTCACACACAGCACACACCCTATACGATAAACACCTTATAAAGTAAATACAACTCACACAAAATATACTCCACAAGATTAATGACCAATAAAATAACACAATTGACATTACATATACCATACACAATAGAACAAAGACTAAAATAACACAGGAAACAGCAAGGGGAGGTCCAGACCAACATCAGACTGATGTAGTACACTCACAAGAGTCTACACTCCCCAATCTCCTCAAAAATAAGAACACACAATGCTGCACCTACCTCAAAACCATAGACATGCACCGTATGTAACTA
>OZ024743.1:270542528-270545028 GCA_964016885.1 Eledone cirrhosa | reverse complement strand
GATGGTGGATTGGTAGTATCGGTAGAGTGTCGGACACCATGCTTTGCAGCAAAGAGTTACAGCCCTTTATGGTCTGAGTTCAAATCCCGCCGAGGTTAACTTTGCCTTTCATCCTTACGGGGTCGATAACATAAAGTACCAGTAATGCACTGGTGTCGATTTAATCGATTTACTCCTCCCCTCAAAATTGTTGGCCTTGTGCCTATACTAGAAATCATTATTATTAGGGGTGGATTGGCAGTATCGGTAGAGGGTCGGACGCCATGCTTTCCAGCATAGTTACGTCCCTTTACGATCTGAGTTCAAATCCTGCCGAGGTTGACTTTGCCTTTCATCCTTACGGGGTCGATAAAATAAAATACCAGTAATGCACTGGGTATTTGCTGGCCTTGGGCCCAAAGTAGAAACAATTATTATTAGGGCGGTGAATTGACAGAATTTTTACTGCACCCACTTACGATAATTAGCGTCCTGAGTTCAAATCTCACCGAGGTTAGCTTTGCCTTTCATCCTTACGGGGTCGATAAAATAAAGTACCAGTAACACACTGGGTCGATTTAATCAACTTTCCCCTCCCCTAATATTGTTGGCCATGTGCTTAAATCAGAAACCAATACTTTATTTTCTTAAATTCTAGTATCTTCAATTTTAATTGCGTACTTTTACGGCATAAACTAAGCGTAGATCTGTGTATCTGGGACATGTGCATTCTTTTATTTTGTTTTTGATTTTGTGTTTTCTATTTTAATATACATCACAATTAACCATAAACACATACACTATATTATTACAAAACACTCTAAATGAAAAGTATTCTCATCAATACGAAACCACAAACACGTGAATGAACAGGACTTAACATTGAATAATTTTTTTAATTAGGTTTTGAAAATTTTATTAGTATTCCTATGATACTTTGCGATCTACTGCAAAGCACGAGAACAACACAACATTATTACCGTTGTATTGAAGGTGGATGGCTTACAGGTTAGGATGTTCAGCTCGTGATCGTAAAGTCGTGGCTTCAATTCCTGGTGATAATTCTGTTGAACCCTTGAGCAATACACTCTATTTCATGTTTCTCCAGTCCACACAGCTGGAAAAATGAGTTGTACCTGTAATCGAAAGTGGACCAGCCTTGTCACACATTATGTCACACTGAATCTTCCTGAGAACTGCTTAAGAGTAAAGGTAACATTCCGTTGTTCGCTGAACTGGAACATTCGTTGTTGAAACCGATGGAGGTCTAACATTACCTCATTTCATTCTAATAATTATTTCTACTTTTGGCACAGGGTCAGCAATTATCCCAGTGCATTGCTGGTACTTTATTTTATCGACCCCGTAAGGATGAAAGGCAAAGTTAACCTTGGCGGGATTTGAACTGAGTATGACATGGGCTATAACTCTATGCGTCAATGAAACCGAGAGGGTTTTGAAACAGAAGTAGGCTGATGGGTTTAGAGATGTTATTCTTGAAAATTAATCATAAAGATCTAACACGGAAATATGAAAATCCTCTGTAAAAAGGGTGTTTTTTTTAAACATAAAATGTATGTATATATGTATATATGTATGTATGTATGTATGTATGTATGTATGTATGTATGTATGAAAATATGTATGTTCTTCTGGTTTTATAATTTCACAATTTTTTATCAATAGAGAGAGAGAAAGTCAGTTTCTAACATAGATAGAAGACTCCCTCATTGGAATTTACACATCAACTAGGTAAATATGTATGTATGTCTACATGCATGTGTCTGTGTGTATGCAGGTATGGATGTTATACTATGTGTGGAGTTGTATGTTTCGAATTATATGTGTTCATGTGTATATATGCTTTGTATCTGTACATGTGTATATGCAGTTATTAGATGCAGAATTTTTGGTATGTTTTAAATATTTTTACTGTTCCATTAATGGATTGTACTTGTAATTTCCTAACTAGTCGTGTTCTTTCTGTTTCTGTGAAGTCCAGCTTCTCAAGATTTGTATTGAGGCAGTTACTAATTTATCCCAGTGCCCCAGTAACCACAGGTACAATTCTGAAGGTATAGTCAGGGTGGAGTATTTGCAGATTTCTCATTAGTTCTGCGTAGATATTCTCCTTTTCGCTAATCTTTAATATTATATTGGCATCTGCTGGACAGTTAACATTCACTACTGAGCATGCATTCTTTTTCCTGTCCCATATCATTATATCTGTTAACAGAGAAAGAAGGACAGACACGATAGGGAAATGAATTCTCTCAGAATATGTATGTGAAAATATTTTTTTCTCCCCTTTTTCTTCTTATTATTACTATTATTTGTATAAATATGCAACTTAACAAGATTATTCATATTTGCAATTTACAATGCATATAATGCCGAAACCGGTATATTAAATGCGGAAGTATCCACTTTGTAAATAAATTAATGATATTACACTGAAAGAATCTCTCCATTCAGCATTTTCTACTGAAAAAAATCTTTTTTCGTTTCTACTATTTTTTTT
>OZ024743.1:270527528-270535028 GCA_964016885.1 Eledone cirrhosa | reverse complement strand
ATATATATATATGATAATAAGGGCGCTGCGGAGTTGCAAATGGGTTACATATGAAAAAAGTTTGTCCTTCATCAGTGATCTTCCAACCATCATTGGTATTTCATCGCTTTAAAGACCATATACCTCCGGTTGGTGCGAGCAACGGCTAAAAAAAGTCGTTGGGACACGTAAATAAAGGGGACGCGAGTGTAAACAAACAAAATGGTGAAGCAACAGAAAGTGAGGATATATATATATATATATATATACAATATATTAATATATATATATATATATATATATATATATATATATATATATATATATATATATATATGAATAAAGTTAGTCCTTCATCAGTGATCTTCCAACCATCATTGGTATTTCATCGCTTTAAAGACCATATACCTCCGGTTGGTGCGAGCAACGGCTAAAAAAAGTCGTTGGGACACGTAAATAAAGGGGACGCGAGTGTAAACAAACAAAATGGTGAAGCAACAGAAAGTGAGGATATATATATATATATATATATACAATATATTAATATATATATATATATATATATATATATATATATATATATATATATATATGAATAAAGTTAGTCCTTCATCAGTGATCTTCCAACCATCATTGGTATTTCATCGCTTTAAAGACCATATACCTCCGGTTGGGGCGAGCAACGGCTAAAAAAAGTCGTTGGGACACGTAAATAAAGGGGACACGAGTGTAAACAAACAAAGATGGTGAAGCAACGAAAAGTGAGGAAGAAGGAGTCAAGTCCCAAATTTCTATGAATTTAAATTCGGTGAAATTGTGAACGAGAGAGAATAAAGACCATCAAACCTGGTTGGAATGTGAGCAAGGAAGGGAATTCCGTACAGGTCTAACGGGAGGAAGAAGGGATCTAGTCTGTGAATTCGGTGAACGTAAGTTCTGTGAAATCGTAGACGAGAGAGAGAAAAAAAGCGACCTGCCAGACCAAGGGTGCGAAAGAAAAGAATTACGCACAGGTCAAACGGGAAGAAGGAGGAGGAGGAGAGGTAGTAACAGAGAATGAGTGAGTGAAGAGGCTAACAGAGAGAGTGACTGCTAGAGAGGGTAAAGATACAGAGAAAGAGGAAGCAGTAAGAACGAAATAGACGGGTCACAGCGGGGAAAAAAATATGTGTAAATATGAGAATAAACGTGCTGCGGCGTTGCTAATGGGTTACATATGAATAAAGTTAGTCCTTCATCAGTGATCTTCCAACCATCATTGGTATTTCATCGCTTTAAAGACCATACACCTCCGGTTGGTGCGAGCAATGGCTAAAAAAAGTCGTTGGGACACATATATATATATATACAATATATTAATAAATGGAAACTATATTTATAAAACCATAATTATTTAATTATATATATTTCAAGGGCAAAATTTGTTTTATAAAACAAATTTTGTATTTTATCTGATGAAAGCGCACCAAAATTTGCCTTGGTTGCCCTTGAAATATATGTAATAAAATAATTATGGCTTTATAAATATAGTTTCCATTTATTAATATATTGAATATTTACTCCAGTAAACTGTTGAGTGCTTCATATCAGTTATAACATTTTTAAGGTTGTTGAATCCCAACAAATTAAATATAACTTTTGCGTATATATATATATAAAATTCCGTTATAACGAATACCATTACAATGAACTTTTCAGTACAACGAACTTTTTTCAATCCCCGGCCACACGTTCAATGTTTTGGGTCGTTCTCGTTATGAAGAATTTTTCGTTACAACGAATGTTTTTTTTTACTTGTGAATTTCGTTATAGCGGAATTTTACACACACTCTCTCTCTCTCTCTCTCTCTCTCTCTCTCTCTCTCTCTCTCTCTCTCTCTCTCTCTAGATATATATGGTTATATAGCTTCTAATTGAATGAAAGAAAGCATAGGTAGTGTGTTGGTGTAATGGTAATACATTGGTCAGGCAAGCCAAAGCTGTTGGTTCGTGTCCTATGTAAGTCAATACTCATCCATTTTCCATGCAGATGGTTTTTTTTAAATCCCAACTAACAGACTAATTATATTTAGTCAAATACGGCGTCAGCACATGTTACTACCTAATATATATACATACATACAAGCACACACATATATATATTATATATATATATATATATATATATATCAATGGTCACATTAACTTATCAATGATAAATGTCACCTTGGCTTAACAGTGAGAGATCAAAGACATATATGATATCCCCTTATTTTAAATTTTCAAACTTTTCACTGACTTCTGATCATACAGCATATAACTAATAACACAAAAATGTTTTTTCTTCTGTAAAAAAACTCTCAAAAACGGTTTCGTTACCATACTTTTAATGAAATATGGCAGCGAAATAACCAAGAATTATACAACTAACTTTTACATCATTAAGCTGGTGTTTGGTACATGACTTAAAATAACGATAACAAGTTTTAGATAATATAAACTCATAAAAGCAGTTTTGTATCATAGAACCAAGGGCTATTTCAGACAGTTTGGTATCAAAAGGGTTAAAGACAAACAGTACAAGCGTAACAGGGAATATATCAGATATATGCCAATCTCATGAAAGGCGGAAGTATATTTAGTGCTTTATCTTCGGTATGTAGTTATCTGGTAACGCACAAAAACAGGAGGTTTAAGAATATTCGAAAATATGAGGTTGATGCAATACACTCTTTACATTGTCATAAGGTTTGACATAAAGTGGATAAAGAAAATAAGCAAATAATGATTTCTATTGTAGGCACGAGGCCAGATTTTTTACCTTGTACTTTATTTTAGCAACCACAGGAGGATGAACGACGGCAACCACTCTCAATATCTGGTCTTTGTAGAGTTGCAGAGCACTAAATACAACATTCTGTCATCAGATATATCCTTCATTCTAGAGATCTTATATACATATATATATATATATGTGTGTGTGTGTGTGTGTGTGTGTGTGTGTGTGTGTGTGTGTGTGTGTGTGTGTGTGTGTGTGTGTGTGTGTGTGTGTGTGTGTGTGTGTGTGTGTGTGTGTGTGTGTGTGTGTGTGTGCGTGTGTATGTGCGTGCGTGTGTGTGCGTGTGTGTGTCAAAGAAAGACAACGACAACAGATAAAATGGACAGTACTTTCTCTTCAGTCAACCTCTGGAAATCCTTATAGCTTCGATTCATTAAGGTCGAGACTATTCATTCCAGTGCACATGGGACGGTAACAACGTACAAAAGGGAAACAGGACAAATTGTGCCCTTCGACGAATGACACAAACACAGCCAAAAAATGCTACAAACCAATGGGCTTCAAATGCAAAAGAAGAGATAAAAACGCGCTGGGCAATACTTTAGTCAAAAAGAGAAAAACATAAATAAACGAAGAGGGGTCACATAAAGAGTGACGACTCATCTAGCTACGAAGAGAAATGTGGCCGTGTAAGCAGCCTATGATACAGGAAGTGGAGGAGAGAAAAGTAGGTAGAGACGAAAGAAGCGAGATTAAGAGAGAAAAAAGTAGAAGCAATGAAAGGAAAGAATAAAGGTACATATCGGCTGTGTAATCACAATTTTTAGATCGGCGTTAAAAATAGGAATAAAAAGGGCGCTCCAGACAAAGACAACGGAAAAAGACGGACAGTCTCTTCTTTTATAAACACTCACACATGCACATCTACGCGCGCGCAAACACACACACACACACACACACACACACACACACACACACACACACACATATATATATATATATATATATATATATATATATATATATATATATATATCACTCCCCTACACACCTTTTGAACTCTGTTCCCACACACTTCTCACCTGAGGAAGGGCTTATGCCCGAAACGTCGTCCCCCACTTACCCCCCACTCTCCTGAGCGTGAAATTAATAAACATTTATTGTACTGCCTCTCTGTTTTGTCCCTGTTCAAATTTTTCCATTATATATATATATATATATATATATATATATATATACAGTGGCGGACTAGGTCTAAAAATATTGGTTGCCAGGAGATGAAGAGGGGGGCCCACCTACGTATAGAATGCTATCATTTAATTTTTATAATGAATAAATAACATTTTCGAAAAATATATATGTGGAAACAAAACAGTGCAATCAAATTTTTGCGGAAAAATATCTTACCTTCTCCAATAAAATTTTTTTATTTATTTTGCGAAATCCAGAGAGTTTCAATAATGACCAGAAGTCGACCCTAAATATTACTAATAGTTCTAGGAAAGCCATGAATGACACAACACCCTTTTAACTTTGATTTTTGAAAGTAGGTTTATAATTATCAATTTTCATTATACTTTTGTAGCTGTCTCGGTGGCCTGGTTGGAGGAATCATAGACGGTGGTGATCGTAGTCTGAAGTTCGATCCCAGGAAACCTTTTCAGTTTTTTTTCTATTGGTTGTAAAATAAAAACTTTAAAAAAAGCTACATGAACCTCTTGACCAGGATTGAACACAAGTCCTGGATCTCCACCGTCTCTAGTACCTACTGCTAGGCCACAGAGACAACTACGAAAACCTTATGAAATTGATACTTATAAACCTACTTTCAAAATTTTCAAAACAAAGTGTTGTGGTGTCGTTCATGTCTTTCTTAATGTTATTGCACCTACTTAAGGTCGACTTCTAAATCATTTAGGTGTTCTATAAACTACATCCTCGTTTTGTTTCACATCTGTCTAAACTATATTTTAACCTGTGATCCATGTTTCATTTCTGTCGCACCTCATTTCTCACCCCCCTCTCTCTCCTATTATATATAAGTATAATTATATATATATATATATATATACACACATATAGACCAAAAGTAGAAACAAGTATATTATATTATTATATAGAAACAATTATATTATTATATTATTAATCCCGCCGAGGTTAACTTTGCCTTTCATCCTTACGTGGTCGATAAAATAAAGTACCAGTAATGCACTGAGTAATTGCTGGCCAATAGTAGAAACAATTATTTTATTATCTTATTATAATTTTCATCTTTTAATATACTATCTTTCCTAGTCATGACCATGATTTATATTCACCTAAAAACTCCATACAACACAACTCAACATTTAATTTTTACATTCCTTTTAAACCTCACTATAGCATATACATTCAACTATCAATATGACAATCCTCTTTTTCCTCATAGGTTCTTTATAGCAATTCTATTGTTAACACCATTCAACCATTCCTTTCAAAGGGTCATGACCTCAACTAAAGTGAGTTATTTTTCATCTTAACATCATATGGAAATAAACATTTTGATTGGTTTGTTCTTCAGCTACTTCCAAATAAGGTCATAGAACTCAATTTACTACTGATTTTGAATAAAATTCTCATTGCTTTTGACAACAGCTGATGATATACATGTAAGTAAATATATTCCTTATCTGATATTTTGTAACTAACCCTACATAGATCGATAACGAAATATGCGTACGATGTATTATTATCACCTAGAAACGATCGTAAAGCAGTGAAGTATATTTCTAATGACTTGAATTTGTATTTCATTGTTTTAACTTATATATATATATATATATATATATATATATATATATACATATACTAATTTAACAATTTACCATTAGTATGAAATTCTGTTGGAAAACTTAATTTTATTTCTTCTTTTGTATTTAAAATAATTACTAGACAACCTATTTCTTTTTGTGTGTGAGTGAGTATTCAATTTTAATAATTCAATTTTTTTATTAATTTCATTTTGGCATTTATTCCTTCTATACCCACAGACAACTCTGCTTCGGAAATTTCGTTTCCGTCATCCGTCAGAACTGTTTCAGAAGACTAACATACTTGAAAGACCTTATAACAGAAGATAAGAATAGTTGAAAAGATAAATTTAATGCTTTGTAGATAAATATAAATGTTTGCCGAACATAGTTATAAAAAAATTGATAAGGTTCCTGGTTATTTCAAATCAAATAGAAACTTAGATTGACCAACATAGTTTTGAATCAGGACAAGACTTCTAGTGTCCTTCGCTCAAGAGCAATCTCCCTTCTTACCACCATCGGCACAGAGTTGGCTAACTACAGTGACAGTGACAGTGGAAGTTTGGTTCCTTTGTGTTCAGACCTGGTGTATATGTATATATTTATTTACTACATCACATTAACTCTAAAGTTATTATTTTTCTTTTTCTTAACCTCAATTTGTTTTACATCACAGTAATTTTTAAACCGGACAAAAATCATTTCTTGTTAATACATAAAATGAACGATTCGATCCTTTGACCGTTCCTGGTTGATTTATCTATCAACTATCCGTGATTGTAAAGATCGGATTCAATTCTATCTGCACTTTAGGCTGCGGAGGGTAAACTCTCCAAATATTGGTCGCTCTCCGACAGGTTTGCAGTCAAGCCCGTAGCAGAGGAGATTTCAGGTGTTCTTGGCTTTAGGGCCAGCTCTATACACCGACCATCGGCACAGAGTTGGCTACCCGCCGGTGTGATCCTCCGGGGAAACGACTTCTCTATTCTGTCCGCCGGGGCTGCGGGAGAGCCAACATTGGAGTTCATTTATGTTTATTGCCTCTGTGATTTGTCTAAACATTGCGTGTTTTTTTTTTAATTTTTTTTTTTAGACAAATCACAGAGGCAATAAACATAAATGAACTCCAACCAAAATTAAATAGAAAACATGAGGAGAACAGCAACATCACAACTTACAATTAAGGACAAAATGAAAACACACACGCACATAGAACAAACAACCAACCAGTAACTTGTAAATAAACAAATAAATAAACGAATATAAACACACACAGACACCCGGATGTAACACATGCGCAAACTAAGCACACAACACACACACAAAAACAAGATGGCGTAGGACAGAACAAAGGAGAGGCACAAAAACAAAGAAAAGAATCCCCAGTCACCGAAGAGGTCACATAATGTGTGACGAAAGAACTTTGACAATATATAAACAACTATCTAGTTGTGGAACCAACCAACCAACCGGAAATTTATAAATTCCTAAATTTATAAATTTATTATAATAAATTGAAGTGAAAGCAACTGGTGCGTGTGTTTCTTATTGGCAACATGACCCTCCCAAAGTATAACAATATCGGTTTCAACACACGTTTTCAGATAAAGAATCTTGCTAAACAAATTCAGAAACGAAATATATATATATATATATATATATATATATATATATATATATATATATATATATATATACTCTTTTACTCTTTTACCTGTTCCAGCCATCCCGCTGTATATATATATATATATATATATATATATATATATATATATACTCTTTTACTCTTTACCTGTTCCAGCCATCCCGCTGTATATATATATATATATATATATATATATATATATATATATATATATATATATATATATATATATATATATATATATATAAATGGACTTCAAATAATCAAATATATATATATACATATGTGTGTGTGTGTATGTGTGTGTATGTGTGTGATGTTAGATG
>OZ024743.1:270512528-270522528 GCA_964016885.1 Eledone cirrhosa | reverse complement strand
CACGTATACATTTCAATCAGGACAAAATTTTGTTGTAAAAAATCACTTCACTTGCTCATCAAAAAATTTATTTTATGCCATTAAAAGTAAAGGATGCAATGAAGATTATATAGGACAAACTAAACTCACACTCAGAAACAGAATGACAATTCATCGCCAACAATTACGAGACTCTACCACAAGACAGATACCACTCAGTGCACATCTAGACATATGCGCAAGTAATAAGACACCCAAATTCCAAGTCTTCCCATTTTATCTTTGCGTTGACAATACAACAGAACAAATACGAATAAATAAGGAAAATATGTTTATTCAAAAATATAGACCAGCATTAAATATAGTTTAATATATATTATGTCAACACCATAACATGCTAACCATCCAAACAGACACATATATACACACACACATAACATCTATATTCGAAAATATAAACCAGAGCTAAATAAACCTTAACATACGTTAATACTCTAACAACTTAACATGCTAACTATACCCTACACACACACACAACTCCCTCCCCCATTTCTACTAACGGAATCATTTTGCTACACACAAATATATATATATTCCCTCCATCTTAACATGCTAACCATGCTCCCACACACACATACACACACATATAACACGCATACACACACATATAACTCCCTCCCCCATTTCTACTAATAGAATCATCTTCCTACACACACACACACACACACACCAGCACACAAATAAAAATACATATCTCTACTTTCTTTATTCTCCATTCTGTCCGCCGGGGCTGTGGGTAGGCCCCATCGCGTACCGTTATAGTTGTTGTAGAAGAAACAGGAAGACAACAACTGGAAAGTTTGATTTTCTAGAACTTGATGTTTGCTTAGTATTTCGATGGTCCAGATATTTTGTAGGACAGTTTCTAAGATCACCCACACCAACTCTACCATCATTACCACTAACTTCACTACTATTGGCCTACTGCTACAGATTAAGTTGCTGTGACATACGAGAACAGTATAATACTCTTAAATACGAACTACCAAATTTATCCAACTTCACTTTCTTTATTTCAATAGAAAGTCTGAATTTTGACACCGCAGCACATCAGCCATACTCACTGAACCAGAACAATTCTCCCCATCCCTTTTTTCTTGACCATTATCTTTTGTTTGGCACGAAATTCTCTAAATGGCTACAAAAAAATTCCCAAATATGGGCGCAAAATTTAATGTACTTGTTCACGTGACAGTCATAATTTCATTTATAACCAATCAAATTACATTTATAAAAAAACCCCTTCTTGAGCCACTTTTTTTAAGTAAAAAGAAATTCAAACACAAATTGGCGCGAAAGTTGATGTGCTTATTCACGTGACTGCATCAACCAACCAAATTTCACTCATATATGAAAAAAACAATCTGAACCCCCCCCCCTTTTTTTTAAAGGCAAATATAATAAGAACTTTGTAACGCGAACTGGCGCGAAATTTATTATACTTACTCACATGACAGTCATCAACCAACCAAATTACTTTTCTAAAAACCTAGCATTTCGAGCCACCTTTTTCCATATAAAACAGAAGTAACATTCGAACACCAACCAGATGCGAGAAAAATCACAAACGCTCCATCTCAATTCTACTTTTGAAAAGCACAAGAACTGCGAAACCGGTAAAGGAACCAAATAAATATTTTAAAAGACTCCAGTTGCATTTTCGATTTCATCTTTTTTCCTCATATATATATTTATATATATATTAGACAAGACAAACACACACACGCACACACACACACATCCACACACACACACGCACACACACACACAAACACACACACATACACAAATACACACACACACACCTATATATTAGATCTAACATAAATTTAATGTAAATATAACTATAGTTTTTTAAGCTATAAGTCTTGCTGTGAAAATCTACTTTTGCTACTCAATCCATACATAACACATGACCTTTACAGTTAGAAATCTAATCTATGAAGTACTCAATACATTTGAACTTATTTTAAATTGTAAATTTAGCATCTGTTGAGTATTTGCTGTGAAGTTTACAAACATTATATTTCTAGTGGATTCCTTCTTTCCAGCATAGTTATGTCCCTTTACGATCTGAGTTCAAAATCTCGCCGAGGTTAACTTTGCCTTTCATCCATACGGGGTCAATAAATTAAAGTACCAGTAATGTACTGGGTAATTGCTGGCCTTGTGCCAAAAGCAGAAACAATTATATTTCTAGTAGATTGGCAGTATCAGTAGAGGGTCGGATACTATGTTCGCAGCATAGAGTTACGCCCCTTTACAGTCTGATTTCAAATCCCGCCGAGGTTAACTTTGCCTTTCATCCTTACGGGATCGATAAAATAAAATACCAGTTATTCTCTGGTATAATTGCTGGCCTTGTGCCAAAAGTAGAAACAATTATATTCCTATTTTATTGCGGCAGTGTAGTTGTTCCGTATCGATCGTTTTTAATTTGATTTATTTTTACTTCTTCAACACGGAAAAGCAACGAAGTTCCTTTATCTCTCACTGTTGAAGAAACTCAATCGATGATGCTTTGCTCTTTCATAGGATTGTACGTAGACTAAACCCGCTGATACATTCATGTTCGTATTGGCAGAGACAATATAATGAATCTTGCTGCAATATTTTTTTCTCATTTTCCTTCCTGTTGTTTCGTCCATTTCAACTTTGCAAATCTTACGCCTTTCATTGTTGCAACAGTCCACTACCGTTCAAGATTGATGGCTGCCTTTTGCGTCCAGTTTCAATTACTTCAACTGCATCGTTGAGATATCACGTGATCACATTCTTATAACGGCATTTCGAACGCTCTCTTCAACGGCCACTACTCTTAAGCTCGCCGTAGAGTATTGCCTTAACAATCCCAGTCTATTCTTCTTCTTCTTCTTCTTCTTCTTCTTCTTCTTCTTGTGAAGGTCGTGGTGGCAGAGTCCTCAAACCCTCCTTCCAGCGGGTCCTGTCAGCAACAACCGTCTCCAACTAATCCTGCTGGATCCCCAAGCGTGACCAGCTAAACTCATGGATGTTATCTAACCATCTTGCTCGGGGTTTACCCCTGGATCTCTTGTCGGTTGGTTTTGCCCGTAAAATCTGTCCAGTGATTCTTTTCTGAGACATTCTAACCCTAAGCTCATAGTATCGGAGCTGTGAACTTTCAATTCGGAGAAATAGCGGCTCTACTATACAAATCATGTCTCCAATTCTGCGTAACTGTTGTCTCAATACGAGGTATATCTACCTGCTGCTGGACCACCTGATTGAAGTTGTAGTCTTGGCAAAAATTGTTTATTATATTTCGTAAATGGCGTACTTAACAATCAGTCGGCTTAATGGTATGTCGACGGTCGTGAAGGTGTGTGTCTTTGTGGTAAGGCTGTTTGGCTTATGATCGAAAGGTCATGGGATCAATTCCTGGCTGTGTTAAGCAAGACACTTTGTTCCACATTACCCCATTCCATTCAACTACTTAAACATAATTTGACTCAGTAAATCAAAGATCCATCCTTGTTACAGATTGTGTCATGCGGAATCTTTCCGGGAACCAAGTTAATGGTACACGTGTTTGTGGAATACTCAACCAAGTGTACGTTAATTTCAGGAGCAAGCTGTTATATTTATCAAACGACTAGGACATACGTCGAGCGAAGTGACGGAGGTAAAAGCTACCTTCTCCACACACGCTCACTCTTTCACACAGACACGTACACACTTACATATACACACACACACACATTCACAAACATACATATATACGTACACGCACATATCGACAATACAGAAAATGCAGCATTTTGTTGACAGTTTATGCCTCTTTTATGCAGAATTGGTGTGGTGAGTCATATTTGCGTCCGGGCTGTTGTCATCAGAGATCGTACTGTCCTAATATTTGAAATTCTTCACACAGTCCTGGATTAAAACTTGGTGAGAGTCTAAGCTAGGGCTTCCTAACCGTTTTTTCGTCATCACCCACTTTCACATAGAAAATGTTTCTACCGCCCACCTGTATAGTAAATATTCAAAAGCATACCAAAAATGTTTGGTAAAAGTTTGTTGCTGGTTCATTATTCCCATTCAGCCTGCTGTTTTTATATACAGGTTAGTTGCATATTTCCTTTGAATATATTTTCGGGTGGCATATGTTGAAATACCTTCTTAAAATCCTATATCGTCCACCAAAATTTCTGATCGCCCATCATTTTCTGTTCAGTTGCACATCACACGCCCAACAGTAGAAATAGCCAAGGTTGGGAATCCCTGGTCTAAGCTGTATAAATCTTAGACGCTCCCTCGTTAAAATAATTATACCAGAAGGCCTCACAAATAATGAAGACATACCTTTTTTGATTATTTTGAAACTCCATTTTGTTTGAGGACCTAGACACATGCTTATTTTACTAAATCCTTTCATTACTGTTTATGTGTTTCAATTAATTTTGAAAAAGCTAGATCCTATAATTGCAATAATAGATCTTGAGATCTCTGTGCTGCTGAAGCTTTGTAAATCTTTATGACAACGGAAGTATTTTAAAGTAAAAATCAGATACAATTTCGGCTTGTAAACATAAACTATAAAACATTTTATCTTAATGGATAATACAAGTCTACACCTCAACAATCTACAGATGATATACAGCATGATGCAGTGGTTAAGAAGAACCAAAATCGTGTAAAACAGAAGAGACACAAAGTAACATTAAAAGTAGTCATTGAGGAGATAATAGAATGTGTGACAAAAGAACTTTTACAATCAACAACTAGCCGATTGGGAAATTATAATAATACATTAAAGTGAAACCTCACGTATAACAATATTTGTTTCAACATACGTTTTCAGATAAAAATATCTTACAAATCAAATACAAAAACGAAGTGTATATATATATATATATATATATATATATATATATATATATATATGTATGTATATTGCAAGAGATGTCAACATGAATGGACCTGTTATTTTTATCTAAAGACATTTTTCCAATTCCATCCCGCCCGTTCACTCTATCTATTTTATTTCTCATTCTTTCTTCTGATGAAGGACTAGCGTGTCCGAAACGTTAAGACCCTCTTCCTGCTATATCAAGCGTTAACCTAATATATAACTTCCATATACTGTACATATATATATATATATATATATATATATATATATATATATATATATATATATATATATATATATATATATATAAACAAATAGTAGAAAGGAAAAAGATAAAAGATTCTTTTAGTAGAAAATGTTGAAGATATTTTTTTCAGTGAGATATTAAAACATTAATTTAATTACAATACCGGTTTCAGCATGTATGTGAAAATTAATTAATTTTTCTTCCCCTTTTTATTTTCATTTTCTTCATTATCATTATTATTATCAGTAATTGTACAAATATGCAACTTAACAATATACTGCATATCCGCAATTGACAATGTTCATTTCTACTATTTTTTTTAATATATATCAACTCGTGTGTTTCTTTTCTACATTCAATCTCTCTCTCTCTCTCTCTCTCTCTATATATATATATATATATATATATATATATATATATATATATATATATATATATTAAGATAAGCAGAACAAGTAAAATTCAACCAATTTTTTAAAATAAATTAAAAAATATAATATAAATAGTTACCTCTTCTAATGGCCCTTACTGATCAGTTTCGCTTTGTAAAACCCCAGAATCCAATGGATATCTGATGGAAAACCAAAGCTCATCAGAGAAGCATTTTCCTTTCCTAGGGCTAAACGACCCAGGAACGATAAAATATATGACCTCCTGCCAGCTAATACAGGTCTTATATATATATACATACATACACACACACACACACACACACACACACACACACACACACACACACACACACACACACACACACACACATATATATGTGTGTGTGTATGTATGTATGTATGTATGTATGTATATATATACATATATATCAGAGTTTATATGGTTCGTTGATTATTCAACGAATACAATTTTACAATAGATTAGAAAAACTCGACAGTGATTTTCTGGAGTATTTAATATTATTCACAATATTAATAAATGAAAAATATTCTCATAATCAAAATATATATTTTATTATACATATTTCAAAGGTACAATGGCGTTTAAGTACGTTTTCATCAGATAAAATGTATGCTACATACCTCTACGGTTTTGATTATTCAATATATATATATATATACATATATATATATACATATATATATATATATATATATATATATATATATATATATATATTTATATATATATATATAATATTTTACTGGTTTCCGATATTCAACTGCAGATATAATAATTGTTTCTACTTTTGGCACAAGGCCAGCAATTATGCGAGTACATTACTGGTACTTTATTTTATCGACCCCGTAAGGATGAAAGGCAAAGTTAACATCGGCGGGATTTGAACTCAGAACATAAAGGGCCGTAACTCTTTGCTGCAAAGCATGACGCCAGACCCTCTACCGATACTACCAATCCACGACATTACGGTTTAAACTCCACACAGCTACTCAATTTTATATACCAGAATAAGAAAATGTTTGTATGCTCAAACATTATCTAATCTTGAAGTCGAATAATTTAGCTGATAAAAAAATAATTAAATAGTTTATTTATAATGACCTCAGTTGCTATTTCTTCATAGTGCTGCTATGGTGCAGCTGCAGCTCATGAAAACATTCAGAAGTTAATCTAGATAGTATAAAAAAAGAAATGAAACGACTGACATGGAGAAATAAAATGGCATCTGACATTGGTAAGCAAGAGAAAACACCACTGGCTCATATACATTGATTTAGCCTTACCTTCTGTCTCACCTATCGGAATGGAATCCCGTCAGTTTCGGTGATGAGCGTTCCAGTTGTCCGATCAACGAAACGGTGTGTTCATTATTCGATTGGCAGTATCGGTTGGGCATCGGACACCATGTTTTTCAGCATAGAGTTGTGGCCCTTTACGACTTGAGTTCAAATCCCGCCGAGGTTAGCTTTGCCTTTCAACCTTACGGAGTCGATAAAATAAAGTACCAGTAATGCACTGGAGTCGATTTAATCGACCCCCCTAACATTGTTGGCCTGGTGCCTAAATCAGAAACTATTATAATAATGTATAGGTGACAAGGGATTCTACAGACACGTCTACCCTCAATGTAATCAGGTGAGTGAATTGGAGCAACATGAAATAAAATTCCTTGCTCAAGCATTCAATGGTACTGCCGGGCTTTTACAATGCAGGTACAGTCTATCCAACTGGAATCCAAACAGTCACCGTCGGCCCAGTTTCGCTTACAGGGTATGGGTCTCAATCGAGGTAATGATATATGACACTTGCCCAAGATGTCACCCTATGGGATCGAACCCGAGGTCTGATGATTACGAAGTGAAATCCTGAACCATTCGGCCATGCTACGTACACATCTCACCAATAAGTACTATATAAAACATCTATGTAGTGATTTTATTTCATATGTATATGTACATGCATATATATTTAATTACATAATAAACAATACATTATAATTAATTCATTACCAAAGGTTTCAGGAAACTAGACGATCCTTACAGAAACATGCTGTTCGTTCATCAGATGAAATAGTTATGTTTTGGATATAGATATCTATTAAAACTGAAAGTGAGTCTGAGTTAAAATAACATCTTATAACGGAAAAAATGAAATAGCTCTGTACTACACACAGGGCACTTTTCTTTCCTTTACCTTTACTACGGAAATACTAAAGGTATATTACCAGGAAGGAAATGACTAGGCAAGAAGTAAAGGGAAGAAGAGAAAAAATACGATGTTAAGGAACAAATTCTAAATAGATTTTTCTCTTCTAAGCATTTATTTTTCCTGGTACTATACCTTTAATATTATAATTGCTCCGCGATCTTCTCCTTGGATGCTATAGCTTAAACCCTCTAATTGGACTGTTACCCTACCTCCTGCAATGAACAAGTATTTTTGTTTGCACATTTGATTCACACATATAAGATATATATATATATATTCGTGTGCATATATATATATATATATATATATATATAGGAAAAAGTATGACCCCGACGGCAGAGCTCAAGCCGTTTCGACGGCTATTTCTGAGTCCAGAAATAGCCGTCGAAACGGGTTGAGCTCAGCCGTCGGGTCATACTTTTTCCTATTTCCCACTCTACTACCCTAAGTATTGAGTACTCTGGCGCGTTATGGTCCATCTGGTTCCTTACCACAATTCCTTTGTTATATATATATATATATATATATGGTGGCTGCCAACTCGTTTTCGAGTACGGCCACTACTTTATATCCATGTAGGAGAACCCCTACCGATGCGCTGAACGAGTGTGACTTTTTAGTCCAGCCCGACTTGAAAACTCTGGTACAAACACTACACTTGTGACAATTACTGACACATAGTGCTGGGCCCATGGTACCATGTGACGACAAGTGCAGAGAGATCTCAAGATATAAAGCAATGCCTGTGCCGTGAAGCTTTTATAGTGAGCAAAGGCATTGCACAAAGTCAGTCCCACTCTCTTAACCAAGATGATATTTAACAAAAAAAAGAACAAGTCAACATCATTGGATACCATCAGGGAGAGATGACCCCTTAGCATTTGTCAAGGCAGAATTCTAGGAGAAGGAAAACTCTGATATATATATATATATATATATATATATATATATATATATATATATATATGGTGGCTGCCAACTCTTTTTCGAGTACGGCCACTACTTTATATCCATGTAGGAGAACCCCTACCGATGCACTGAACGAGTGTGACTTTTTAGTCCAGCCAGCGACTTGAAAACTCTGTTAGAAACACTACACTTGTGACAATTATTGACACATAGTGCTGGGCCCATGGTACCATGTGACGACAAGTGCAGAGAGATCTCTTGATATAAAGCAATGCCTGTGCCGTGAAGCTTTTATAGTGAGCAAAGGCACTGCACAAAGCCAGTCCCACTCTCTTAACCAAGATGATATTTACCAAAAAGAAGAACAAGTCAACATCATTGGATACCATCAGGGTTGCAGGTGTTATATCAGAGTTTTCCTTCTAGAATTCTGCCTTAACAAAGGCTAAGGGGTCATCTCTCCCGGTGATTTTGGATGGCCATTGACTCTTAAGAGCTCGTTTGCCCTTTGACAGGTTTTGTTTTTAGTCCTGCAGGATGTCCAAAGTCACCCTCCTCACCAAGAAAACTTGGTGGGGTTGCCAGTTTAGTCGCCAACGATCCGACCATGAGACAGGTTGTACTGGGATACATGTTACCAGTAGCACCAACTGGTATATATATATATATATATATACCTACATACATACATACATAAATTCACACACACACGTAGACACACACACACACACACACACACACACATATATATATTTGTGTGTGTGTGCACTTGCCTATAGTGCCGTTAACAACCTTATTCTTTTCCCTATAAACGCTCAATTGTAATTCGAAATTGACTTACTTATTATCAGAAAATATCTGTAAATAATTCTATCATCATCTGTGACAATAAGAGAATTATATGTCGTTATCTTTACGATAATGATAAAACAATATACCAATAATTGTGAGATAATGATCTAAAGATACACAATGAGGCCTCTTTATAATCAATTGATTCACCTGTTTGTTATGTAATAATGAGGAAATAAAACATCATTAATTATGTGATAATTATCATAGAATACAACTGTAGCAATGAGACGATATAACATTGTGTGTACTCGCTAACATGCGCCATTTCTTAATGAGCTACTATGTTTTTATGCTTGTTACACACACACACACACTCTCTCTCTCGGACATTCTTGTTTCTCGGTCTATTTTTATTCATATGTTCATATTCGCAACAACGCAGCACGCCATTTTTCATTCATATATATATATATACATATACATATATTGTTATACTTGGGGAGGGTCATATTGTT
>OZ024743.1:270492528-270507528 GCA_964016885.1 Eledone cirrhosa | reverse complement strand
GAGTGCTCAAGTCGTGCTACCAATGTAAAACTCTTTACATTTGCTGCATTCAATCCGGTAAACCACATTTGTTCGCTGACTCATACCTGTGTCACGGTTAGGACAATTAGTCAGCGAGCATTGGTTATTGTTGACTCTAGATTGCTTTTTAGGGAAGGAGTGTGCTAATTGTATGTCCAGTCTTCTTTGCGGATATCTGTGGTTATGCTTTTGCTGAAGTGTGGTACTTTCATGAAGCAGGTGTTAGAGGAGGTCTTATGCTTGCGGTTCACTGTGGATGTTCTTAATCCGTTCGTCTTCAGTACATCTATGAAGTGTGCAGTGTGAGTGATCTGGTCCTCTGTATTGCTGCATTTATTCCGTATACGCGTAAGTTCATTTCTTATGTATCAGGTTTTATCACCAAGGGGTAGGGCTGATCTATAATGTTCAAACAAGTCTCTGTTGGTGGTTTTCCTATAGAAGTTGGTTTATATAGCACCTTCTTCTGTTATTCTAGCCTGGAAGTCCAACAGGGACAAGTAACCATTTTTATCGGGGTGTTATATGGCAAATCGTATGTTATCTATGGTTGAGAATGCCGTAGATGTCATACAAAAAACACATTGACAAATACAGAAACACCAACAAAAATACAACAGTCAAT
Source organism: Eledone cirrhosa (assembly GCA_964016885.1). Classification (NCBI taxonomy): domain Eukaryota; kingdom Metazoa; phylum Mollusca; class Cephalopoda; order Octopoda; family Eledonidae; genus Eledone; species Eledone cirrhosa. The sequence goes on along the minus strand of OZ024743.1, from coordinate 270,506,882 downwards.
ATTGAAACCAAAGATTACCAGGTAACTAACCTTTTCGTTACCTTCATCTTACAGTCCATTTTGCATTGTTTAGCCATATATCACTTTCCACATTATATATTATATACAATGCTTCAAGCAAACTACAACATTCTATTATATATATATGCGGCGGGCCTTGCATCGAAAGGGAATCGGGTTAATACTCTCGAATCCGAACTCGGAGAGTGCTCGTCCGGCGGTGGAATTTAACGCGTCGTCGCGTCATCGAAGCCGGCGGTCGGACGAAGCAGCGGCAACGCAAGCGAGCCCGGAGACGTTGCCGGGAGCCCCGGGAAAAGTTCTCTCTTCTGCGTAAAGGACCGCGTCCGTGGAATCGGCTCGTCCGGAGATACGGATATGGTACCTGTAGAGCCAGGGGTTATAGAGAAAAGGTGGAGTTGGAAATAGCACGGAAAATATATTTAAGTGTCTTTTTCTTTTTTTTTCTTTTCTTCTTCTTTGATTCGGTAAAGTGACACTATTGAAAAAAATGAGAGGAACAATTCTTTTTAAAAAAGGAGTTTTATAATGTATATGAAATATATGAAATATATGAAATATATGAAATATATGAAATATAACCGGTTTCCATGTATCAGTGTGAACCATCTTATCAAATGTTGAATATTACAATTAAAAAGAATTAAAAAGAATTAAAAAATTTAGAATTTAAAATTAAGTGTTAAAAAAATACAACTACAAACACTACTACTACTACTACTACTACTACTACTACTACTACTACTACTACTATGACTACCTCTCTCTATATATAATGGTCCCTTTTAGACCCAGTCTTCATAAGACAGACCTTTTCAACATTTAATTTTAAATTAAAAATATTTTAAATTTAAAAAAAGAAAAAAAGATAAACAGGTCCTTAAATATATTTTCCGTGCTATTTCCAATTCCACCTTCCTCCCTCTCTTTCTGTCTCTCTCTCTCCCACTCTCTTTCTCTCTCTCTCTCTCTCTATATATATATATATATATATGTGTGTGTGTGTGTGTGTGTATTTGATAATATAATGTTATTCAATAGGATTTTTACGTATAAAAAATAAAAATGTTAAGTAGCAGGTAATTCAAATTAGGGAATAGAAGTATGAAGTACTGAGAAGTAGTCCAATCTGTCAAGCCTGGTGGCTTAGCCCTGATCGAGTGGACTTATAATAATAGATATTCCAGCCATGACCATCTCGTCTATTTAGCAGCTGTAGCGACTACGTAAAGCCTCTCTCACTAGCTTCTCACTGTTATTATTAAGACAGGGCGGTGGATTGGCAGTATCGGCAGAGAGTCGGACACCATGTTTTGTAGAATAGAGTTATGGCCCTTTACGGTCTGAGTTCAAATCTCGCCGAGGTTAGCTTTGCATTTCATCCTTACGGGGTTGATAAAATAAAGCACCAGTAACGTACTGGGGTCGATTTAATCGACTTTCCCTTCTCCCCAAATTACTGGCCTTGCGCCTATACTAGAAATCATTATTTAGCCCATCTTTCTGAGGGTCACCCCCCCCCCCCCGAAAAAACACAAAAAGAGAAAAAATCAAACTAAAACAAGTATTCAGCACGTGCAATCAATAAATAAACAGGAGTCTCCCTGCCTCAAGCCTCACGGCTCTGCCATTAATTGTGGCTGTATCGAATGGACTTCCGTCAGTTTCGACGTTGAGTGTGTCCAGTCGATACGATGAGATTCTAAACAGTTTCAGTCTATCCATTTTCACTCACAAGACATAGATCAGCCTATAGCTATGGTAAAACATAATGACTCGTGATGTCTGCAACGTGAACGAACCCGCGCCGTTATGATAGCAAAACAAACTTCTTCACAATTCGGCCGTGCTGCGTCAAACGTAGGTACATGGCCATAATTAATGGTGAAGAAGATAACTTAAGGGAAGCTGTGGAAGGATGAAGAGAGAAGTAGAGATAGGGGGGTGGGGCTAAGAGGGGAACTAAGAGGGGTGAATAGAGAAGGGGAGTAAGAAGGAAGAGCGGAGGTGAGAGATATGAAGAGAAGGGAGAGATAGGCAAAGAGAGAGTGGAACTGTGTGAGGAAGGGAAGGAGAGAGAGCAGCAGGGAGAGAAAGAGGGACAGGGAGAGAGAGAGAGAGGGAGCAGGGAGAGAGAGATGGGTAGGGAGAGAGAGAGGCGCAGGGAGAGAGAGAGGGGGGGGGGGCAGGGAAAGAGAGGGAGCTGAGATAAAGAGAGAGAGAGAGGATATACATCGACTGTGCATGACTACTACTTCGTGTTGTTTATTTTTTTTTACGTCAAGGGTACACGTGTCTGTGGAATGCTTAGTCACTTGCACGTTAATTTCACGAGTACTCTGGTCCGTTGATGGAATAACTGGAACACTCGTGGTCGCAATCGACGGAGGTCCCTTCCCTTCCATTCCATACCATTCCATACCATTCCATACCATAGCTACGTTAGCAATCATTAGTGTCTCCAGTGTCATGTGACACAGTAAATCTAGTTATGACACTTCCCCTGTCATGTGTATCAGACACGCTTCACTGACGTTACATAGTTGTCAAGTGTAACACAGTTGAGTGACAATTTTATTGCCTTTAGTTCCGCTTCCTGACTTGAAACTCTCTTCCCCTATTAGCTTCTCTCTCTCCTTCTCTTTCTCACCCTCTCTCTCTCTATCCATCTATCTATCTCACCTTCACTTTCTCTCTATCTATATATCCATCTATCTCTTTCTCTCCTACTAACACTCCTCCAATTAACATTTCTCCCCCTCCTCTCTCTATCCATCTATCTCTATCTCTCTTAAACACTTCTCCTGCTAACATTTTTCTCTCTCCTCCTGCTCCCCCTCTCCCCCTCTCCTCCCCCTCCTCCTCTCTCTATCCATCTATCTTTATCTCTCTTAAATACTTCTCCTACTAGCCTACTAGTAGTTTTCTCTCTTTCTCCTCCTTTTAAACACTCCCCTACTAACATTTCAATCTCTCCTCTCCCACTTTCTCTTTTACAGTATCTCTCTTTCTCTCTTTGTGATTTTACGATTTCACTCTCTCTCTCTCTTTCTCACTCCTCTGTATTTCTCCCTATTTGTCTTATCATTATTATTATTATTATTATTATTATGTTTTTGGTTTGTTTTTGAGAGTTTTCATTCTTTATTTCATTTTACTTTCCCCGACTTTTTCTCTCGCTCTACTCCTCGTTCCCTTACTCTTTCTCGTATTTTACAGCCTTTCATTCTCTCCCATTCTCTCTCTCTCTCTCTCTCTCTCTCTCTCTCTCTCTCTCTCAACCCTCTCTCTATCTATCTATCTATCTATCTATCTATCTATCTATCTATCTATCTATCTATCTATCCATCTGTCTATCTATCTATCTATCTATCTATCTATTTATCTTTCTCTGTCTTTCTCTCTTTTCGTTTCTTGATATCATAGTCTCTAATTGTTACTCCCTCTCCCACTCTCCCTCACTCTCTCTCTCTCTCTCTCTCTCTCTCTCTCTCTCTCGGTGGTCCCCATCCCTCCACCTCTTTTTATGCCTGTTTCTCTCCCCCTCCCTCTCCCTTAGTCCCGTCTCTGTTTACCTCTCTATCCGCATCCTCCCTTCAACACCCTCCCATTTCATCTCTTCGTCTCACTCCTCCTATCTCTTCACCTCTTCCCTTCTCTTTCAATCCTCCTCACTCTTCACCTCTCACTCCCACTCATTACCCCCCTCCTTCCTTGCTATCCCCTGTCTCATTCACTCAGACTTATTCAGTGACAGGAAATGTAGTTAGCGGGAGAAGAGACAGAAAATAGAAACAGCATATAAATGAACCAATAGCTGTTATTATTTAATTAATTATTCAAATAATTAAAAGGAATGCACGTCATGCAAATGAGACTAGCCATTGCAGTTAGATTCATCGCTGTGTTTGACGAAAATAGCTATTGCTATATGTTCCCTCTGTAGGCGAAATAATGAGTGAAGCTGTCTTCTGATAAATTGACAAAAATCCGTGAAAAGCGTAAGCACAATCTCTGGTATATTTTTCTGAATTAGGGGAATAATAGAAAGCATGTTTACTGTTCCTTGTTTTCACAGCTTATATCGTATATTTATCTTATCTCTTCTCATACACACTGTGCTGTGCATATACATACATACATACATACATGGTGGCTGCCAACTCGTTTTCGAGTACGGCCACTACTTTATATCCATGTAGGAGAACTCCTACCGTTGCGCTGAACGAGTGTGACTTTTTAGTCCAGCCAGCGACTTGAAAACTCTGGTACAGACCCTACACTTGTGACAATTATTGACACATAGTGCTGGGACCATGGTACCATGTGACGACAAGTGCAGAGAGATCTCCAGATATAAAGTAATGCCTGTGCCGTGAAGCTTTTATAGTGAGCAAAGGCACTGCACAAAGCCAGTCCCACTCTCTTAACCAAGATGATATTTACCAAAAAGAAGAACAAGTCAACATCATTGGATACCATCAGAGTTGCAGGTGTTATATCAGAGTTTTCCTTCTCCTAGAATTCTGCCTTGACAAATGCTAAGGGGTCGTCTCTCCCGGTGATTTTGGATGGCCATTGACTCTTAAGAGCGCCTTTGCCCTTTGACAGGTTTTGTTTTTAGTCCTGCAGGATGTCCAAAGTCACCCTCTTCACCAAGAAACCTTGTCAGGTCACCAGTTGGTGCTACTGGTAACATGTATCCCAGTACAACCTGTCTCATGGTCGGGTCGTTGGCGACTAAACTGGCACATACATACATACATACATTCATACATACATACATACATACAAGTACAATCCATTAATGGAACAGTAAAAATATGTAAAACATTCCAAAAATGTTGCATCTAATAATTGCATATACACATGTACAGATACAAAGCATTGGTAAACTTTGTGAAATTATAAAACCAGAAGAACATACATACATACATACATACATTGAAGGAGAATATTTATGCAGAACTGATGAAGGAGAATATGCAGAACTGATGAGAAATCTGCAGATACTCCACCCTGATTACACCTTCAGATTTATGCCTGTGATTATTGGAGCACTGGGATATGTTAGTAACTGCCTCAATACAAATCTTGAGAAGCTAGGCTTCACAGGAACAGAAAGAACACAACTAGTTAGGAAATTACAAGGACAATCCATTAATGGAACATTAAAAATATGTAAAACATTCCAAACATTTTGCATCTAATAACTGCATATACACATGTATAGATACAAAGCATACACACATGTACACATACAACTCAAAATATCCACATCCACACATACAATAACATCCATATCTACACATGCATGCATACATACATATCTACCTAGTTGATGTTGTGTAAATTCCAATGAGAGAGTCTTGTGTCTATGTTAGAAACCGACTCTCTCTCTATTGGTAAAACTTTGTGAAATTATAAAACCAGAAGAACATACATATATACATACGTACATACAAACATACATGGTGGCTGCCAACTCGTTTTCGAGTACGGCCACTACTTTATATCCATGTAGGAGAACCCCTACCGATGCGCTGAACGAGTGTGACTTTTTAGTCCAGCCAGCGACTTGAAAACTCTGGTACAAACACTACACTTGTGACAATTATTGACACATAGTGCTGGGCCCATGGTACCATGTGACGACAAGTGCAGAGAGATCTCCAGATCTAAAGCAATGCCTGTGCCGTGAAGCTTTTATAGTGAGCAAAGGCACTGCACAAAGCCAGTCCCACTCTCTTAACCAAGATGATATTTACCAAAAAGAAGAACAAGTCAACATCATTGGATACCATCAGGGTTGCAGGTGTTATATCAGAGTTTTCCTTCTCCTAGAATTCTGCCTTAACAAAGGTTAAGGGGTCATCTCTCCCGGTGATTTTGGATGGCCATTGACTCTTAAGAGCTCCTTTGGCCTTTGACAGGTTTTGTTTTTAGTCCTGCAGGATGTCCAAAGTCACCCTCCTCATCAAGAAACCTTGGTGGGGTTGCCAGTTTAGTCGCCAACGACCCGACCATGGGACAGGTTGTACAAACATACATACATACGTACATACATGCATACATACATACATACGTACATACATACATAGATACATACATCAATGTATGTATGTATGGTCCCATAATTCCTGATAGAGTCGTAGGGGAGCCGTATTGACATACAGCGTTTCTTGGGAATTTTAAGCCTGGCGGAGCCCATCCACCTCACCAGGCCTGAGTACAGTAGATTTCTTCTAGAGAAAGATAGAAACTGAGAGAGAGGAAATGAGAAAGAGATATAGAGGAAGAATCGACCCCAGACTGGTACTTTTTTATCGCCCTCGAAATGACGGAAGGTAAAGTTGACCCCGGCGTGATTCGGACTGAGAGAGCAGAGAGCTACAACGAATGCATTAAACCATTCTATCCGACGTTCTAACGACTCTGTCAATTCGCCCCTTACATACATCCATACACACATACATGCATGATGGCTGCGCCCTGGTTATCGAGTATGGCCATTGCATGATTTACCATTATCAATAATTATTAAGTAATTCTATCGTGCAATGCCTGTGAGTGAAGATTTTTTTAAAGTGAGGAAAGACTGTGCACTGAGCCAATCCCACTCTCTGAGCGACAGTGGCTATAACCCGAAAAGAAGAAAAGATCAACATCATCGGTAACTACTGAGCCGCAGGTTTTATATCGGAGTTATCCCAGTTTCTTGAGTTGCCTTCACTCCCAGTGGTTTAACCACGCGGTACATGTGTATATACACACTTTTGGATGGCCGTTGACTCTTATGAGTTCTTCCGGCATACATACATACATACATACATACATACATACATACATGTACATATATATGTGTGTGTGTGTGTGTGTGTGTGTGTGTGTGTGTGTGTGTGTGTGTGTGTGTGTGTGTGTGTGTGTGTGTGTGTGTGTGTATGTGGCTATCCTTTAGGTCTATGGGGTATTTTACACGATTTTCTAAGTATTTATAGAAGTTAACTGAGGTTAAACAGTTAAAAATATGTAGTATTTTGTTAAGTACACACCAGCTGAGTGGCCTCATTTGCATACCGAGCGAGTTACGGCTGGAAGAGGTATACAGACCCGATGAAGGGTACTGACCCAGAAACATGTTGATTGTTCCCCAAAGCCAGTGTTGAACAAACAGTGACGATCGGTCACCGGCACGACAGCTTCAAATCGGGCCGTTTGTTTATAAACGAATCGAACATTATTATTAGTGTTCGATCTAACCGATACTTACATATGTATATGTATATGTGTGTTTATGTATATATGTATGTGCCTATATATATATATATATATATATATATATATATATATATGAGTGTGTGTGTGTGTACGGGTGCATACTTACATATGTATATGTATATATGTGTGGTGTTTATGTATATATCATCATCATCATCATCTTCGTTTAACGTCCATCTTCCACGCTAGCATGGGTTAGACGGGAGGTGTCCCACTTGAGGCAAGGTTGGTCGGGTGACCGAGTCTCGCTCATATAGGACTATCTGGCAGGTTTTCTACGGCTGGATGCCCTTCCTAACACCAACCACATTTACAGTGTGGAACTGGGAACTTATTACCGTGTTACCTACACGGCCACATTACAGCGTGGACTGTGTGTTTTTTTGTCGACACCTACACGATCTCGATCTCATCTCATTTATTTGGACTGGATGTTGTGGTACCAACTTTACAGAGAGAGGGTGGTGTTGGTGGAAGTTGGAAGATAGGGTAGGGGTAGTGGATTGGGGTGTATATTTGGTTAAGAAGTGCCTACTGACTGTAGGTTTCGCTTTGTACATAGGCAAGGCGGGTCTTCTGTATTACTGCGTAGCGCCAAAGATCTCGGTCTTAGAGAGGTGCAAGTCTGTAAGGTCGGAATTTATCAGATCGTCACAGGTTTTTCTGGGTCTGCCTACTCCGTAACTACCATCAATTTTGATCGACTTGCACTTTTTTTATACAGCTGTTGTCTTTCGTGCGCATCACGTGGCCATACTAACGTAGTCTTCTCTCAAGTAAACAGCATCTGATCCCTCTTATTCCTAATTTCTCACTTAGTTCATTTACGCTTTGCCGTTCTCGTATATTACTATAACACATCCAACGGAGCATGCATGCTTCGTTCCTTTCCAGTCTGCGCAGGTCCTCTGCACGTAATGTCCATGTCTCACTGCCATGTAGCATTGCTGTTCGTGTAGAGGCATCATAGAATCTGCCTTTCATTTTTAGAGAGAAACCTTTTGTAGCCAACAGCGGTATAAGCTCTCTGAACTTTTTCCATCATGTTCTGACTCTGGCTACTGTACTTTCAGAACGCCCTCCACCACTGCTGATTTCGTCACCCAGGTAACGGAAAGTGTCTACTATTTCTATAGAACCATCTGGGCAATAGAAGGAGCTAGTATCCTTTGGACACTTGCTACTTATTGCACCTGAGCATCGGCCACATATAAAGTCTACATTCTTAGATAGTTTACCTGTCATCACATTACATCTTTTATGTACCCATACTTTGCATTTGGGACATAAAATGGAATTTCTGCCTACTCCTTTCCTACACACTGAGCATGGCCATTTCCCTGAGGGCACCTGTGCCCTATTTTCCTTTCTACAAACTAGAACTTTAGTCTTAGACAAGTTAACTTTAAAGCCTTTTGATTCTAGGCCATTCTTCCATATTTGGAATTTCTTCTCTAGTTCAGCCATTGATTCAGCTATGAGCGTTAGATCATCTGCGTATAGGAGTTCCCATGGGCAGCCGGTTTTGAACTCCTCTGTTATAGCCTGAAGGGCAATAATAAATAAGAGGGGGTTAAGGACAGAGCCTTGATGAACACCAACTTTTACACAATATTCATTGTTAATTCTAACCTTACTGACTGTTTCTTTATACATAGCTTGTATAGCTCTCACAAGCCATTCATCGACACCTAGTTTTTTAATAGCCCACCAGATAATGGAGCGGGGGACTCTGTCAAAGGCTTTCTCCAGGTCTACAAAAGCTAAGTAGAGGTGTTTACTTTTTGCTAGGTACTTCTCCTGTAGTTGTCGTACAAGGAAAAGAGCGTCTGTTGTACTTTTACCTGACACAAACCCAAACTGCATTTCATCAAGATCAATTCGATATCTGATTAGTTGCGCTATAACTCTTTCTGTGACCTTCATGACCTGGTCAACTAACTTAATGCCTCTATAGTTTCCCCTATCTAGAGCATCCCCTTTACCCTTTTAGCAGTTAATGATGATGCTGCTACGCCAGTCTTTTGGTATTACCCCATTCTGTATTACTTGGTTAACTATACGGGTGACCATAGTATGTTCCACCATTCCAGATGCCTTCAACATCTCAGCAACTATCTCCGAAGGCCTAGCTGCCTTGCCTGTCTTCATATCTTTGATTGCCTTACTTATTATACTACCTTTAACTTGCACCGCTGGTCCTTCTATTGGATCGATTTGGAGCAGACTATCTTTTTCCCATTTATTCTCATTTAATAGTCTCTCGTAGTGACACTTCCAGGCTATCTTCTTATCAGTCTCAGTGAGGGAAAGTACACCGTTTTCATTACGGACACAATTCTCCCCGACAATATCACGGTTTTCCTTGACACATTGTCTAGCAATCCTGAACACCTCACGTTTTTGGTCCTCACGTTGTAGAACATGCTTGAACTTTATATTCTTTGCTTCCCTTTTTGCAAGGTACACTTGTCTCCTAGCTTCTCTCCTGGCCACTTGATAGTGCTCTCTACTTCCCCCATCCTGCCATACTTTCCAAGCCTGCTTTTTGGCCTTGATTGTCTCCTCCACCTTACTGTTCCACCACCAAGTTACTCTCCTCCTACTAATAGGTCTGCTCTAGCCTCAGATTTCATCCGTTGCTTTCAGCAGGTTCACTTTCAAGAATTGCCACTGTTCCACTATATTGTACGTCTCTAATTGCTCTTCCTTATTGTCAAAAGCATCAAGTAATAAGCTTTTAAATTTGTCACTGGCTATGGGGTCCTTCAACTTCCATATTCTTCTCCTCAAGGTAGGCCTCCTCTGTCGTCAAGTACGTCTATTCCTGACTATGAGGTCACTAACTACTAGGCTATGTTGGGAGGTGCATTCTTCACGGGGGAGGGATTTAGTGTTTACAACAGACATTTTGTCCCGTCTTCTAGTAAGGATATAATCTATCTGGCTGGCGTGTTCCCCTGATCATAAGTGATCAAGTGGTTTTCTCGTTTTTTTAAGTTTGTGTTACAGATAGATAGGTTATTTGCGCCACAGAATTCCAGGATTCTGAAACCCTCCTCATTTCTATTTCCAACCCCATAGCCTCCATGGATTCCATCATAGCCATCACTATGTTGTCCAACGTGACATAGAACCTGTCCTTTATAACGTCAGGTAGACCAGATTGGGGTGCATAAGCGGATATTATTGTCACAGTAGTTCTATTTAGAACTAGTCTTATTTTAATTATTCTGTCATTCACTCTATTTACGTCAATTACCTTATCTACCCATTTTTCAGCTAACATAATTCCTACACCACCGAGTCCGTTGTCATTTCCCACCCAGAAAAGTTTATAGCATCGTTTTTCACCCACGATGAATCTGGCAGACCCACCTCTCCACCTAGTCTCTTGAATACAACAAACATCAACTTCTTTACGTTCAAGCATCTCTACAACCTCATTTGAGCGACCTTTCAATGTGCCTACGTTCATGGTACCAACTATAAAGTTGGGAGGGTGGGATGGATGGATTGGAGGAGCAGGGAGGGGTGTGGGAGACGGAATTACGTTGGTCATCCGTGTCTGAAATAAAGAGGGGTCCTTGTATTCTGGCCCTGCAGCGGGAGGTGAATCTATCTTTATCTGTGACATTGTCATTGAGTGCTTAGACTTTCCAAATTAAATTCCGAAGTTCACCCATCAAACAGGTCTAAACTTAAGGAGTAGTAACCGAGGTGGTAGCTTTGTTATTCTGATTTGTTAGAGAACTTACTATAAGCCGCTGAATTATGATTGGACCATATAACAATGGTGGGAGGGCGGGAAATGGGTAACTTTAGGAGAAGATTAGTTTTTAGGAAGGGTCCAACAGAATGAGACATATTATTAAAAACATGTAAAATATTAATTGAAAATCCGAGAGAAAAACGGAGAATTTGAATTCTAGACTGAAATAAATAGAAGTTTAAAACTCTGCTTATACTACGGGTAAATCTCAAAATCAACAGATCGTCCGTAAGATAGATTAGATAGATAGATAAATTCTGTCCTTGGGAAGCCAGCAAGGTTTATTTTATACTTGCGATCAGACCGGGGGGGGGGGGGGGTCTTTGAGAGAAAGAGCAAAGTGTTTACAAATTTAGCGAGCGAGATGCAGGAAGGTTCTAGAATAATTAATTAAAAATAATACTAGAAGGTTAGTTTTTAGGAAGGGTCCAACAGAAGGAGACATATTAAAAATATGTAAAATATTAAATGAAAATCCGAGAGAAAAACGGAGAATTTGAATTCTAGACTGGCATAAATAGAAGTTTAAAATACTGCTTATTGAGTCAACTTTATAGGTAACTTTAGGAGAAGGTTAGTTTTTAGGAAGGGGTCCAACAGAATGAGACATATTATTAAAAATATATAAAATATTAATTGAAAATCCGAGAGAAAAACAGAGAATTTGAAATTTAGACTGGCATAAATAAAAGTTTAAAACTTTGCTTATTGAGTCGACTACGGGTAAAAGGAAAGACAAGTATTTTGCTTACATTCTCAAAATCGACAGATCGTCCGTAAGATAGATTAGATAGATAGATAAATTCTGTCCTTGGGAAGCCAGCAAGCTTTATTTTATACTTGCGATCAGACGGGGGTGGGGGTGGGGGGTGTTATGAGAGAAGGAGCAAAGTGTTTACAAAGTTAGCGAGCGAGATGCAGGAAGGTTCTAGAATAATTAATTAATAATAAAACTAGAAGGTTAGTTTTTAGGAAGGGTCCAACAGACGATCGGTCACCGGCACGACACAGCTTCAAATCGGGCCGTTTGTTTATAAACGAATCGAATATTATTATTAGTGTTCCTTCTAACCCATACTTACATATGTATATGTATATATGTGTGTTTATGTATATATGCATGTGTCTATATATATATGTGTGTACGGGTGCATACTTATATATGTATATATGTGTGTTTATGTATATATATATGTGTGTATATATATATATATATATATGTGTGTGCATACTTACATTTATGTATCAGCTGTGCTAGGGCGAGAAATAAAATTCTAATTTTATTTATATATATCTCGAGATAGAGAGAGAGAGAGTGTGTGTGAGAGAGAGAGAGAGAGAGAGAGAGAGAGAGAGAGAGAGAGAGAGAGAGAGAAATAAATATGTAGAGCATCTTATACAAAATCGCGGAGGGGTAGATCCAAATAAAGTCATCTAAAATGAACACTTCACGAGAATCTTTCTTTAATTAAGCAGCTTAAAGATATTGCTTTAGTTAAGCAGCCTAAAGATATTGCTGCAGTTTTTGTATAAGATATTCTTTTGTATAAGGTATTTGTTTCTCTGAATGATTTTTTTTAGCGATGTGCTTTCATTGCGATGTTATGTATATTGGTGACAAATTTACTAATGTACTAGCAGAATGGCCCGGCGTTGCTCGGGATTTGCTCTAGGGTTCTTATATATTTGATATATATTTATCCTTATCGAGCCTCGTGAAATAAATACAAAAAACGTTACACACTATATATACATATGTACACACACTATATATATATAGATATATATATACACATACACACACACACACACACACACATAGCGTCGTTATGTCGTAATGCAGACAGCCAGACATACAGACAGATATTATAAGGGCGCAACGTTATACCTATGTATCTATCTAAAAAGAAAGACTAAGAATTATAGAGAGAGATCGCTAAATCGCGTAATGCGGTCCCTAGAGCATTGAAAAATTGAAATTTTGCCCAAAATTTTGCCCAAAATTTTGCCCAAAATTTTGCCCAAAACACTCACAGGACCATACGTATTACCTGTGTAAAGTTTGAAAACGATCGGTTGGGTGGTTCTCGAGCTTTAGAGAGTCAGACAGACAGACAGACAGACATTCTCTATTTTAGATATATAGATAATATATATTTCGTTTCTGAATTTGTTTAGCAAGATTCTTTATCTGAAATCGTGTGTTGAAACCGATATTGTTATACTTTGGGAGGGTCATGTTGCCAATAAGAAACACACGTTTCTGAATTTGTTTAGCAAGATTCTTTATCTGAAATCGTGTGTTGAAACCGATATTGTTATACTTTGGGAGGGTCATGTTGCCAATAAGAAACACACGTTTCTGAATTTGTTTAGCAAGATTCTTTATCTGAAATCGTGTGTTGAAACCGATATTGTTATACTTTGGGAGGGTCATGTTGCCAATAAGAAACACACGTACCAGTTGCTTTCACTTCAATTTATTATAATAAATTTATAATAAATTTATAAATTTATAAATTTCTGGTTGGTTGGTTGGTTCCACAACCAGATAGTTGTTTATATATAGTCATAGTTCTTTCGTCACACGCTCTGTGACCTCTTCAGTGACTGGGGATTCCTTTCTTTGTTTCTGTGCCTCTCCTTTGTTCTGTCCTACGCTATTTTGTTTCTATGTGTGTGTTGTGTGCTCAGTCTGCGCATACGCCACATCCGGGTGTCTGTGTGTGTTTATGTTCGTTTATTTATTTGTTTATTTACATGTTGGTTGGTTGTTTGTTCTATGTGTGTGTGTGTTTTCATTTTGTCCTTAATTGTAAGTTGTGATGTTGCTGTTCCACTCATATTTTCTATTTAATATTGGTTGTAATTCTTTTATGTTTATTGCCTCTGTAATTTGTCTAAACATTGCGTCTTTTCTGTGTGTAGATTCTATTTTTATTTCTATGTTCTCTAATTTACCCTTGTGTTCTATTTTAGCATGTTGGTAGAGTACAGATGATTCTTTATTATCTTGAAGGTCTCGCCAGTGTTCATTTATCCGTTCCCCTACACTACGAGCTGTCTCACCTATGTACACTATATTTTTGTCTTTACATTGTCCTTCAGTACATCTTATGCTATACACTACATTTCTAGTTTTACAGTTAATATGGGGGCTTATTTTACAGGTTATACATTTCTTATCTATACATGAGGGTCTTTGAAAAGGGTATGTCTTGCTAATAAGTGTTTTTACGGAGGTACCTGGTCTTTCTACTATCTTAATATTGAGTAATATTAA
>OZ024743.1:270482528-270490028 GCA_964016885.1 Eledone cirrhosa | reverse complement strand
ACACCACCACCACAACCACCACTAACATCACCAACACCACCACAACCACCACAACCACCAACAATACCACCACCACAACCACTAACACCACCAACAACAACAACACCACCACCACAACCACCACCAACAACACCACCACCAACACAACCAACACCACCACAACCACAACCACCACCACAACCACAACCAACACCACCAACACCACCACAACCACTAACACCACAACCATCACCGTCACCACCACCACCACCACCACCACAACCACTAACACCACCACCACCACTACCACCACTACCACCACCACAACTAACACCACAACCACCACCATCACCAACACCACTAACACCACCATCACCAACACCACCAACACCACCAACACTACCACCACCACCACCACCACAACCACTAACACCACCACCACCACCACCACCACCACCACCACAACCACCTCAGTGGAATAATTGTATCGACAAAAGTGACGGAAATTAACGAGCGAGACGCTTATGGCCATGTATAAAAACAGGCAAAATGATGTGACGAGTGACAAAGTGTGTAATGTGGGTGTCGGGTAAACTTCGGGTGGGTGCTGATGATAATAGAGGGTGTTGTATATTGGGTATAGATGTGTGATGGGGTGTGTTGTTATACGGAGTTATATATAGAGAGAGTAGGGGTGGAGAGGAAAGAAAAGGAGCGGGAGTGAGATTAGAAACAGGAGCTGAGGAAATTGAAAGACAACTGAATATATTATGAAGGCTCAAAGGCTTAGTGGTTAGGGTAGGTGTTCGGTTAACGATCGTAAGGTCGTGAGTTCGATTCCCAGCGGTATGTTTTGTCCTTAAGGAAGACAATTTGTTTCTCGTTTCTCCAGTCTGCTCATATGGTTGATAGGTAGATTGACTGGTTGTGTATGAATATATATATAATTCATTTTTTAATTTGTTTTGCGAGATTTCTTATCTGAAAACGTGTGTTGAAACAGATATTGTTATACTTTGGGCAACATGACCTTCCCCAAGTATGTTGCATTAACATCTTTGTTTGTTTACATGTCTCGCTCGTTTCACCCTATTTTACGTGTCCCAACGGCTTTCTTCAGCCGTTGCTCGCACCAACCAGAGGTATATGATCTTTAAAGCGATGAAATACCAATAATGTTTTTATTATATATACATATATATATATATATATATATATATATATATATATATATATATATATATATATATATATATATATATATGTATATATAATAAAAACATTTTCGGAGAATATATGTATATATATATATATATATATATATATAAAATGAAAAAATGGCGTGCTGCGTGATTGCAAATGGGTTACATATGAATAAAATTAGTCTTTCATCAGTGATCTTCCAGCCTTCATTGGTATTTCATCGCTTTAAAGATCATATATATATATATAAGGTAAGTTATTCCGGGTTGAATCGGAGGTAACCACAGTAAGTAAGGTACTCAATACATAGCAGAGTATAACATTTTAATATATATATATAATAAAATAACAGATTAAAGTTTAAGCAAAAAATCGGTGCTTTCACCCTTAACGGGATCTTCTGAAACTACACATATATATTTTATATATGGTTTTTAGTCTTCAAATTTATTATTATTACTATATATATATATATGTATATATATATATATATATATATATATATATATATATATATATATATATATATATGTGTGTGTGTGTGTGTGTGTGTGTGTGTGTGTATATATATGGGGAGGGTCATATTTGTGTAATATTGCCAGAATTAATAACAGAACACACTCACTGTTTGGTTGGTTTTCGCTTTTCGCTTCTGTGTCTTTTATATCGGTTAATTTAATTTATTCGGTCCTCAATGTTGCCATTGACTGACCAACAGTCAAAAATACAGATACAATATAGACACAAACACATATATATAGTTTATCAAAGTTCTTTCGTTGCACATCTGCAGCATCGTCAGTGGTGCTCTTGTTTCCTCCCGTTGCATTGTATTTTCTACGCCATCTTTATTTAGTCTGTTTATATATTTATTTATTTGTTTATTTGTTGTCTTCTTTGCGCATGCGTTTGCGTGTGTGTATAGTGTTTTGTTTGATGTGTGTTCGTGATTGGGTGACTGCGTATTGGTTAATGTATTCTATCTTTACTAGTGTGTGTTTATATATGTTTGTTGTTATTGTGCTTGTGAATGTATTTATTTATTTATCTATTTATTTATTTATTTATACTTCTCTTAGGTCAATGTTGTTTGTTTGGGTGTTGTTGTTATTCCATTCATTTTTTCTGTTTAGCCTTGGCCTTCTAAGTTCTACTTCACTGACCTCTCTGAAATACCTATCTGTTGGGTCATTTCTATGTTTAGATATTATTCTAATTTCTGTTGTCTATGTTACCGTCGTGTTGTTGTCTGGCATGTTCGTATAGTACTGAACCGTTTTTTTTTCCTTTTAATCCCCCCCCCCCAGTGTTGGTCTATCCTTTCACCTATGCTACGAGCTGTCTCGCCTATGTATGTTGTTGTCATGTTTCTGCAAGTACCCTCTGTACATCTTATGCTATAGACCACGTTTCTAGTTTTACAGTTTATCCGGGGGTTTACCTTACATATGATACATTTCGTATTAGTATAGTGGGTTTTCTTAAAAGGGTAGGTTTTGCTGATCAGGGATTTTATGGTGGTTCCTGGCTTTTCTACCACCTTAATCTTTAAATGGGTCTTTCTCAGGGCCTTTCTACACTGGTTAGCTAATTTCCCTCCAGAGGTAGCGTTCACAAACATGACACTCTGGTATCTCTGGTTGTCGTACCATCACGTGGCTTTCCCTATCTTATGTCTAGCCCTATCTAAGCTATTCCATGATTTGCTCCTCCTGTATAATGGGCAAATTCCTTTCATGTCCAGTTCTATAAGGGTCTTATAGTTCTCCATGGCTCCTTCGTATACTCTGATTCTGTCTCTTTGGTTGTAGCCAGAGAACTGCATGCGGTTGATGAAGTATTGGATGTGTCTTTCCATTTCTGTTAGGTCGCACATGCGGGACACGTTCTTCATCACTCGTACCAAGTCTGCGATCAGAATATTAAACTTAGCACTACTGAACATTGCTGAGTTTTTGAGTATCAGGTATTTAGAGGCCATGTGTTTAGCATAGTGTGAGTGGAGAATTTGGGCTCTCTCGTCTATAGTGTTAATCCAGAGTTCCGTGTCTGATACAGGTAGTCTATTGTTAGGGTGTTTGGAAGGGTAGTCGATAGTTACAGTTATACTCTGGTGTATGGAATTAGCTATCTGCTGGATGCTTTCCATTGTGCTACGTTCTAAATCAAACTTGTTAGTGCTCTCTTGTGGGGATGTTCTTATAACTATATTGATATCGTCTACGTAACGAGAGTACATGATGAGGTCTATGGAGCTCTCATTAAGGAGATCTTTAAGTCTCCTTTCCCACCATACCATAAAAAGGTTGGCAACGTCACCAGCTATGCTGACGCCAATGGCTGCTCACTCATTTTGGGTGTAGATCTTCTCGTTGAACTTGAATATGTGGCCCTTTAGGGTAGTTTTGATACTAGCCCCTATTGCATGTGCGACCATTTTTCTTACCTGATAATTGTTTTTGGGGGTCCGTATAGCTTTGGTCCACCCAATCCACCTTCTCATGGGGGTCTTTTTAGCCATTGAGGTTATGGTGGGCGGTCTACCTCTTATGGGTCTACTGGGGCAGAAACGTCTAAGGTCATGGCTGTCTAGGTAGTCAGTGTCGTAGGTAAGTCTAAGTAGGAGGCCCAGTTCGTCTGTGTCGACGTCGCAGAACTCCACCTCACTCTCAATGATCATCTCCACACATTTTTCCACAGCAAAATCAATGTTAATGGATGGGTAGAGTTATACCACATCCATGCTGCCTATTATGCAATTGGATAGGTTCCTGTTTTTGTTGCACTCACTGATTCTGCTGAGTAGGTCCTCTGTACTGTTATATACATCTGGGGTCATCTTGATTATGGGGCGTATAACCATTGAGAGGAAGTAGGAGATCCTGTAGTTGCTAACTATATTTGCTCCGCATACGGGTCTTGTTGGTGGTCCTGTTGTCGGGGTCGTCGACTGTCTTGTAGTCTTTGCGGAGCCCATACAAGGGTGGTATGCCATTGTTAGACGCCTGGAAGTTGTTGGCAGTGCGTCTGCTTGGCTTTAGGATGTCGGTCCACATCATCATGTGAGCGTTGAGGATTTTCTCTCTCCCATCATGTATTTGCTGTGCAATTTCGCTCGTGTTGGTGATGTGGGGTTGCATAGCCTTGATGTAGTTCGGTATGCTGTCTATTGACATCCTACCAGACTTATCTGTGGGTAGACATACCACCTCACCATCCCTTGTGCGCTGCTTGAGGCTAACCAAGCCTTCTACAGGTTTCCTTCCAAGTTGTTGGACCTCTGGTCTGCTCTGTCTCTTAGTATACCGGTCTACTATTTGTCTAATCTTATTTCTAGCTATGGTGAACTGTGCCTCTGTCTCGTCATCTATTTGTTGTGGTATGCAAACTCCTTTATTAAAGGGTAACTTCGTAGGATAGATATTACCCATATTATATGTTTTGTCAGCTGGGTTGAAGAATAGTTTCTCTAAGGGGTGTCATTATATCTATCGTCATAGAGGGCGGTGGATTGGCAGTATCGGTAGAGGGTCGGACGCCATGCTTTCCAGCATAGTTAAGTCCCTTTACGATCTGAGTTCAAATCCCGCCGAGGTTGACTTTGCCTTTCATCCTTACGGGGTCGATAAAAATAAAGTACCAGTAATGCACTGGGTAATTTGCTGGCCTTGTGCCTAAAGTAGAAACAATTATATCTATCGTCATAGTTGTATGTGTTGCTATTATTGTTATTATGGTGGTTGTTGTTGTTCCTATCACTAGCATTATTATTATTGTTATGATTGCTAGATGTATTGTTGCTGTGATTGTTAGATGTATTGTTGTTATGATTGTTAGATGTTTTGTTGTTGTTTTTTCCATCGTTATTGTTGTTGTTACTGTTATTTCTACCATTGTCGTTGTTACTTTTATTATGTTTCTTGTTTTTTGTTTGTTTATTGTTGCTACATGTATTATTTCTATTATTACCACTGTGGTTGTTGTTGTTGTTATTCGTATTGTTACCGTTATTACTACTGTGGTCGCTGCTGCTGTGTCTGTAGTTAATGTTTCTATTATTATTATTATTGTGGTTGTTGTTGTTGTTGTTGTTCTGTCTATCGTTAATATTATTAGCCATTATTACTATTTCTCACTCTCCTGCTATTGTTATTGTTATGACTATTACTATTAAAGCTCTTATTTCTATACTCAGAGTTATTGTTTATATTACTACTACGGTTATTATTTTTGTTGTTGTCCGTATAGTTGTTGTTGTTGTTTACTTTTGCATTCCAACGTATTTTTGTGAAAACACTTTCCAGCTCTGTTTTGCACTCAATAGGGTTAATCTTTTTGTAGATAGCAAATTTTGGTGGTAGCTGCAGGATTAACATTGATTTTGCTGTGGAAAAATGTGTGGAGATGATCATTGAGAGTGAGGTGGAGTTCTGCGACGTCGACACAGACGAACTGGGCCTCCTACTTAGACTTACCTACGACACTGACTACCTAGATAGCCATGACCTTAGACGTTTCTGCCTCAGTAGACCCATAAGAGGTAGACCGCCCACCATAACCTCAATGGCTAAAAAGACCCCCATGAGAAGGTGGATTGGGTGGACCAAAGCTATGCTGACCCCCCAAAACAATGATCAGGTAAGAAAAATGGTCGCACGTGCAATAGGGGTTAGTATCAAAACTACCCTAAAAGGCCACATATTCAAGTTCAACGAGAAGATCTACACCCAAAATGAGAGAGCAACCATTGGCGTCAGCATAGCTGGTGACGTTGCCAACCTTTTTATGGTATGGCGGGAAAGGAGACTTAAAGATCTCCTTAATGAGAGCTCCATAGACCTCATCATGTACTCTCGTTACGTAGACGATATCAATATAGTTATAAGAACATCCCCACAAGAGAGCACTAACAAGTTTGATTTAGAACGTAGCACAATGGAAAGCATCCAGCAGATAGCTAATTCCATACACCAGAGTATAACTGTAACTATCGACTACCCTTCCAAACACCCTAACAATAGACTACCTGTATCAGACACGGAACTCTGGATTAACACTATAGACGAGAGAGCCCAAATTCTCCACTCACACTATGCTAAACACATGGCCTCTAAATACCTGATACTAAAAAACAGTTCAGTACTATACGAACATGCCAGACAACAACACGACGGTAACATAGACAACATAGAAATTAGAATAACATCTAAACATAGAAATGACCCAGCAGATAGGCATTTCAGAGAGGCCAGTGAAATAGAACTTAGAAGGCCAAGGCTAAACAGAAAAAATGAATGGAATAACAACAACACCCAAACAAACAACACTGACCTAAGAGAAGTATAAATAAATAAATAAATACATACACAAGCACAATAACAACAAACACATATAAACACACACTAGTAAAGATAGAATACATTAACCAATACACAGTCACCCAATCACGAACACACATCAAACAAAACACCATACACACACGCAAACGCATGCGCAAAGAAGACAAAAAATAAACAAATAAATAAATATATAAACAGACTAAATAAAGATGGCGTAGAAAATACTATGCAACGGGAGGAAACAATAGCACCACTGACGATGTTGCAGATGTGTTTCGAAAGAACTTTGATAAACTATATATATGTGTTTGTGTCTATATTGTATCTGTATTTTTGACTGTTGGTCAGTCAATGGCAACATTGAGGACCGAATAAATTAATATTAACCGATATAAAAGACACAGAAGCGAAAAGCGAAAACCAACCAAAACAGTGAGTGTGTTCTGTTATTAATTCTGGCAATATTACACAAATATGACCCCTCCCCAAGTATAACAATATTTGTTTCGACACACGATTTCATATCAAAAACCTCGCAAAACTATATATATATATATCTGGGGGCACAATATATATATATTAATATATATATAATTAAAACAAAATAAAATAAAATAAGTAAAATGTTTAAAATTTGGCTTCGTTATTACTGCTATATATATTTCGGGTGACAGCCATCTTTGGCTGTGACCTCTTCAGGCAGTCCGAATTAGTGTGGTAGAGGACGAGTACACATGTTGTTGAGGTGTATAACTTTGTCAATACTCTGATATGCCCAGTTCCTGGTTGAGTTGTTATTTCACTGAGGAACTGGAATCATATCCAGTTCCTCAGTGAAATAACAACGCAACCAGGAACTGGGCATATCAGAGTATTGACAAAGTTATACACCTCAACAACATGTGTACTCGTCTCTACCACACTAATTCGGACTGCCTGAAGAGGTCACAGCCAAAGATGGCTGTCACCGAAATATATA
>OZ024743.1:270465028-270472528 GCA_964016885.1 Eledone cirrhosa | reverse complement strand
TTACCAACCTTCCAGGGGTCCGGATAAATTTTCAATACCCGAATTACTTGATCGTTTTTTTTTTGGCTATGCGAATGATTGTTTAACCATCGTCTCAGTGTTTGGCCTTTAACGTTTGTTATAGCTCTGGTTCATCTGAATCATTGAGCACTTGCCTCACATCTCGGAGGTTGTTTTTCGTTATTTCGTGGACCGAAATGCGAATCTCGATAATTTATGTTTATATATATATATATATATATATATATATATATATATATATATATATATATATATATATCGATATATATATATATATATATATATATATATATTGATATATATATATATATATATTGATATATATATATTGATATATATATTATCCTTATCGAGCCCTCTTCGGATTTTAGACTTCACATTTATTATTACTCTCTCTCTCTCTCTCTCTCTCTCTCTCTCTCTCTCTCTCTCTCTGTATATATATATATATATATAAAACGAAGGAAATGTGGTAAGGAACCGGATGGACCATAACGCACCAAAGTACTCAATACTTAGGGTAGTAGAGTGGGTAATAGGAACAAGTAGGACCCCGACAGCTGAGCTCAAGCCGTTTCGACGGCTAATTTAGTCCAGAATTAGCCGTCGAAACGGCTTGAGCTCAGTCGTCGGGGTCCTACTCGTTCCTATATATATATATATATATATATATATATATATATATATATAATATATATATATGTACAAGGGGCTGAAGAATTGCTTCTCCGAAGGGTTTTGGGGTAACGTTACTCGATAGAGTGCGTAACTTGGAGATCCGGGGTCACTCCAGGTAGAGCTGCTACTTCTCCGAATTGAAAGATCACAGCTCAGATACTATGGACATGTGGCTAGAATGTCTCAGGAAAGAATCGCTGGACAGATTTGACGGGTAAAACCAACCGGAGCAAACCCAGGGGTAGACCCCGAGCAAGATGGTTGGATAACGTCCACGAACACTTGGCTGGTCATACTTAGAGGATCAGTGGGACTAGTTGGAGACGGTTACTTCTGACAGGACTTGCTGGAAGGAATGTTTGAGGACTCTGACCCCACAAGCCTCTCAGGAATATGTGGCTGAAGAAGAAGAAGAAGAAGAAGAAGAAGAAGAAGAAGAAGAAGAAGAAGAAGAAGAAGAAGAAGAAACAGATCGAATGCTGGGAAACATTGTACCCGACGTTTTAACAACTCGACGAATTCACCACCTTCTCAACATATAATCTAAACTATAATAAAATAAGGAGCGCGGGACTGCGTACAGTTTATAATTATTTTATCCCATTAGTAAAATAAGTTGGATTACTTTGAATAAATAATGAATGAATATTACATAATTTATTTACTAAATTTCGTGGCTGTTGATTAAATATATTTTGTTTATTTAAAGATTCACTTCTTTAAAATTTCTGAAATTTCAACACTTCCGGTTGGCCATCGCTTAAATAAACATACGAATTTTCTGTCACTAATTTTCTCCTAATGCAGTTTATATATATTATCGTCTTTTTTAATGTATCATGGATTACGTTACTGAATAAATAAGACAGTGACAGTGTAACACTTTCTTCGTTCAATTTTTATGTATCTGTTAGACACGCAGTGACTAACAACAGAATGTTTTAAGTCTGCGTGTCTGACATATATGCATAGAACTCAAGGGGTGTCGCTGGCCGTGGTGATGATCGCTGCCAAACATGTGTTGTAATGTATCGTCTTATTGGCTAATTTCATTGGCTAATCAACCAACGAGAGTAATTGTTGCTCAAAAGCATCCGCCATTTTATTTGCACGTTTATTTATCGTTTCGCTTTCGAATCTTCCTCCTGTATTTCGTCGTTTATCATCAAAATATTTTTCTCGTTTTGGTAAGTTATATTGTTAATTTATATAGGATTTTTTAAATTTATATTAACTATTTTTTTTTTCAGTTCGTTATAACATGCTTTTAATATTGGTTGTATCATATTTACTTGTATATTTGTCCATATTATTGTTCGTTTTATGTTAGATTATTTTAATATTATTATGTTAGACTATTTGTATGTAATATTTAATTTTTATTAATTCAACTATAACAATTATTATGTAAAATATATTTATTTAATATTGATTGTTTTTATACATCTTACAATAATATTTATAAGATCATTTATAAAACAACAATTATATAATCTAATTACATTACAACGATAATTTATTATTAATATATATCATGTTTAACTAGAGTTATTACAAGCGTTGCCTTAAAAAAATATTAAACTAGACCTGAAAAATGCGCAAGCTTAAAGAGCCACAGAATGTTATA
This sequence comes from Eledone cirrhosa, assembly GCA_964016885.1. Lineage (NCBI taxonomy): Eukaryota > Metazoa > Mollusca > Cephalopoda > Octopoda > Eledonidae > Eledone > Eledone cirrhosa. The sequence goes on along the minus strand of OZ024743.1, from coordinate 270,470,202 downwards.
ATAAACCATCAAAAGTGTGGGACTAGAGTTGTTGCTAAAAAATATTGTAATCATTATCTATCGTACAATCTGTGGCATCTTTTTATAAAAATGAGACTCATAACGAACTCAAGACGACACGATAATTATTTAAGTGAATTTATTATATAGAATTCGGTTTAAGTGCATTTCGTATTAATCATTACTAAGCATCTAATATGAGATATTGAACATTAGCTTAAATAATTATCGCGTCGTCTTGAGTTCGTTATGAGTCTCTTTTTTATAAAAGGATGCCACAGAGTGTACGATAGATAATGATTACAATATTTTTTAGCAACAACTCTAGTCTCACACATTCTGTGGCTCCTTTGAGCTTGCGCATTTTTCAGGTCTAGTTATCTATTGCCAATTACTATTTTATTTGATATATCATATCTACATGTATATACACTTGCGTATAATATCAATATACACACTACACATGGTAGCAGAAAACCAACCGAACGGTGGTTTTTCTGCTAGTAACTTTAATGATAATCGTAAAAAACTGAAATAACCATTAATATGATCTCCACCCACGAAAATTGAACGTAGCAACTTCTCTAGAGAAATATCATTGTGGCAAGCAATGCAATGAGATGTCTCTATTGGCTTGATGACAATCACGGCGTCGTATAGCACAGACTTTGATCAGATACAATACGGGGAAACCAAATGTATGAAATACATTTACCTAGTTGGAGCATATACAGACCACACGCACACACACACACACATATATATATATTCACATACACACAAGCACAAACACACACATATAGATATAAACACATACTCATACACCCCCCCCTCACTTATATATATATAAATATACACATGCACAAACACATACATATAGACATACACACATATACACATATACCCATACGCACACACACACCCACAAACACAAGGTATGGTTGATACTAAAAGGAAGCAGCTGATGATGGAAAACCTTGTATCACACCTGAATTAATATTCTAGTTTATTGTTAATTATGAAAAGTAAATCTTGGGTGAAAATCCCCAAACATTCCATTCTTTTTTCGCAATCTAAATTTTCTTTTCTTTTTTTTCTTTTTCTACTAAACTGTATTTACATGATATATTCCATAAATAAATTAGATAAGTAAATACAGATTTACCCTTAACTTAGGAGTTCATATATGTACTTAAGGGTTGGGGGTAATTAAGATGAGAGTAACTGCAGTATGTAAGGAAAGAAAAGTCAATCAAATCAACCTCAGTATTTGATTTGTATTTTATTTTTATCTTTCCCAGAAGGATAAAAGGTAAAGTTGACCACGGCGATATTTCAATTCAGAAAGTATCTAGCTGGAAGGAGGCGAATTGGCAGAGTCGTTAGAATGCCTGGTAGAATGCTTTACGACAGGTATTTCAAACTGAGGGTCCCCTGAGGGCCACGGGGGTCACATATGTGTTGTCTGAGAGCCCCACACGACAACTAATTGCGCACATTACAACTCATTTTTTAAATCTTATATAACGAAGATATAACGAAGATAAAACATGCTCGCTGTAAAAACCTTTGAGCGGGCCGCAGGTGTGCTTGTAAAGGGCCGCGTGTTTGACATGCCTGCTTTACGGTGTTTGTTTCGGCTCTCTGCTTTCTGAGTTCAAATCCTTGCTTTTCGTTCATTCGCGATCGATAAAAAGTACCTGTCTAGTACTGGGGTCGATTCTTCCTCGATATCTCACCTCTATTCACTCAACCTCTATCCTTCCCTGGAAGAAATTTGCTGTATTCAGAACTGGAAAAAAGAAGGGCTCCACCATGTTTTAGAATGCCCTAGAAACGCTGTATGCCAATAAGGCGCCCTTACGACTCCTTTAGGAAGGAAAAAATAGCTGGAACAGATACTACTAAATATGTGTCCGACGCTCTAACGACTTTGCCAACCCACCCCATAAGATGAGAGAATATAATAGCAGTAATATATTGATGGTTTTTATATTTCAGATATACACTCATGCTTAAATCCCATCAACTCACAGTTGACACGTTATATGATTTTACAAGCTAAGAAGGAAAAAATCCTGTTCACTATTGAGCTGTTTTGACAATATATCCAAACATCCCTACCATTGGCTGTAGATGAAAACTTGAACCTATAAACTGGTTCTATAGATTTACCATAGATATTCACATTCCTTCTCCCTACGTTTGATGTAATATTTATGAAAGCCTGGACAAGTAACTTTGATACAATTTTCGTTTCATTTTCTTATGTTTTACACTTTATTTTTTTGTGGTGTAAGGTAAGAGTGATGGCGGTATTTTCTTATCTAGGTCCGAAAACAATGTCCAATACTGTTCATTTGTTTCTTTTTGTTTGTTTCTTTGCTTATTTGTTGGGTTTTATTTTGTTTGTGTGTGTTTTTTTATATATTTATAATTTATTGATTTCACTTTATTGGAAAAATTCCATCAATATCTATTTTTCTTCCTTCCCTTTATATTCTTGTTAGTTAGTTTGTTTGTTTGTTTTTAGTTTTTAGTTTCCTGTAGAGTTTCGACATTGCATTCTGTTTCATAGCATTGTATTGCTTGCTCAAATGTCCATCCAGGTTATCATTTTTATAATCTACTGTGTATGATGTTTTCACCACGACCACCGTATTCTATGATATTTTCGCCTTAGCCTCTGTTCATTCATTGAAACTTGCTAAGCTTTCGACAAGCAAACTCCGGATAACCAAGATTTATTGTTGAAAATTTCATATTTTATAGACATTATTATCTCATTGAGCTATGCATGTATACTGCACCACATAAGCTAAGCTATGCAGGTGAGAATAATGATAGTTAGATATAAATATATGTAGCAGCAGGTTTATAAGTGTATTAAGGTATATTTGGACGGTGTAATATATATATGCATGTATGCTTTTATAAACATATAACCAAGTATATATTTATAAAACATGAAACTCATAAAACCATGTATAAGTTTTATGTCAAGTACTTATACATACATACATACATACGTATATATATATATATATATATATATATATATATATATATATATATATATATATATATATATATATGTATGTATATATATATATATATATAATATGTATATATATATATATAATATATATATGTATATAATGTATAAGCAAGTATTGTACCAAGAAAAATATAGACTGTGTGTATATATGTATCTATGTTTGTATGTATGTATATATGTATGTGTGTGAATGTATGTATATATACATGTATGTATGTGTGCATGTATGTATGTATGTGTATGTATGTATGTGTGCATGTATGTATGCGTATGTATGTGTATTAATGTATGTATGTATGTATGTATGCATTATGTATGTATGTGAGTATGTGTGTGTGCTTGTGTGTGTGTGTGTGTGTGTGTGTGCGTGTGTGTGTGTGCGCGTGCGTGTGTATTCATTTCAGAAGGTAAGTTGATTTTATTTCCAAGTATGTCTATTTTACTGAAGCTGTTTTTTCAGTTTTATTGAGCTCTATGTAAATTCTTTTGCACAAAAAATACTGTTGTTATCAATGAGAACTATTTATTCCTAAAATTAATATGTATATATATATATATATTGATAGTCTGCGGTACTCGAACCTCAGTTTAGAGACGTACTCCATACATGGTAATATATAGTGTGGGTATATTAGTAAAATTAGATGACTGACCGCAGAGCTCGCAGTCGACCCTCTACTTTTAATAATACTAATATATATATATATATATATATATATATATATATATATATATATATATATATATATATATATATATATATATATATATATATATATATATATATATATATATATATATATATAAGAAATGAGTTGTAGACTTTGTTGATAAGTATTCAACAGAGTTATGTCCATAACAGATATGAAGCACTCGACAATTACATTTATCTGGAGTATTAGAATAATAATAATAGTAATACATTTTATACACCAAATATTGTACTTTGTCTGAAGAGGGTATACTATAAATTAGTATATATATAAAGAAATGAATTATAATGCTATAGTGATATATTTTCCATTATTACTAGTATATATGTATATATATATATATATATATATATCTTTTACCTGTTTCAGCCATCCGGCTGAGGCCATGCTGGGGCATATATATATATTCGGTTTGGTTTCTTTTTTACTGGCGTTGCATGGACAAAAACCTATAAATGTTTTCGTTGTTTATCTTAACCTTTGTACTGTGTCTGGTGTGGATTTTATCAACCTCAGAGGGACGAAAAATAGAATTAAATTCGTACGAAAATAAATAACATCACGTGTTCTCAGAATGTATACCATAATCAAACGTTTTTAAAGTCAACCAATGAAATCTCGATATTTTAACACTAATCATATTTTGATGTATTTGCTTGTAAACTTGCTCTTGTGCTTATTTCTTATTTCAACCACAAGAACAATGGGAAACGTGAATATCAGTGTTACGATTGAGAAAGTGTCACTTCACACGTGCACATAAAACCGGTTAAATGCTAATGATAAATGTTAATTAATCTATTGATTTATCATATACTACAAGAACATGAAGGATAGGCACCACCAGGAACAACGTGGAAGCAACAGGGAAGGCATCTAGAGGGCTATGGCGGGAGAGAAGTAATCGATGGTGTCAGTGTTATGTAGCTACTTGGACAGAGACTGGAGTTTGATCAAGTTCGGAGGGGAACCTGGGTGAAGGTTTATATTGCAAGACCCGAAACACTTAGTACGATACAACACTGATGATATATTCAAGGCTTTGCATCCGTAGATGTGTGAAAAACTTTTAAATTTGTTTATACCTCTGTCACTGCAATTGTATTTGTTGCTCAATATTATTTATAAACTGTATATTAGGTATAATCTTTGTGTACAGTTTCTCTCTTTTTCACTGGACGAAACGTTAAAACTCTTTCCCTACTATATCAAGCGTTAAACTAATATACACACATATATATATATATATACACAGGCGCGCACACACACACACATATATATATATATATATATATATACCGTGTCTTGTACTGTATTGGTTGGTTTATTTTTTTGTCGCTTACTTTTCGCAAACATAGAGACATATATATATTTATATATATTTATATATATATATGTATATA
>OZ024743.1:270455028-270462528 GCA_964016885.1 Eledone cirrhosa | reverse complement strand
CCACCACCACCAACAACATCACTGCTGCCGCCCCCGACATTGCTACAACCAATACCATCACCCAAACCAGCACAACCACCATCACCAAAGCCAAAATCACCTACACCACTACCATCACGACCATCACCATCACCAACAACATCATTGCTGCCGCCATCGACATTGGCACCACCACCACCACCACCACCACCACCAGCACCATCACTCAAACTACCACAACCACCATCACCGAAGCCACCATCACCAAAAACCACCACCGCCACCACCACAAAGATCACTGTTTGCTCCACCGACAATGCCAACATCATCACCAAAGCCAACGTCACTTACCCCCCCCCCCCCCCCACCACCACCTCCACCAACATTAACATCACCACCGCCGCTATCGCCACTACCGCAATCGTCGCTGCCGCAGTCACTACCAGCCCTCTACCGAACTACTACTACTACTACTACTACTACTACTACTACTACTACTACTACTACTACTACTACTACTACTGCTACTACTACTACTACTACTGCTGCTGATGATGATGATGATGTTGCTAATACTACTACTACTAATAATAATGAGTTCATTTATTGGCCACAAGGGCCGACATATAGGGGACAATACAAAAGACTGGGACAGTGGGGGTTTACAGAAAAATCGAGTAAACAATATGAATAAACAAAGTAACAATAACAAAGTAACAATAAAGTAACAATAAAATTACAACAAGAACAAATTCCCCAATAGGGGGAGATGACCACCTAGGGTTCGCTCAGGTACCCCACCAATCCTGAACGACCCGACGCTTCGAGAGCACCCTGGAAGGGCACCCCTCTCCTCCTCAAATTTACCTACCTACAGCCCATGACCAGAGTAGGCCCACTCACACGGGCCATTCTCGCCACATTCACCCACCTTTCAGCAAATGTACTGGGGGCAGCACTTCTCTCTCCACCCTCATCTTCCTTTCCAAGTGGAACTTGAAAAAGTTGATGAGGGATTGGCCGAAGAGAAAAGTGTCTGTCTTCAGTCCTTTCAACCTCGTCCACCATACAACCTCTTTCGCTACTGCCACCAGACAGAGGAAAATTGCCTGCCCTTCCTGGCCAAAAGAAGGCGGCGGGTCGATCTTCACTATAGACTCGGCCGATAGCCGGATCCGTTCTACACGCGACAACAGATGTTCAACATAACTCCACAAGTCAGTAATGCACGGACACTGGACGAGTGCGTGCAGAACGATTTCGTCGCTCTGCGCGCACCTCGAGCAGGTCCGTCTGACAGCACTTCCGTGCCTGTAGAGTTTATCTCGAACAGGCAGTGCCCCCCGGTAGCACTGCCAAGCGAGGGATTTTTGGAAATTATCCATCGTCCCCGGCTCGAAAGTCCTCCGGTACAGACTGGTTAGTTCGACTTCGTTGACTCCCAGAGCTAATCCTCTATAGAACTCGAGAGTGGAAGTTCCACTGACCGCATTGCCCGCCTGGTAGAGGGCAGTGAGTGCCTGGCAACATTCCAGATGCCAGTCACCCAGTCTCGGTCTCTTCTCGACCCAAGACTGCAGCTCAGTCACAGAAAGGAGCTGCGGAAATGCCCGTCTGACAAACGGCGACCACACCTGTTCACCGTTTAGGCAGAATATCTGGAGATGCCGCAGCCTCAGCGCGTGCCTGCGCATCATTAACAACGACATGCCTAGCCCTCCACGTAGAGGGTGCTGGCAGCAGATGGACCGCCTCACCAGCGAAACCTGGTCCCTCCACAAGAATTTGAAGAGGAGCCGCTCCAAGATGGCGAGGCGCGAACGGAGGCAAGGGACGACGGTCAGACGATAGTAGATGACGGACGCGATGTACGTGTTCGCCACCTCCGCCCGACCTTTCAGTGATAGCTTCATCCCAGCCCATTTCTGGGTGAGACTGGCTACCCTGCCCGTCACCTCGTCCCAATTCTTATCCACCTGGAGGTCTGGCCCGAAACAAACCCCTAGCAACTTTACCGGTCCGTCCGTCCAGCGCCTAACGACGCTGTTGGACGGCATGGACTTGCCTTTCCAGGTGCCGAGTTGCAAGCCCACCGACTTTTCCGGGTTAAGTTTTGCTCCCGTCAACCTTTCATGTTCCTCCAATAAGTTGCCGACCACCTCGATTTCTGAGGTGTCCGACACGATCACGTCGTCCGCATAAGCCGACACAGCCTTTTCGCGTCCCGGTTCGAGCGGGATGCCCTGCAACAGCCCCAGCTTCCGCAGTAAAGGCTCGAGAGTCAATACGTACAGAAGGGAGGAGAGAGGGCACCCTTGACGGACCGATCAGGAGACCTGAAACGGTTCCGAAAGGTGGCCATTAATTTTGACCATCGAGCAGGTGCCGCTGTGCATTGCAGCGATCCAGCTTCTGAAGACGGGGCCGAAGCCAGCCGCCTTGAGGATAGCCTCCAGGTACCGATGGTCGACCCTATCGAATGCTTTCGATTGATCTAAATTGATCAGAGCCCCACCGAAGCCAGGTTTACACCCTACCCTCTCTATGATGTATGGCATTAGGTGTAGGTTGTCGTGTATGGACCTGGTTGGGATTGGGCAAGTTTGCGCCTCCCCAACCAAATCCCCGACGACAAGCGCCAACCTCTTCGCTAACACACTGGTCAAAATCTTAAACTCTGTGTTGAGCAGAGTTATGGGCCTGAAATTGTCTAATGTGTCCCTCTTGTTCTCGTCTTTCCTTATCAGCGTCACTACGCCCCGGCTCACACGACTGGGAATACTCCCGTTTTGCTGCCAGTTGCAGTAGAGGGCTTCGAGGAGATTGGAGAACAAGTCTGGCATATTTATGTAAAGCTCGTAGGGCAGACCATCCAAAGCGGGTGACTTTCGCCTCATGCAGCCGACAAGGGCATCCTGAATCTCGCCTGAAGTAATTGGCCTTTCGCAGCGCCCAGCGTCAGCCGCCGAGTGTTGCGGCAATCTATCGAGGTAGGGACTGAAGTCCGCCACCATCTCTGACCAACCACTTCCTCCGAACAACCGAGCAAAATGTTGGCGAAAGGCCTCACACATCCTATTGGAATCGCTCAGCTCGTGTCCGTCTCGGCTCGTCAAAGACCGAATTGTGGTTTTATTACCACGCTGCGCCTCTGCCACGCGGGCCCATCGAACAGCTTTGGTTCCCTCGTTTCTCAGAGCACGCGCCTTAGCTCTGATAATGCAACCTTCGTGCTTTGCATTGAAGAAATGGTCTAATGCCATTCTCGCCGCTAGCACCTCAGTTGCAATGCCACTACCAATAGCCTCGTCTAACTTATCTACCAACTCCCCCTCCTTTCTATTTTTCTCTAATGCTACTTCTTTGCTAAACTCTATCGACATTACTCTAATCTCTCTTTTGAGAGCCCCCCACCATCTATTGTCGACGACTCCCCCTGTCAACTTTTTCTTGACTAAATTGTTGACCTGGTCCCTGTAAGCCTTACGTGCCGGAAATGACATGTTTAGCTTCCAGTAACCAGTATGGTCGACTTAGATAAGACGAGTAGCTTAGGACCTACGCGTCTTATCTAGGTCGACCATACAGATCACAAACTTGTGATCTGAGTAGGCGACCGTTTCAAAACGTGGACAGCTTACACTATTTCTGTCTATTTTCCTAATGAATATCCTGTCTATATACGATCAAATGACCCTATGCGGTTAGCCCAGGTCCACACTGGCGCGTTAGGGAAATCTAGTCGGTACCTGTCAGACAGTTGGAACTGGCTGATCAGGTTCTTGAGGCTTTTGCACCCCCCGCTCCTATCGGATACTCCCACACAGTCCCAGCGTGCGTCTAAGATGCCGTTCCAGTCCCCCGCTAACAGTAAAGGGCGAGACGTATCCAGAACGGCTTCCAGGCGTCTAAAGAAGTCCGGCCGTCCTGCCCCAGTAGGAGCATAGACGGCCACCAGTCTAAAGGCACCACCTTCGTTATTGTTCACGTCCAGGACCACCAACTTCCCGTCCGGGTCCCGGAAGATCGACCTTAATCGAGATCCAGGCCTTTCCTAAACAGCACTGCCACCCCGCCTCCCATTCCCGGCCGGCTAACAGATGCGAAGATCTGATAGTCGTCAAAAATGGGGGCTAATGCGCGTGTGTCGGAAATCTTGGTCTCGCTGACGGCAATTACATCCATTTCTAGAGACCTGAGGTCGTTGAGCAGGTTACCCTGCTTCCAGGACGATCCCAGGCCTCGAACATTTAAACTTCCTACTCTTAATACGGCCATGTTGGCAGGTTAAAAAGAGAGAGAGGAAAGGTTTACTTACCTTCCGGGCTCTTGTGAAGGTCGGGTGGTTCGACCTCCATAGTTGGTGGGGTTTCTTTTGGCAACCCCTTTAAAAGTCTTGTAGTGGGTTTTACGTTCGGGGTTCCCACGTCCCGAGACTACTACTACTAATAATAATAAGGATTTCTACTATAGGCATAAGGCCAGCAATTTGGGGGGAGGGGAAAGTCGATTAAATCGACCCCAGTGTGTTACTGGTACTTTATTTTATCGACCCCGTAAGGATGAAAGGCAAAGCTAACCTCGGCGGGATTTGAATTCAGAATGTAAAGCCCCATAACTCTATGCTGCAAAACATGGTGTCTGACGCTCTACCAATTCTGTCAAAACACAATAATAATAATATCCTTTATTGGCTACACGAGCCGACATGTAGGGAATAATACAAAGGCAGGGATAGTGGGACTTCAGAATAAGTGAAAATGCACAATAACAAACCAATTTAACAATGAAAAAATATAGAATTAAAATATAATAGGCCCAAAATCAGCAATTTTTGGAGAGGGGAAAGTCGATTAAATCGACCCTAGTGCATTACTGGTGTTTTATTTTATCGACTCGACGTTACAAACTCCATCACTGTACTACAGCAACTATGCCAGTCGACAACGGAAAGAAAAAAAAAGAAGAATATATCTCTAAACGGTGGGACATCTTGCTGAAATAGCAGCCAAATCTCTCTCAAATACGACACCATTCTCTTAAACACTGCAGAAAACTTCCAATAATAGTCCCAGATATGTTGTCTGAAAATAAGACGGGATCGTCACGGCTGGAATAACGTTGATGACAGGTCAGCATGTTGCGGAAAGAGTTAAACATCAATACGCATACAACATCAACACACTCACCATTATGACATCCATCACATCAACCAGCAGAAGCAACACCATCACCACCACCACACTTAATACTATCAACACCACCACCACCATCACCACTACCACCACCACCACACTTCCATCATCACTCGTAACGGTACTGCCACCGTCACACCAAATCATCACCACCACCACCACCATCACATCTACCGACATCACCAGCACCACCACTAATAACATCAGAACCACCTACACCATCACCAACATCAGCACAGCTACCAACACCACCACCACCACCACCACCACATCAACCACCACCACCACCACCACGAGCACCACACCAACCACCACCACCACCACGTGCACCACACCAACCACCACCACCACCACGAGCACCACACCAACCACCAACACCAACAGCATTACAACCATCGCAGCTGCCGCCGCCGCCGCCACCACCACCACCACCACAAACTGCAACAGTACCGCCACCGCCAGCACCATCAGAACCACCAACAACAACACCACCACCACCACCTTCACCAACAGAACCCCCTACCACCACAACTACCCCCATAACCACCACCATCACTACCACCGCCACCACCAAAACCACAACCAACACCATCACCAACATTACTATCACCACCATCACCACCATAATCACCACCACCACAACAATCACCACCATTACCACCACCACCACCACCACCACCACCACCACCACAGCCACCGCCACCATTACCAATACCACCACTACCACCATCATCACCACAACCACTACACCCACTAATACCACCACAGCCACCACCACCGCCACCACCACCATCAACACCCACTAATATCACCACCACCACAGCAGCAGCAGCAGCAGCAGCAGCACCAACACCAACACCACCACCACCAACACAACCACTACACCCACTACTATCACCACCACCACTGCAGTCACCGCTACCATTACCAATAGCACCACTACCACCATCACCACCACAACCAACACAACCACTACCATCACCACCATTATCACCGCCACCGCCACCACTACCACAACCACCACCGCCACCACCACCACTACCACCATCACCACCGCCACCACCACCATCACCACCGCCGCTGCCCCCACAATGCAACATTGGTTGAAAGACTAGAACTGCAAAATATTTTCTATCCTTAATCGGAAGACATTTCTCGCACGGCCATAAATTGTACAAGCTGTTCACTAAAAAGTACATTAAGGTTACAGATGCACGACAAACATATTATCAAAGTCCAGGAAGCGAAAATATAGCAGCCTAATGTTGTCGAACAATCGATCGATGGATGGACTTCTGTTTGGACGATCAGAGTTCCATATATTCGATCAACGGAACAACCTGCTCATGAAAATTAACGTACAAGTAGCTGAACATTTTACAAACACGTGTATTTTTTACATAGTTTTCAAGGAGATTCAGCGTGTCACAGTGTTTGACATAACTGGCCCTGAGGGGCTTTCAAACAGTTTCCGTCTACCCAATTTCCTTCGTATGGTATGGATCAACCCGAGGCTGTGGTAAATGACACTTGCCCATGATGCCACACAAGGGATCGCATTCGTGACCTAATGATTGCGATGCTTACTTCTTAACAATCTGGCCATGTTGTGTCCTCATAAACGTAGAAGGAAGAAAGCCAGTATGCAATTACTGCAATATGAAACTTAGCCATCTAAAGGGCAAATTTCTGGTGGCATTGTATACTGGATTGATGTTTCCTTCAGCAACAAATCAACAAGCTGTATACGGTTTAGTGAGCACACCTTCAACAATTACCTGTATAGAATTTAGTGAGCATTCTTTCAACAGTCACCTGCAGCAGTAGAACAATTAGTTCAGTCATCAATCCGGTAAAACACTTTCATATCACATTTAGAAATTGAATAACAAAGCAGACATGACCAGCATCTCGTGGGAAGAATTAGATAAGGCACAGATGATGAAAATCAAATGAAATTAATGTAACTTCTGCATTGCCTGGAAGCAGAATATTATCCGATATTCTACCTCAATCGTAAATTTACCCCCCCCCCCCCCTCACACAAAATGAGTTAATTTCAACTAAGACACACGCTCAAATTTTTCCTTGAAAATTTCAAAGATGATCTTTCCCCCTGTTGCATAACACATGGTAACCAACGGACTACAACGCTTACATTGCCTAAGGTCAGCTTAATATTTTCAAACACGTTGACATGTACGGTCAACCGACCGAACGAAACCAAGGCTCCGGTTATAATCATTGGCAGATTCACAGAAATTAACATATATATTGAATATATATATATGTGTATATATATAGTTTTGCGAGGTTTTTTATATGA
>OZ024743.1:270450028-270452528 GCA_964016885.1 Eledone cirrhosa | reverse complement strand
ACACAGACACGCACAGGCACAGACAGGCACACACAGACATTTATATATGTATATGTAATGGTAATTTGTAAATGGTCCATGAACAACAGTGAGAATATTCAATACGCAGTCTAATGTGAATATATCTATATATATAAAACTGTGGTTGTCTGTCTGTCTATCGATTTTTGGCACACATCTCCTCTTAGAATCTCTGACGGAATTGCACCGAAATTGCTATACTTGTACATTGAGCCCTAGCGAAGACATCGGAAAAAAATATTTCAAATTGACCCACCCTATGTGACGAAATCGAATATAATGTATCGATTTTTGAGCGTAAGTTATCAGTTATTTCCCTTTGTTCTGTTTACATTGAGCGTCTTACGTAAAAAATTACGCTGGCTTTCTCAGCGTTTAAAATGACATTAACACAATACACGAACAGACAGTTGTCGAGCCAGCAAAATATTGACCTGCAAAATTCATCAGTTCGAACACTAAGCTTCCGTTTTGCTTCATTTCCATTTAAAAGCATTTTAAAACAATATTTTTACTTGAAAACAAGTCTATTTAAAGACTACGTAAAACAAGCAAATATTTCGTCGTTAGGCGTGCAGACAGACAGTCGTGCAGACAGACAGTCGTGCAGAGAGGTGATATACGCGTGCAGACAGTCAGTCGTGCAGAGAGGTGATATAGGCGTGCAGACAGATAGTCGTGCAGAGAGGTGATATAGGCGTGCAGACAGACAGTCGTGCAGAGAGGTGATATAGGCGTGCAGACAGACAGTCGTGCAGAGAGGTGATATAGGCGTGCAGACAGACATAACTGATAATTTGGTTACGCTAATGTTTTTCTCTGCGTTGCAGTGTTTACATTTTCGATCTTTGTTAATAAATAACCAGTGCAGTTTCTATCCCCAGCATCCTCTTTTGTTATAACATTCGGGTTATCGTTATGTTTTCTTAACTTCATAAGGCATATTGTTGGTTGAGGGAATATTAATCAAAAACACCACATGCAAGTCTGCACAGTAGACACTACAGTTTTTAAGCCAAGAAAGAAACTTAACATTGTAACTTTAACACAGCTACTGAGCGACCCCGAGCAACGCCGGGCTTTACTGCTAGTGTATTATAAAGCTTGTATATTTTGAGATGGGTGTGATTGGAGCTTTTCTATCGAGAGAAAACCCTTCACTCCAATCACAACTCTCTAAAGTATTATATATTTAACATAAATGTGTGCCATCTTGCTCTCTTACTCTTTATTTGTTAGAATTATTCTTATTGTAAAATATATATATATTAAAGAAGCGTTGAACAAAAGTATTAACTTAATTCAAACTGCTTCAACGCAACTAAAACCAGCTCTGGTTCTAATAAGCAAAACAACCCATTTAAAGGGTTCCTTTCTGGGTTGGAATCCTCCAACATAGATTTATTTAGAAACCTTATGTTATGTTACAACTATTAGTAAAGAAATAATTTTAGAAAATCCTTAAACATTCCCCATTAATTAATTAAAATAGATTGTATTTCATTAGAAATACGATCACATAGAAACATAGTCAACTATTTCTCATATAAAAAAAAAAACCCTATGTTGAATCAGCTTACATTAAGCTATTATTATCTGAGTTCAAATCCCGCCGAGGTTAACTTTGCCCTTCATCCTTACGGGGTCGATAAAATAAAGCACCAGTAATGCACTGGGGTAATTGGCTTTGTGCCAAAATGTAGAAACAATGACTTTGCCTTTCATCCTCACGGGGTCGATAAAATAAAGTACCAGTAATGCACTGATAAATTGCTGGCCTTGTGCCAAAAGTAGAAACAATTATTATATTTTAACCTGAGGGCGGTGAGTTGGCTACCTCCTGAGTTCTAATCCCGCGAAGGTTAGCTTTGCTTTTCATCTTTACAAGGTCGATAAAATAAAGTACCAGTAATGCTCTTGGGACGATTTAATTGACTTTTTCCTACTCAAAAATCGCTGGCCTTGTTCTTAAAGTATAAATAATTATTACATATTAACCTTTCTTCCGTGTTGCTCGTGTGATCTCTTCAGTATTTTACTTCTCAGTAAAATCTTCCCCCCACAAGTTCCTCTCCTAATATTTTATTTCCGACATTCCCGAACCCCCAATATTTGTGGTTGTTTTTAATTCCGGGTCAGATATGATCAAGCACCCGACCTATGATGAAAGACATTTCAGACATCATCATCCGTTTATTCGGTTTTCAGGAAAAATGTGTTGCAGTGTATGTTAGTCAATGTGTCCATTTTATAAGTCAGTAGGGTTTGACTGATCTTTCTAGCAGATCGAGCGACCACGTTTGCTTGTGTCGTAGTAGTAGTATTGTTGTAGTTGGTGGTGGTGGTGATGGTGGTGGTGGTGGTGGTGGTGGTGGTGGTGATGGTGATAGTAGTAGTAGTAGTAGTAGTAGTAGTAGTAGTAGTTGTTGTTGTTGTTGTTTAGCCCCATATCAGTTGTGATTGAACAGATATGGTGCAA
>OZ024743.1:270432528-270440028 GCA_964016885.1 Eledone cirrhosa | reverse complement strand
CGCACCAAAGTACTCAATACATTCCAGAATTAGCCGGCGAAACGGCTTGAGCTCAGCCGCCGGGGTCCTACTTGTTCCTATATATATATATATCTAAGGAAAATATGTTTATTCAAAAATATAGACCACCATTAAATATAGTTGAATATACATTATGTCAACACCATAACATGCTAACCATCCAAACAGACACATACACACACACACACATAAGACCTTCTACTTTAGAAAATAAAAACCAGAACTAAATAAACCTTAACATACGTTGATACTCTAACACCTGAACATGCTAACCACACCCTCACACACACACATAACTCCCTCCCCCATTTCTACTAACGGAATCATTTTCCTACTCACACACAAAATATATATTCTCTCCATCTTAACATGCTAACCATACTCCCACACACACATACACACACACATAGACTCAAATAACACCCATACACAAACACACACACATAACACCAATACACACACACACAACTCTCTCCCCCATTTCTACTAATAGAATCATCTCCCCCCCCCCCACACACACACAAGCACATAAATAAACATACATATCTCTACTTTCTTTATTTCAATAGAAAGTCTGAATTGTGACACACCAGCGCACCAGCCTTATTCACTGAACCAGAACAATTCTCCCCATCCATTTTTCTTGACCATCATCTTTTGTTTGGCACAACATTCTCTAAAAGGCAACAAAATAAATTCCCAAATACGGGCGCGAAATTTAATGTTCACGTGACAGTCATAAATGTGACACACCGAGCATTATAATAAATGTTTGGTGAATCCATACGTACATATATATATGTGTGCATGTATGTATATACATATACATACTACTGTACGTCTGTATACATATATGTATGTACGTATACATACTTATATTTAAGTAACAGCCGTACTAAGAGTGGGAAATGAAATTTCGTTTCATTTTTTCCATTTATCGTTTTCAGTGCACCCGGCCGATTAACCCACTCGATATGCAAATTGGGCTACTCAGCCGTTAATATGCATAAGGTAAGTATATACGTTCAACAATCTGGCAGGAAGGTATACGTTGCTGACGATAGCTAATAAGCTTGAAACTAGTATAGCGTTCCTTTGTCGGTGTTGGGCAAACGAGCAACGATGGTTGCTGGACACTACGGCTTAATACGGGATGTTTGTTTACAAACACACCGAGCATTATAATAAATGTTTGGTGAATCAATACGTACATATATATATGTGTGCATGTAAGTATATATATATACATACGTATGTATACATATATCTATGTACGTATGCATACTTATATTTAAGTAACAGCCGTACTAACAGTGGGAAATGAAAATTCGTTTCATTTTTTCCGTTTATATATATACATACATATATGTATACATATATATATATACATACATATATATATATATATATATATATATATATATATATATATATATATATATATATATATATATACATACATATATGTATACATATATATATACATACACATATATATATATATATACATACATATATGTATACATATATATATACATACGTATATATATATATATATATACATACATATATGTATACATATATATATACATACGTATATATATATATATATATATATATATATATATATATATATAATATAAGATCAAAAGATGGTTAAAGGAGTTCCATGTATTTTATTATGCGCATTTCAAAAACAAACATCATCATGCAATAATATTTGTGTTTTCATCAGATAAAACAGGAGAACATGATATGAAGGCTAAAAAACACTTGTGGATAGTGCAGTTTTAAATCAACATATGTTGATTGTGATCCAGTTTTTGGTTAAGAGAGCCAGTTTCATGGATGGTTTCAACGTACGTTTAGGGGTAACTCCACAAGTTTGTAAGAATTCCGTTCAATCTTGGAGTATAAAGTATAAAAGAGAAAACACAGGTAAGCATTAAGAGAAGGATTTTATCCAGGTACATTCCACGACATGAAATCTGCTATCAAAACTCACCAAGGAATCCTTCCACCTCTACCCCTCCCTCCATCTCAGTTTGTCATTCTACTTCCTACCTCTTCCCCCTTCCTCTCTCTCTCTCTATACTATTCGGTCTGTCCCCTCACCTCCTGATTCCTCTCTCTCTATACTAGTAAATACAATTCCAAATAAATGTTTTTCTCTATATATTAAGAATTATTTCAAGAGTAACTTACTATTTTGCAAATTTGGACTGTGAACAACAATTATAATTGAGTGGCTGCTATTTGCAGTATAGCAATATAAGGTTGCAATTACCAATGAAACGGTCGTAAATACCTGGATAAAATCCTTCTCTTAATGCTTACCTGTGTTTTCTCTTTTATATATATAATTATACATATATATATATATATATATATATATATATATATATATATATATATATATATATATATACATGTATATATATATATATATATATATATATATATATATACATGTATATATATATATATATATATATACATACATATATATATATATATATATATATATATATATATATATATATATATATATATATATACACATATACTTTGATAACTTTGATAGGTTTCGGCCAGTATTCGCCCAGGTCATGTCTAACTTAATAGCACCACCTGGCGAAGTCTTAGAAATCAGTGTTTGGGCACCATGGCCCACTCGAGCAGAGAGTTATTGTATACGGGGACATATCCGGGTGTAGGAGGCTTATCCGGGATTTCTTGAAGGAATTTATCCAAAGACTTCTTGAACTTGGTGGGGTCTGTCTCTGCTCTGATGTGTTTTGGTGTAATGTTAAAGAGTGCAGGGCCAATTGAGGTGAAATATTTGTGTCGTATTGTTGTTATGTGATGCGAGTGAGATTTTTGTCGTGAGCGCATAGCACGGGGCCCAAGCCTTGGGTGTACACTAAAGGTGATGCCAACATCATTTGGGCAAAGCTGATGGAATATTTTCCACATCATACAGATAATGTAGCGCTCACGGCGACGTTGGAGAGAATACATTTTGAGCTTTTCTAATCGACTCCAATAGTCAAGGCCTGTCATGCCATCTATCGTTTTTTGTAATTGACCTTTGGGGTGCTTCAACTTTCATGATACTTTGTTTCGTGTAGGGTGACCACAGTGGACAATAGTATTCAACTTTGCTGTTTATATGAGTGGCCCAGCTTATATTGTTGTCCACAATTACTCCCAGGTCTCTGATGTTATTAGATGCCACTAGAGTTTCACCCGAAGGAAGAGAGTATGGTAGTTTCAGGGCATACTTTTTTCCAAAGTGGATTAATTCAAATGTATCCTCATTCAACAGCATATTATTTATTTCTGCCCATTGGATAACAGCCAGTAGGTCTGCTGAAGGCAAGTCCGGTCATTTATTGAAATATCTTGATCTATATCCACATTGATGACATAAATTTTATTCCATGTGAAGCGACCCGTAATGTTTATTCTACTTTTATAAGATTAATTAAATTAATAAGGGTTTCAATTCAATTTTTGGGGTTTAGATTAGTAGTATCTTCTAGTTTCACCTAACGGTTTGATGCGCCTACGTGAATTTGTGTCTGTGTTTATTTTTTGTTTTTGTTTTCATTTCACTTTGCTACCACATGCTGTCTGTCTTTCCTATCATATGTCACTCGTGACCTTGATCTCACCGTGTAAATATGTCTTAAGCTTTTTCCCTTGATATTGTGTGTCTGCTATTGAAATATTAATATTAATATATTATATTGTATTATATGTAATTGAATTATAAGTATGTGTCCGGTATTGAAATACTGATATGTAATATTATATGGTTTTGAACTGCCTATATCTCCGTATATATTGTCTATTATATATATTTATTTATATTTATATATTTTTTTCACCATACTATATTTTCACCATATTATATGGTATTATTATTTTTTTACCCTGTGAAATACATTATACTTTTATACACAATTTGTTGACTGTAAATGATACATAGGATGTATTTTTATATATTTTTTTTAATGTCAATATATTATTTTCAGTGATTTTGGTATTGTTTAATCACACCGTCAGGGTGATTATTCTATTATAATGCTTATATTTATATTTATATTTGTGTTATTATGTGTATGTGTAAATGTGTATATATATGTGTCAGAGTGAGTGTGGATATATATATATATATATATATATATTAAGTTTTATTTTTGTATTATCTATTGTATGGTATTGTATATTGTATTATAATTCTCACATTGTATTACTATGTTGTATTTCAAGTATTAGACTTATATTGTACTTTTATCGTGGGTTTGTTTAATATTTAATGTCTTGCTTGCTCTATTGCCCTATAGCCTTTATTTACAAATGCACCATATTAAGTTTAGCATGTCTTTCCATGATAATTCTCCCAAATTTTCATAAATATCCATTCCATGTTCTTCTGAGTTTTGGCTTGTTCTGGCCGTTAATACCTCTTGTCTTTTTCCTTGCTCTGATGAGTCCTGGTTAATGGGACGAAACACTGTCAGCAAATAAAGATTTTCGATGTATTGAAGGATTCTTTGTTTATTTTATATAATATATATATACATATATATATATACATATATATATATATATACATATATACATATATATATATATACATATATATATACATATATATATATATACATATATATATACATATATATATATATATATATATATATACATATATATACATACATGTATATATATATATATATATATATATATATATATATATATATATAATGCACATATATATTATATATATATATATACATATATATATATATGTATATATGTATATATGTGCGTGTATATGGGTGTGTGTCTGAGTTAGCGTATATATATATATATATATATATATATATAAAATCATTATCATCATCACCGTTATCGTTAACAGTAATCTTATTTTCATGGCATATCGTCACTGTATTACCAAGCACAGCTCTATACGACTTAGGTTTGGGCAGTATTGTTATTTGGTGTTGTTATTTCTATTCTATTGAGAATACTCGTCCTAATATAAATTCAATGGCTGGTAGTGCCTGGCAGGGCTTTTTTCTTCGTGTTATGGATATTCTTGGGTTTTGGTCATGTGCATTTGTCTGTGTGTCATTATTTTTACTGCGGTTGTCATCTTTATCATCATCATCATCATCATTCTCATCATCATCATCACAATTATCATCATCATCATCATCATCATCGTCGTCGTCGTCGTCGTCGTTGTTGTTGTTGTTGTTATCAATATTATTTCTTGAATAGTTCATGCGAGTTTCTGCTGAATCACCTGGTGCACTTCCATGTTCCTGAGGTGTGTGCAGCATTGTTGTTGTTGTTATTATTGTTGTTGTTGCTATTATTATTATTATTATTATTATTATTATTATTATTATTATTATTATGAGAAAGAAAGACAATAGGTGTATACTTGTGTCTGTATGCAGTCAGAGTAGCAAGTGAAGTGGGTGAAAGACTGATTTAGTAGCAGGTGTATTTCAGAATGAACAGATAATAAAAGTAAAATAAGATAACAACGTCACTTACATAATAACCGAGCATCATAAATACCGAATAACACCAATAATAACAACAGCAACAACAACAAATGGTTTCAGAAAAACAACCAATCAACGGCAAATAAACTAAGTAAAAAAAACACGCAATGCCATACGAAAAAAAAAAAAAAAAAAAAATACAACAACAAAAATAGCAATACAAGAACAAACAAAAACAGCAAGCAAACCAATAACAACCAAGAAGCAAGATATATATCTTTGAAAAATCTCGGTGTGAAAAAGACAAAACAAATGCATGCTACTAAAGTTTGGTTTGTATGCAACTCTGGCAATTGTTGACATAATGGTTTCCAATTTAGGTACAAGGCCAGCAATTTGGGGTGGTGTGGTGTGGTAGTGGGTTGGTAGTGGGGTAGCTTCACGCCATCAAACCGGGATAAGCACCGCCCAAATGAGCCTTCTGGCTTAAGACAGACTTTTTTTTTATTTTATCGAGCCAGGAAGGACGAAATGCAAAATTGATGCCGGCGGGAATTGAATCCAGTACGTAATGAGCCATAACTAAATACCACAAAGCATTTTGTCCGACGACCAAACGATTCCCTCAATCCACCGTCCTTGTTTTATAAAAGTTTCTAATTTAGGAATATAGGGGTGAATTGGTAGAGTCAATAAAAAAGTACCAGTCTAGTACTGGAGTCGATTCTTTCTCTATATAACTTTCTCGTTCCCTCTCTCTCACTTTCTATCTTTCTCTGGAAGAAATTAGCTGTACTCAGTCCTGGAGAGGGATGGGCTCCGCCAGGCTTAAAAATGCCCAAGAAACACCTTATATTTGCTGTCGGTGTACCCGTGCACGTTCCGATAGTGCATTTCCAGTTTGACCGACATATAGTTCTTCACAATTCGGGCATTTAATGCAGTAAATTAGATTTTTGCTTTTGCAGTTCATATTTGCATTTGGGAATATTTTTCCAGTTTTTGTTTTCATATATTGACCCAAATATAGAAACCCAAATGTCCGTCAGATACCCCTAAGTAACCATCTAGCAACATGTGGTCAGGGAATATTTATAATATTCCCATTCTACAAATTACACAGCCCAAGTGAAATCAAGAGAAAAATCAAAGAAAAGAATTTTATTGATAAATTCAAACCCAAGCTAAATGAACAATAATAATGGGATATCCTACTATGACTATGACTACGACCACTAACAACAACAACAGCAATAATAATAATAATAAAAGTGATGTTGATGGTGATGATTACTAGAAAATGCTATTTTCATCATTTCTAAAAAATAGCAAAACAATTGATGCTTTCGATACGGTCAATTAGTAGTCGTTAGACATGCTCAACCAACCGTGACGCCTAAACCAACCAGCTTTAGTAATCCAGTGAAACTACACACCGATTGGTCGAAATACAGTTTGCAAGATTTAGCATTCTGTAGCCACTTTTCACTGTATATAAGGCACAAAATTTACTCATCTCATTACAGTTGAAAATTGCAAACTTGACTGTCACCACACAATATTAACCTGAAGATTGCGAAAGCATGAAAGTACTTGTTCAATTAACACTTAACATTTAATATTCTACCATACTATTTCATTCTAATACCATTATAAATTTTAAAGGATTGTAAATAAAACGAGTAAATCAGACAAAGTTGGAATTCCTTTTATTAATATATATATATATATATGAAAAACAAGGGGAGAAGAATACTGCATGGTTGCACATGGATTACATATTATAAAATTAGTCCCTCATCAGTGATTTGCCAACCATCATTGGTATTTCATCGCATTAAAAATCAGATATCTCAGGTTGGTGCGAGCAATAACTAAAATAAGCTATTGGGACAAGTGAAACGCGTAAAGCGAGTGAGACAAGTAAACAACAGAAGGAAAAGCAAAC
>OZ024743.1:270417528-270430028 GCA_964016885.1 Eledone cirrhosa | reverse complement strand
ACTAGTCCTTCAGCAGAAGATAGAATGAGAAATAAAAGGTGAAATAGAAAGATAGAGATTGAGAAGAGGAAAGAACGGAAAAAAGATTTGAGAAAACACACACACACACACACACACACACACACACACACATATATATATACATATACGCAAACATACAATCATACATGTATACACACACACACACACACACGCACCTATATATATATATATATATATATATATATATATATATATATATATATATATATATATATATATATATATATATATATATATATATAACAAAGCGGGTATGGTAAGATACCAGGTGGGTAATAGAAAAAAGTCCGGACTTTTTTCTATTACCCACCTGGTATCTTACCATACCCGCTTTGTTATATATATATATATATATATATATATGTATATATATATGTATATATATATAGGTGCGTGTGTGTGTGTGTGTGTGTGTATACATGTATGATTGTATCTTTGCGTATATGTATTTAAACATATGCATGTGTGTAAGTACGTAAATGTGCATATGATGTACACTTCAATTTCGCAGTCCTTTAGTTTCAGTTATCATGAGTCTCATTAGGCAGTGACACAACATTTAACTGAGTAAACCCTTGAAGTTTTGGGTGGAGGGACCTCTTAGTGAGTTTCGTCAAGATTGTCATTACCAAAAGACAGAAACGTCAACAGAATTTCTAGCTCGAGGTTTCATGAGGCTTCATGACAATATAATAACTTTTGTGTGTGTGTGTGCATTTTTTTCTTTCTCGTTCTGAAATTTCCTCCACGAATATGAATAACAAGGACAAAAAAATAAAGAATTACGATAAATAATGGTACTAATAATGTTAATAATAATACCACTATAAACTGATAATAATGGTTTCTTTATTGGCCACAAGGGCTGACACGAAGAAAAACATTAGAGACGGCAAAGAACAGTACAGGACGATACAAAGTGGGTTTTTGGTCGTGTAAACAGGTTATAACAAAATCGAACTAGAAATAAAAAAAAATTCAAACAACAAAAATTCCCCAAGAAGGGGGAAACCTCCGAGGATCACTCGTGGTGAAAACCACACAAAAGACCACGGCCACCCTGACCACCAGGGCAAGTGCCCTCTCTCACTTTTCCCACTCCTCAGTCTACAGGCGTATACTCAGAGACGAGCCCGTTCACTCGGACCAGACTCGCCACTTTCACCCACCTTTCAACAAACTTACTAGAAGACAGCACTTGCCTCTCCACCCCCATTTTCCTCTTCAAGTGAAACCTGAAAAAGTTAATCAGGGATTGGCCGTTGAGGAAAGTGTCCGTCTTCAACCCTTTCAATCTTGTCCACCACACAATCCCTTTCGCCATGGCCACCAGGCAGATGAAAACTGCCTGCCCTTCCTCCTTTTTAAAGGAAGAGGGCGGGGCTATCTGCACAATGGACTCAGTCGATAACCGGATACGTCCTACACGCGACAGCAGCTGTTCGACATAGCTCCACAAGTCAACAATGCTCGGGCACTGAACGAGTGCGTGCAGGACGGTTTCGTCGCTCTGCGCGCATCTCGCACAGGCTCGGCTGACAGCACCTCCGTGCCTGTAGAGCTTATCCCGAACCGGCAACGCTCCCCGGTAGCACTGCCAGGCCAGGGGTTTCTGGAAGTTGTCCATAGGCCTCGGTCTGAAAGTTCTCTTAAAAAGAGCGAACAGCTGATCGTCTTCGACGCCCAGGGTCTCCCCGAGAACGTCGTCGCTCTTTCCCTCCACTAGCCCTCTACAGAACGATACTAGTGCCCAGCTGGTTGAGGGCGGTGAGCGCTTGGAGACATTCCAGCTTCCAAGCGCTATCCCTCGGTCTGATTTAGGACTGCAGCTCCGTCAAGGAGACGAACTGGGTAAAAGCGCGTCTGGCAAACGGCGACCACACCTGTTCACCGCCAAGGAAGCACCAGAGATGTCGCATTCTCAGCGCATGTTTGCGTATCATCAGCCATGGCATGCCTAGTCCTCCATGCAACGGGTGTTGACAGAAAATGAATCGTCTGACCATGGGAGCACGTCCCTTCCACAAAAAGCGGAAGAGAAGGCGCTCCATTTTGGTCAGAGTTGGGCGGGGGCAGGGTACGACGGTCAGGCGGTAGCAGATGACGGACGCTATGTACGCATTCGCAATCTCCGCCAGACCTTTTAGAGACATCCTCCTCTAGGCTCATTTTTGGGTGAGAGAGGTCACTCTGAAAGTCACCTCGCTCGAGTTTTTCTCCATCTGGAGGTCCGGACCAAACCAGACCCCGAACAATTTAACCGGTCCTTCCGTCCAGCGCCCCTCGACGGCATGGACTTGCCTCTCCAGGTGCCGAGCTGCAAGCCCACCGACTTTTCCTGGTTCATCTTTGCTCCTGTCACCGCTTCGTATTCCTTGAGATCGGTGCCGAGCACTGGAGGTGTTTGGTGCTCGACACCACCACGGTGATGTCGTCGCGTAAGCTGACACGGATCTCCCGCATCCCAGTTCGCGTGGAACCCCCCTCATCGTCTCCAATTTGTGCAGTAACGGCTCGAGGGCCAGTACGTACAAGAGGTATGAGAGGGGGCAACCCTGTCGGCCCGAGCGCATTTTGCCGTAAATGCTGCGACAGGTGACCATTCACCCTCACAATCGAGCAGATGTCGCTGTGCATCGCACCGATCCAGCCCCTAAAAATGGGGTCGAAGCCGGCCGCATAGAGGACCGCAGCCAGGTACCGATGGTCGACCCTATCAAATGCTTTAGATTGATCCAAGTTGATCATGGCCCCACCCGTGCTAGGTTCCTTAACCACCCTCTCTATGATGTATCGCATGAGATGGAGGTTGTCGTGGATGGATCTGTCCGGAATGGCGCGCGTCTGCGCCTCTCCCACCAGATCACCGATGACAAGCGCCAATCTCTTTGCTAACGCCTTGGTCAAAATCTTAAACTCTGCGTTTAGCAGAGTTGTATATAACATTCCTCTTGTTCGGGTCTTTTCTCAGCAGCACCACCGCCTCCCGGCTCACAGAACTGAGAATGCTGCCAGTTGCAGTAGACATCTGCCAAGAGGTCACCGAACAAGTCTGGCATATACGCTTAAAACTCGTAGGGCAGACCATCCAAACCTGGCGATTTACCCCTCGTGCAGTCAGACATCGCGCCCCGTATTTCACCAGCTGTTATCGGCTTTTCGCAGCACTGCACTGCGGTCGTCGAGAGCCGCGGCAGTCCGTCGAGGTATGCACCGAAGTCCACAATCCTATCCGGCCCGCTGCAACTCCCGAACAATTGAGCAAAGTGCTGTTGAAATGCCGCACACATCTGCTCGGGTTCGAGCAACATGTGCCCGTTTTAATAAGGTAAAGACCGAATTGTGGCTTTGTTGCCGCGTCGCGCCTCCACCACCCGGGCCCATTGAACGGCTTTCGTCCCATCGGGTCTTAGAGCATGCGCTCTAGCTCTAACAACGCAGCCTTCATGCTTTGCGTTGAAGAATTGGTCGAGTGCCAATCTCGCCGCAAGCACGTCGGTTGCGATGCCTGTCCTAAACGCCTCTTCTAGCTTTCTAACTAACTCTCCCTCTACTCTATTTTCCTCTATCACTACTCCTTTGCTAAACCTTATCGATTCTACTCTAATAGCCCTTTTCAGGGTAAACCACCACCTGTTGTTGACGATCGCACCCGTCAACGCACACTTAACTAATTCGCTAATCCAGTCTCTGTAAGCTTTGCGCGCCGGGAACGACGCCTTCAGCTTCCAGTAGCCGGGCCCTTGCCTATGGAGTCTATCTAAGTCAACTTCACAGATCACAAATTTGTGGTCCGTGTAGTCGACTACTTTCAATTGTGGACAACCTACACTAGCCTTATCTGTTTCCCTACAGAATACCCTATCTAAATACGATCTGGATGACCCGATGCGGTTTGCCCATGTCCACATTGGCAGATTCGGATAATCCAGTCTATACCTGTCAGACAGTTCAAAACGTCTGAGCAGGTTGTTGAGGCTTTTACACCCTCCTGTCCTGTCTACTAGCCCCACATAATCCCAGCGTGTATCTAAGATACCGTTCCAGTTGCCCACTAACACTAAAGAGCGGGAAGTTCAAAGAAAGGTCTCGAGACGTCTGAAGAAATCTGGCCGTCCTGCCCCATTTGGGGCGTAGACGGCTACTAGCCTTAAAGCATTGCCTTCGCTGCCGGTCACGTCCACCACCACCGACTTACCTTCTGGGTCCAGAAAGATGGCTCGCATGGCGAGATCCAAGCCTCTCCGAAAAAGCACTGCCACCCCTCACCCCGATCCTGGACGGCTGGGAGATGCGTATACATCGTAGCCGCCGAAGATCAGTGCGAAGGCTTGTGCTTCGGAGATTCTGGTCTCGCTGATGGCCACCACATCTATGTTTAGTGACCTGAGGTCGTTGAGCAGTTGACCCTGCTTATGGCCATGTTGGATGAGAAACGGGGCAAGTGAGAAAGGGTCACTTACCTTGATCGTGTGGTGAAGGGACAGTAGAACCGTCTCTTTGGCTGGTCATGGGTGTTTCCAAGAGGATGTCAGTGTATATCCTCTTGGTAACCGACCCTCTGAAGTCTACAACCTCGTTGGGGAATTTTTGTTTTAAAAGTTTGTACTGTTCTATTTTGATTTCAATGATGCTTATGTTTGTCGGGAGAGTTCTTGGTGTTGGTGGGGTGTAGTAGTTTTTTTCTGTGATATCTGTGATATATGTTGTATGAGTTCTTTATTTGCCATGTTTATGGCTGTGTACTTTTTTATGGGGTGGGGTGATTTGTTGCTGTTTTCTTGTTGCTGTTGGGTGTGTGTGTTTTGTTGTGTTTGCGATGTTGGTGTTTTTGGTGATGCTGTGTGTGGTGTGGTTGTTGTTGGTGGTGATGCTTGTGGCGGTGATGGTGATGGTGGTGGTGTTGCTGCAAGTCTCCTTGCACTTTACCCCTCTTTGTCTGCCTTCACTATTGGAGGGTGAAGCTAAGGGGTTTTTCCTCTTTTGTTTTTTTTGTAGCAGACCGTTTGCTACTTCCCTCCCGCCTCATACTCTATGTCAGATTCCGTGGCGTCTGGGAGGGGTATGAGCTCCACTGCTGTTGATGGTGGTAGTGGAGCCCGCTCCGGCGATTTTGCCGCCGGTGTGGCTACTGTGACTGTTGGTGTTGCCGCCACTGCTGCCGCTGCTTTAGTTGTCCGTGGCCTTTGTATGGGTGCCACAGACGTTGCCCTCCTACTCACCATGGAAGGGTCCTCTGCCTCTGTTGCCTGCCCTGCTGTTGGTAGTAGCGGATCAGGCGTCGGAAGGAGGGGGGCCCTCTTCTTGGCTGTCTTCTGCGGGCAGAAGGCCCTGAGGCTACTGCTACTGCTACAAACGGTGTTGTTGGTGTTGTTGCTGTTATGCCTGTTGTAGTTGGTTGTGTTTTTGGTGCCACCGTTGTTGTTGTTTTCGGTGCAATTTGTATTGTTGGTGTTGTCGTTGTTTATTTTCTTGTTAGTGGTGTTAATATCGTTGTTGCATTTGTTGTCATTTTTTTCTGTTGTCTGTATTTTGGTTGACGCTGTTATTATTGTAGTTGGTGTGGTAATTTTTTCAAAATTAGTGTTCTCAGTGTTGTCTTTGTTCCCGCTGTTTGTGGTGGTGTCTGTTGTAAGAATTTCATTAACCCTCCTCTCAACTTTTACGCCGTTGTCACACGACAGTGGACATATTGCTGGGGGCGTGGCTCAGCCATGTTTCTTTTTTTCCAAATCATTTTTAAAAGTAAAATGTTCAAATATTTGGGCCAAAAGGCCCAAATATTATACTTTCCCTTCACAGGGCAAAGTCTAACAACAAGAAATATTTAACAACAAATAATTTTAACAGGCAAATAAAGCGACTTACTGGGAGCGAGCAAAAAGCGTCCGAACAGACCGATAATAATGATAACTATAAACTGATAATAATGCTTTCTTTATTGGCCACAAGGGTTGACACAAAGTATAACATTAAGGGCAGCATAGGACAATACAGGACGGTACAACTAGGCATTTCTGCGTGTAAAAACAAAACAAAAGCAAAGGATGTAACAAAAAAAACAAAAACAAATTCCCCAATAGGGGGGGGGGGGGACTTCCGAGGGTCACTCGTGGAGAAAGCCCACAAAAAAGCCACGGTTATCCTGACCGCTAGGGCAAGCGTCCTCTTTCAGTTTTCCTCCTACAATGCTACAGACACACGCTCAGGGTAGGCCCATTCACACGGGACATTCTTGCCTCTCTCACTCACCTTTCAACAAACTGACTGGAAGGCAGCACTACCCTCTCCACCCTGATATTCCTTTTCGGGTGAAACCTGTAAAAGTTAATGCAGGCGTCACCGAAGAAGAAAGTACCCGTCTTCAACCCTTTCAGACGCGTCCACCATACGACCACTTTTACCATGGCCACTAGGCAGATAAAAACTGCATGCCTTTCCCGGCTAAAGGAGGGCGGCGGTGCGATCTTTACGATGGACTCAGCTGACAGCCAGATCCGTCCTACACGCGACAGCAGGTGTTCGACTTAAACCCACAAGTCAGCAATGCTCGGACACTGGACGTGTGCGTGCAGGACGGTTTCGTCACCCTGCGCGCACTGTAAACTGATAAGGTATTTTGGAACGCGGGCCGCCAGCAGACCTAATCGTGGAAAAACTGCATGCCTGGGCAATATGTAAAGAAAATAAACCGAATACTCTGATGGCTGGATAATCTTTAAGATTTTCCTCGATGAAACAGGAAAAATGCAGGTTTTCACCTAATGCGAGCCCTAGGTCATCAAGAAAATGAATTTTTTTATGTGCATAATATGCCTTGAAATTTCGGGAAAATCGGCTAGAAAAAGCCCTAAAAAGCTGAAAGCAGTTTTTGACCTAATGCGAGGGCCCTAGGCCATAAAAAAGTTGGATTTTCTTTGCTCACGGTATGAAGAAGAGACTGACTAATACATAGTTACAATTTCAAGGAAATCGGTCTGACGTAACGCCTCAAAATACCCCTAAAAAGCTGAAAAAACGCAGTTTTTCACCTAATGCGGACCGTAGTGGATCAAAAAGTTGAATTTTTTTTATGTGCATAACACTCCCTGAGTAACTTTTGTTCTCGTAAAGGCACGTAAGTAAGCAACACTGTGAAAACTGAAGCTATTGTAGCGATGTTTTTCTTTACCGGCTTTAATTTTTAGTGTTGTGTGAAATATATAACCTGCAAACCTGATTTTTGAATCGCAGCAGGATCGACTTTATTTCATTCGCTCCACTAAAAGTTGTATTTTCTTTGCTCACAGTATGACGAAGAGCCTGACTAATACATAGTTACCGGCTTTCATGTTTAGTGTTGTGTGAAATATATAACCGTCTTAGCTAAGCTTAGTATTGCCACAACCACGGCTGGCAAAGCAGTAAGGATCTGGTGGTACGTAAGTAAGCAACACTGTGGCTTAAAACGTGAGGAAGAAGTTGTGTGCAGTTACCAACTGTTTGGGGAATGAGTGTGAGATTTGTCTTGAGCAAGGGTGGCGGAATAACCGGAGGCAACAGACAGCCAGACATACAGACAGATATTATAAGGGCGCGTTCTGAACGCTGACGGAATTGTGGGAAGTGGCGTAATGCAGACAGCCAGACATACAGACATATTATAAGGGCGCGACGTTATATGTATGTATCTATCTAAAAAGAGAAAGACTAAGAATTATAGAGAGAGATCGCTAAATCGCCTAATGCGATCCGTAGGGCATAGAAAATTTGAAATTTTCTTTGTTCAGAACACTCCCTGAAACATAAGTATTACATGTGTAAAGTTTGAAAACAGCGGGCCCTAGGGGATCAAGAAAATAATTTTTTCTTATGTGCATAATATGCCTTGAAATTTCTGGAAAATCGGCTAGACGTAACGCCTAAAAAAAGCCCTAAAAAGCTGAAAGAAGTTTTCCACCTAATGCGGGCCCTAGGACATCAAGAAGTTGAATTGTTTATGTGCATAACACTCCCTGAAACATAAATAATACACATGTAAAGTTTGAAAAAAATCGGTTGGGTACTTCTCGAGTTTTGGGGATTCAAACTCTCTCTCTCTCTCTCTCTCTCACACACACACACACACACACACACACACACAGACACACTCACAGACATCCTCAGGGAAGTAACATAATGCAGACAGCCAGACATACAGACATATATTATAAGGGCGCGACGTTATATGTATGTAAATATCTAAAAAGAGAAAGACTACGAATTATAGAGAGAGATCGCTAAATCGCCTAATGTGGTCCCTAGGGCATTGAAAATTTGAAATTTCTTTTGCTCCGAACACTCCCTGAAACATAAGTATTACATGTGTAAAGTTTGTAAACAGTCGGTTAGGTGCTTCTCGAGTTTTAGGGATTCAAACTCACACACACACAGACAGACATCCTCAGTTTTATATATATAGATTATATGTATGTACTATATATGCATAAATATACATGCATACACATGTACACACGCACACATGGACGCATACAAAAACACACACACCTGCCCCCCTCCCCCCCATATATATATATATATATATATATATATATATATATATATATATATATATATATAAGTGTATCGAACTAGACAAACTGAGTTTGTGCTAGTACGTTGAACTTTCCCACTCGCTCAATGAATTCACGGGAATTGCACTTCTGAAGCGCCAGTCCGTGATTCAGAGCGGACACATTTAGTTGTTAGTGTGTGTGTATATAGAGAGAATGATTAGGTGTCGAGAGAGAGAAGAAAATGGAAAATGGTCGATACATATATTTAGTTGCCAATAGTTTATGCATGTGTGCTCAATACTCGTGCCTACAGGGTTAAATATTAGAGGCGTCAATATTTAGTGGGCGAGAAAAAATAAGCAGAGCGATTATAAAGGAAATGAATACAAAGAGTTTAAAACCGTTAAAACATGTTTACATAATAGTGCGCCTACGTACGTTTCATATATATATATATATATGAATCAAATAGTAGACGATACAAATGGAACAAACAAACAAGTTCCAATCTTCAGCCATCCGTTCTGTGTGTGAAGAATATCAAAAAATATCACGGATATAAAAGGAAATTCAAGTTGTAGGTATTTTAAGATTGGTAACTGCAAACGCTCAGAATACACGGCAACCACTGGGAAAATTATCACAGTAGCCGTTTAGAATCAATTATAACAAAGGGCGAGTAACGAGGCAAAATATGTTCGTGAATGCCCAGGGGCGAATATCAGGACGGAACGTAATTGTTCGATTACATGAGAATTATCAGGAGAGAGACAAGAAAATAGAACGTTACCTCAGATGAGAGAGAGACAGTCGATCGACTTTCGCCAAATCGGACCGAGGAAACAATGTTTCCATTGGTCTTTCTAATTGCTAATACTCTCTATCGGTCGCAACTCCAGTAGAAGGACCAACGTGAAATAAAGTGTCTTGTCCAAGAACATAACGCATCGCCCAGCCCGGGAATCGAACTCACAACCTCACGATTGCGAATCCAATTCTCTAACCACTCAGCCACGCGCCTTCAGATGACGAAGCTGAAAAGTTAACTATGGAAACTTAAATAAATTACAAGAGCCAGTCGTTAAAGAATGTGACATGAAGGATGAGACATGAAGGAACATAATGTCCAAAGAAAATGAAGTGTGGCCTTAAGGCCTGAAAAACAAACACCTGCTCCCGCTTCGATAGCACGAGAGAGAAGAGAGAGAAAAGAGAAGTTAAGAGTGGATAAATAAGGAAAGAATATTCGGGTGAAATGTATAGAAGGTCAGAGATATATAAATGGTCGCAGTGGTTATTATGAAAGTTTAGAAGAAATACTGTGTAACGTCGGAAAATTATGTAAATCTTATACGATACAAACAAATAAAACAAACAATTCCTGATCTTCAGCTTACTGTTTTAAGTGTGAATATCCAAGGATGTTACAGATATCAAAGGATATTTGAGTTTTCTGTATTTCAAGGATGGTAATTTCAAACGCTCAGAATATACCCCAGTTTAGAAGGGACATTTGAAGATCGAAATTGTTTGTTTCATTTGTATCGTCTAATATTTCATTTACAAACTTTTCTGACGCAACATAATATTACGTTTGAAAATGTAAGTATTAATTACTATTTTTTAATGCACTTAATTAAATTCGTTTTAAACTTTTCCAGGTTCTTATTATGCTATTGATCATTGCATGTGTTCGGTGTGTACATATCATTTTTATTTTAACGCTTTCCAGTGAATACCCATGTTCTAGTTTAGCATATTGGTCGAGCACTAGTCAGTTCTTCTCGTCTTGGAGTTCTTGCCAGTGCTCCTTCATTATCTTTTCCTTTACTGCAAGCCGTCTCACCAATATATGTTGTGATCATATTTCTACATTATCCCTCTGGGCAATTTTACTGTAAACTACATATCTAGTTTTACAGTTTCTCTATAGGATTACTTTCCAGACTATGCAGTTTTGCTGATCCGGCATTTCATGGGAATTGCTGTCTTTTCTGCTATCTTAAATTTTGATTTTAATTTATCTAATCCCTCCTAAACCTAGAAGCTGGTTCGCCTCTGAGGGTAGCAACGACAAACATCACATTCTCTCATACCCTAAAATGACTTTATCTAACCTTTTCTTTACATTTTCTACTCTGTTTCAAACTAAAACATGGGACTTCATTAGAAAACAATAAAATAAATCTACACACCGAACGTATCCATTCTCAGATAAATTATATACAGATATGCGAAAACTGAAGGAAACAATATATATATATATATATATACATAATCGGAGAAAGCTAATAGCGATACTCCGGCCAAATTCCAACTCACTCAACAAACATTAGGAAATACCTGAGTATATTCCCAATTAAACGTTTGGGGTGCTAACTATATTGTATTGTGTGGATAATTGGCTGTATTATTTCATATGAGATATATCAAATATATCATTTCCCAGACGACTCGTTTCATTATAAGATTTCTACAAGTTGGGTGAAAATATATCAAGTTATGTAGAAGCTTGTATAAGATCAACAGATACTTATTCAAGTGGGCTCTTATAAATCTTTATATATATATATATGTAGGAGGTGAGTTTTATTGTAGTACAATAAAGCAATGCAGATATCGGATAAGAAGCACTCTACAGTTTGTAGGACTGGAGTATACATAATATATAAGAACAAAAGATGGTTAAAAGAGTTCCATGTATTTTATTATGCGCATTTCAAAAACAAATATCATCATTCAATAATATTTGTGTTTTCATCAGATAAAACAGGAAGACATGATATGAAGGTTAAAAAAACACTTGTGGATATTTATCACTTCCCTTTCTTCTCTTTTTCTTTTAATGTCTAACCCCTAATCTGTACCTTTTCTCACTGTTGCCTAACATAGAAACAATTATTACATAATACAATACATTCTTACTCTATATCACCTTGTAAAAATCCTTCGTAAACATAAACATTTTTTTGACGTTAGATTATTCATCCTCAATTCATTATTTTTTTCTCCCTTTCATCTAACTTATTCATGCTCATCTCACAATATATCCTTACTTTAATAATACATATCAACATTTTCTTTCCATCGCACATATTATTAAACCCTTAAATATTATTCTTAATACATATTAACTTTTTCTTTCCATCGCACATATTATTAAACCCTTAAATATTATTCTTAATACATATTAACATTTTCTTTTCATCGCACATATTATTAAACCCTTCAATATACAAACCTTAACTTTTCATTATTTTTCTCTTCGTTAATTTTCAAATTCTTTTAATTTATACATTATCTTCCAACGGTTTTCAACCTGTTTATGTAAAACAATATATTTTTCTCAGTTATAAAAGCTATCTCTCTCTCTCTATCACCCATCTCTCCTCCTATCTCATCCTTCCTCATTATACTCCTCCTTCTCCACTTTTTACTCTCATCTCCTCCGCTTTTTCATCCTTCCCCCCCCCCCTCAAAATAAAATATTTTTCCCAATATCACACATCAATCTAAAACTACTTTTCATATGTTGATTTAAAACTGCACTATCCACAAGTGTTTTTTTAACCTTCATATCATGTCTTCCTGTTTTATCTGATGAAAACACAAATATTATTGCATGATGATATTTGTTTTTGAAATGCGCATAATAAAATACATGGAACTCTTTTAACCATCTTTTGTTCTTATATATATATATATATATATATACATATATATATATATATATAGTGTAAGTGATTCAATGAGTTACTGGTAGTGGTAACATAATAAGAACTCGATACACAAAAAGAGTGTATATATTAATAAGACGATGATGTTTCGTTTACATGTATTTATATTTATATTTATGTCTATATATATATATATAATAGATTGTGTGTAAGTGTGTGTATTAATTTTACCCATAATCTGTATCTC
>OZ024743.1:270410028-270412528 GCA_964016885.1 Eledone cirrhosa | reverse complement strand
TTGAAACTCTATGCCAAGAACATGGATGGGATGAAGAAAAATCTTGACCTGGTTACAACATTCTCAAAGGATATAGGAATGGAGTTTGGCCAAGATAAATGCTCATATATGACTGTAAAGCGGGTAAAACAACAACCCAATCTAGCAACATTTGTATCAATGGACTAACTGTTTCACCAATATCTGATGAGGACTGCTACAGATATCTCGGGATAGATGAGAACATATCCTATAATGGTATTTGTAATAAGGAACGCGTAACCAGGGAAAACTACACCCGATAAAGAAAGATATGGTCATCAGAACTCTCTGCGCAAAACAAAACAGTGGCTCACGATATGTTTGTTGTGCCTGTCCTAACACCAACCTTTGGAATACTCAATTCGACGATAGACGAAATCCGAGCGATTGATGTTAGAACTCGAAAAATACTAAACA
Organism: Eledone cirrhosa; assembly: GCA_964016885.1. Lineage (NCBI taxonomy): Eukaryota > Metazoa > Mollusca > Cephalopoda > Octopoda > Eledonidae > Eledone > Eledone cirrhosa. Next base: position 270,412,090 of record OZ024743.1, on the reverse strand, counting down.
ACACCGGAAACTTCCACATCAACAGTGACATAGACCGCCTTTACTTGAAACGTAAGCAGGGAGGCAGTGGCCTAACATCAGTCCAGACAGAATTTGAATGTCGCATCATATCCCTCCGGCAACATCTACGAACCTCGAAGCGTAGGAGCCCGTCTCTCGAGCAAGTCTAGCTGCATGAAACAGATAAGATCATGAAAGTTGGGAAGGAACTCCTCGAGAGGTATTCCCTGTGTGATAATCAAAAACTCACACCCAGAGAACTCGCTCAGCAGTATCGCAGTGAATCCATGGATGAAAAACTGCATGCTTATCAGCAAAAAATCATGCATGGATATATTTCCAGGAAGCTCCAGAATGAGAGTAATATAGATAAAGAAAGTAGTCTATCTTGGACCAACAACCGCTATATTGGCTCCCACTTTGAAGGATACGCTTTTGCAATCCAAGAACAGGAAATCAACACGAAATACATGATTCACAAAAGAGATAGGGATGCAGGTAAAACACCTAGATGTGATAACAAGTGCAGACTCTGCAGAATTAATATCGAAGATGTCACCCATGTTATAAGCAGCTGTCCAAAGATGTCATCGCGGTACTATCTACCTATGAGGCATGATGTAGTGGCCAAAACACTGTACAATGCAATCCGTAGAAAAGATAGCCCCGATACATTAAAAGCTACAGCAATGTGGAAGACAAACATATACATAATATGAAAGAGTACTGGTGGAATGTTCCAGTAAAAACCCCAATAAAATTAAACAGTCCTTTACAAAATAAGTGTTTAGATAAGGACGTGGTCTATAAATGGTTAAACCAGTGATAATATATTTAACTATATAGGTGCAACTTCTACAGAATTTAAAAGTCGCTGGAATAATCACAAATGCTCTTCCAAAGATTTGATAAAAAATCTTCAACTTCTCTTTCAAACCTGATATGGAACTTAAAATGCAAAAATATGGACTATTCATTAACATGGGAAATAATTTCAAAGCACCCGCGTACCGAAACACAGCATTATCTAGATTCTGCAAATTGTGTGTTGATGAAATTTTTTTCATACTTAAATGTAAGAACTCTATTAATATACGGATGAATTTATTTAGTTCTTGTAGACATTCAACATTTAGAACTATATATAAATTATAATTACACTTATAATATTTCTACTTATTTCCATAACAATCTTATCCACTTGGTTTTAATATATTGATATCTCTAAATCATATCTATAACATTTACTATAATTTCACTTCTTAAAGTTTCATAAAATATATACATATATAATTCTAATTTTTTTAAATTTTAATTTTAATTTTAATTTTAATTTTAATTTTAATTTTAATTGTAATTTTAATCTTAATAATTTTTAATTCTTTATTTTTTATTTCTTTAATTTTTTATCTATTTTTAAAAATTACATATTATTTTTTAAAAATTACTTATCTCTTATAAATTATTTAAAAAAAAAGTTTTCTCGAATTTTTAATATTTTTTCAATATCTTTTATTAGATTTATAAACACTAACTAATTGGCTAAATATATCTTTCAACATTTATACTTATTTTGACAAAATAGTCTCAAACTAACGAATAAATAAACAAAACTGGAGTTTTTTCCGTATCTTCCCATTTTAAAATATATAAATATAAATATTCTTATTAACTCAGTTAACTTAATTTAATTTAACTTAAGATTTACTTACATTAAATACAAAACCAATATCCCTCATAACACATTAAAACAATTATCTATAACACGATATACCCATCTATTCATTTATTTATCTATTTATTTATCTATTTATTTATTTATTTATTTTCTATCTATTTTTCTATCTATTTATTTTTCTATCTACTTATAACAGAAAATATTATATTAGAAACGAATTTTAAACAACTAATTAATCGTAAATACACGTAATATTAGATATATACTTAGAAAATATATTTCCCCCAAATTAACGTTATATGAGTTTTATTCACCCTCTTGTTAATTTCTTCTCTCTATCTCTCTCGTAATATTTTTTATCTTTATCCACTTATATTGTTTCTC
>OZ024743.1:270373846-270396346 GCA_964016885.1 Eledone cirrhosa | reverse complement strand
GGAACATATGTTCAAATTTAATGGAAAAACATATGCCCAAGAGGAAGGAGCAGCCATTGGTGTTAGCATTGCAGGCGACATAGCTAACTTATTCATGGTATGGTGGGACAGTAGACTTAAACTTAAACTTAAAGAACAATTAGAAGACCCCTTAACCCTGATAATGTACTCCCGCTACGTAGATGATATAAACATCGTAGTTAAGACACCCCCACTAGAGAACAGTCAGGAACTAGAGAAAAACACAATGGAAAGCATCCAGCAAATAGCAAACTCCATCCACCAGAGCATTAGAGTTACTATAGACTACCCAAGTAAACACCCCAACCATCGATTACCTGTACTGGACACAGAGCTCTGGTTAGATACCATTAACAACAAAAAACAAATCCTCCATTCCCATTATGCAAACCCATGACTTCCAAACATCTGATCCACCGAAACTCGGCCAATTCGGACCATACCAAAATCAACATACTGATTGCAGATTTGGTACGGGTGATGAGAAATGTGTCCCGCATGTGCAACCCGGAAGAACTAGAGAGACACATACAACACTTCATGCACCGTATGCAGTTCTCTGGCTACAATCAGAGAGATAAAATCAGAGTGTATAGAGGAGCCAGAACCAAATGGGAAAAAATGGTAAATAATGACATAAATGGGACCTGCCCCTTGTATAGGAGCAAATTTTGGAATAGAATAGAAATAACTAGGAACAAGGCTAATAGAATAAACTCATGGTATGATAGCAATAAATACCAAAGTGTAATGTTCATCAATACAACCCCTAGAGGTGAATTAGCTTACAAATTTAGAAGGGCCCTAAATAAACATAAACTCAATATTAAGATAGTAGAAAGACCAGGTACCTCCGTAAAAACACTTATTAGCAAGACATACCCTTTTCAAAGACCCTCATGTATAGATAAGAAATGTATAACCTGTAAAATAAGCCCCCATATTAACTGTAAAACTAGAAATGTAGTGTATAGCATAAGATGTACTGAAGGACAATGTAGAGACAAAAATATAATGTACATAGGTGAGACAGCTCGTAGTGTAGGGGAACGGATAAATGAACACTGGCGAGACCTTCAAGATAATAAAGAATCATCTGTACTCTACCAACATGCTAAGATAGAACACAAGGGTAAATTAGAGAACATAGAAATAAAAATAGAATCTACACACAGAAAAGACGCAATGTTTAGACGAATTACAGAGGCAATAAACATAAAAGAATTACAACCAAAATTAAATAGAAAATATGAGTGGAACAGCAACATCACAACTTACAATTAAGGACAAAATGAAAACACACACACACATAGAACAAACAACCAACCAGTAACATGTAAATAAACAAATAAATAAATGAACATAAACACACACAGACACCCGGATGTGGCGCATGCGCAGACTGAGCACACAACACACACACAGAAACAAAATGGCGTAGGACAGAACAAAGGAGAGGCACAGAAACAAAGAAAGGAATCCCCAGTCACTGAATAGGTCACAGAGTGTGTGACGAAAGAACTATGACTATATATAAACAACTATCTGGTTGTGGAACCAACCAACCAGAAATTTATAAATTTATAAATTTATAAATATATAATAAATTGAAGTGAAAGCAACTGGTGCGTGTGTTTCTTATTGGCAACATGACCCTCCCAAAGTATAACAATATATATATATATATACATTAATATATATATGTATATATATTTGTTTCTACTTTAGGCACAAGGCCAGCAATAACCCAGTTCATTACTGGTACTTTATTTTATCGACCCCGTAAGGATGAAAGGCAAAGTCAAAATATATATATATATTATATATATATATATATATATATATATATATATATATATATATATATATAGTAATATAATATATAAGAACAAAAGATGGTTAATAGAGTTCCATGTATTTTATTATGCGCATTTCAAAAACAAATATCATCATGCAATAATATTTGTGTTTTCATCAGCTAAAACAGAAAGACATGATATGAAGGTTAAAAAACACTTGTGGATAGTGCAGTTTTAAGTCAACATTTTTAAATCATGATATGTTGATTTAAAACTGCACTATCCACAAGTGTTTTTTAATCTTCATATCATGTCTTCCTGTTTTATCTGATGAAAACACAAATATTATTGCATGATGATATTTGTTTTTGAAATGCGCATAATAAAACACATGGAACTCTTTTAACCATCTTTTGTTCTTATATATTATATATACTCCAGTCCTACAAACTGTAGAGTGCTTCTTATCCGATATCTGCATTGCTTTATTGTACTACAATAAAGCTCACCTCCTACATATATATTAATATATATATATATTAATATATATATATATTAATATATATATACAATATAAACAGTTTTATAGATAAATATATTCGACATACCTTTATAACACCGACTTCCATTTGAAGAGGTTTAAGCTGGCAGTGAAAACATTTTACACAGAGAGAAAGAAAGAGAGAAAAAAAGAGAGAAAAAAAAGAAAGAAAGACAGAAAACGAAGAAAAGGAAGAAAAAGAAGAAATGCATGGAACAAAATAGAGAGATGGAAAGATAGATAAAGCGAAGAACTTCATGTAAAGAAACAGAAAGAGATATATATATATAGAGAGAGAGGAAATAGAGATAGATACATATATATATAGAAAATTAGGTAGTGGGAGGTCATTTTGAGTAAATGTATCAATGATACATTTATTTATTTATTTATTTATTTAGCTCAAGTATTAATGTAAGGGAGATATATAGAGAGAGAAGAAAAAATATAGAGAGAGGAAAAAATAGCGAGAGAAAAAAAAAAAATTTAAAAATAGCCAGATATATTCGAGGCGTAAAAACCCTGTTTTAATGTATTAGTATTTATAAAACTTACACTATATTGTAAATATCAGTATTCCTGAATGAGACAAGTACCCATAGTGTGTGAAAATTAATTATCTTATGTTTAGTTTTAAAAATTCATATGTTTATGTGACAGCTACAAACATCCATGCGAATCCACATGATTCACCCTGCAAACTCTAAGTTCACTGAAAACATTCTCAATGTGGTATAAAAATTTGAGCATACATATATGTGTATTAATTATTATTCCTGTCTTTACTCTACAAGATTATCCATCAAGCAGAAATAGAGAGCAGATTTCAATATACTAATAAAAATATATATCAGAAACAAAACTAAAAAAATAAAAAGATAACAATAATAATAATAAGTAAACATAAGTAATAATAAAATAGAAAACTAAAAAAATATTACGAAAGAATATTACATAATAAAGATATTACATATTAAAAATATTACGTATTAAAAAATATTACGTATTAAAAATTTACATATTAAAGATATTAAAAATAAAAATAAAAAATAAAAAATAAAAAATATTATAAAATACTACAATAATAAAAAATAAAAATAAAAATAAACCACAAAGATCAACCCTTCAAAGTTAATTGACAATATATTGCCAAGTTCGTTACAAGACAAAGCCAAAAATTATCTATCAAATCACATCTAGCAAAGATCATTTCGAAAAGTCTATGATGTCCAAATTGGTCTACATATGTTCTTATATTTAATATAGAAGTTTATCTAGTGTAAGGCTTATTCAAAAAATTTGGAGCATCAGCTTTTAGGGTAGCTTAATTTTTCATGAGGAATGTTTAAATAAAAATAAAATAAAAATAAACAATAAAAAGAATAAAAAGAAGGAATCAAAAAATTTAGGAATCAAAAATTTATCGGCTAGTTTCCCATATAAATATAAATCAAACTAAATATACTACATTTTAAATTTAAATTTATATTTAAACGTTGAGTTTAATCTATGTTTGCAACAACTGAATAAATTTGTCCGTAGGTTAAGGGAATTTTTAGATTTTAGTATAAAGAATATCTCCTCTGCGCAGAGGTCACATGTCTCAGAGGATGAATTAAAAGGAATCCCCCTTGAGACTATATTCCAAGCCGTCGAATATCTAACGTTATCTAGCTTAAGTTGCCAGAGTACGCCTGATAGTGCCGTTGAAGATTTTTTACTTGGATCTGTGAAAGAATTCTTGTGGTTATTATAGCGAAGTTTAAATTCCGTCGATGTGGAACCGACGTAGTTAAAAGAATTAGAGTCAGTATTAACATTACAATTGTATACTATATTTTTAACTAAGCAGTTGTTATTTAACGGACATTTAGATCTATCTCTACAGTTACATTTGTTAACTTGTATATTATTTATGCTATTATCACTAGGTTTTAAGTTCCTATTATTTATTCTATTAATATTTTGTGCTAAATTTTTGGTGGATGAGTAGGTTAATTTAATTGTATGCCTATTGAAAATTGAGTGATACCTATGTGTTCTAGGGAAGCGATTATCAAGAGCTTTGAAAAATAATTTAGCGATGTGGGTTTTAATGTTTAGTGAGAAAGGGGGGGGGGGGGCAAACCAAATTATGTTCCTAGTTCTATTTCTTTTTTGGCCTTTGGAATTATTGTAATGCTTTCTATTATAGTTGTTAATGTTGTTGCCGTAATTAAAAAAGTTGTTACTTTGTTTAGTTTGTCTATCATTATCTATGTACACAATCTTATCAGCATATCCTGCCCTAGCTAATGCTTCATTATAGTATTGGGCCTTTTCGTCGAAAATCTTTCTATTCGACGAGATCCTAGAGATACGTTTTTGAACTGAGTTTACTATAGTGTTTTTGACAGATATATATTTATTTATATATTAATATATATATATATATATTAATATATATATATATATATATATATATATATATATATATATATATATATATATATATATATATATATATATTTATATATATATCAATATATATATATATATATATATATTTATATATATATATATTTATATATATATCAATATATATATATATATATATATATATATTTATATATATATATATATATATATTTATATATATATCAATATATATATATATAATATATATGTATATTAATATATATATATATATATTAATTTATATATATATATATATATTTATATATATATCAATATATATATAATATATATGTATATTAATATATATATATATATATTAATATATATATATATATATATTTATATATATATCAATATATATATATATATATATATATATATTTATATATATATATATATATATATTTATATATATATCAATATATATATATATAATATATATGTATATTAATATATATATATGTATATTAATTTATATATATATATATTAATATATATATATATATATATATATTTATATATATATCAATATATATATATATATATATATATATATATATATATATATATATATATATATATATATATATATATATATATATATATTTCGTTTCTGAATTTGTTTAGCAAGATTCTTTATCTGAAATCGTGTGTTGAAACCGATATTGTTATACTTTGGGAGGGTCATGTTGCCAATATTCTTATTGGCAACATGACCCTCCCAAAGTATAACAATATATATATATATATATATATATATATATATATATATATATATATATATATATATATATTAATATATATATATATATATTTATATATATATCAATATATATATATATATATATATATATATATATATATATATATATATATATATATATATATATATATATATATATATATATATTAATATATATATATATATATTAATATTAGAAAGTGAGGTTTTTTTTTACAAAATGAAAAATAACCGAGGTGTCCTACACGAGTGAAAGTATAAAGAAAAAGAAATGAAATCGAAAATTCAACTGGAGTCTTATTTTTTTTTTAAATACATATATTTATTTGGTTCCTTTACCGGTTTCGCAGTTCTTCTGCTTTTCAAAAGGTGAGTTGAGATGGAGGGTCTGTGGTTTTTCTCACAGATGTGAGAAAAACCACAGACCCTCCATATCAACTCACCTTTTGAAAAGCAGAAGAACTGCGAAACCGGTAAAGGAACCAAATAAATATATATATTTTTAAAAAAAATAAAACTCCAGTTGCATTTTCGATTTCATCTCTTTTCTTTATATATTAATATATATATATATTAATATAGATATATATATATTAATATATATATATATATATATATATATATATATATATATATATATATATATATATATATATATATATATATATTTATATATATATATATATATTTTTATATATATATATATATATATTAATATATATATATATATAATATATATATATATATATTTTTATATATATATATATATTAATATATATATATATATATATTAATATATATATATATATATATATATATATATATATATATATTAATATATATTAATATATATATATATATATATATATATATATATATATATATATATATATATATATATATATATATATATGCAAAAGTTCTATTTAAAATTGTTGGGATACAACAAGTAAATATTATATAACTGATAAAAGCACTCGACAAGTTTTGGGAGTAGATATACGATATTAAATAAATGGAAACTATATTTATAAAATCATATTTATTTCACTATACATATTTCAGGGATACCAAATTAAAATATGGTATGCCTTCATCAGATAAAATACAATATATAAACAGTTTTATAAATAATTTTGACGTACCCTATTAGATGCAACCATTATTTTTGGACAGCTTCCAAAAATAATGGTTGCATCTAATAGGGTACGTCAAAATTATTTATAAAACTGTTTATATATTGTATTTTATCTGATGAAGGCATACCATATTTTAATTTGGTATCCCTGAAATATGTATAGTGAAATAAATATGGTTTTATAAATATAGTTTCCATTTATTTAATATCGTATATATATATATATATTTATATATATATATATATTAATATATATATATATTTTTTTATATATATATATATATTAATATATATATATAAATATATATATATATATATATATTTATATATATATATATATTAATATATATATATTAATATATATATATAGTATTAAGGATACTATTTATGGTTAACTATGTAACAAATCCTTTTATGGTTATATATTTTTTATACAAACCCTAAATAGTGAAAGATAGTCATTAATTTCTATCTTATTACCAGTAAGATAAATAGCTCAATGTAATAACATCGGTTGTTTTACAGAGCAGTTATATAGAGATTACAATAATCAAAGTTCAGTTTAAATCATTTTTTGATTACAATTGTTTCCTCCAAACCGAGGTTTGGATTCTTCGGAGCAACTATTTAGTGATCTATAACATACTTGACATCCTTTTCAACACAAGAGACATATAAAAACATATGCACATATTGACCCACAGTGGGATGATATCCATCACAATGATATAGCATGGCAATTTACATATAAAGGTTAAAGAATAAAAATAAAAATAAAAATAAAAATAAAAATAAAAATAAAAATAAAAATGAAGCATTGGCAATTTATGAAGATAAAGCAAGAGGAAAGTTTAGAGTAGTCAGTGTATGAAACAATCTCACGTGTAGCATGCACGCATGTCTTATTTATACAAGATTAGAGTGCGGCAGATTGTTACTTGCAGGGTCAGGCAGTTGAAGCAGGCAATCGATATTATTATGTGGGCTGAATTGTTAAATCATTTTTTCGCATACACCTGTATTATATACAATCCCAAATGTAGAGAAACACCAAAATATCAAAAATATCAAACATATTATAAAACATATTATACGTAGGCAAAACAGTACCACTGTCTTCGCGCACACCACCAGTCACATAATCCATGAGACGCAGTATATAGACCACGGGACTATCATGTAATCCACGATGGTTCAGCATATAACCAAGTTATAAACCATATCTTGTCGATTCTTAATTAATAGATCATGTTGTTTAGTTTTGTGTGATATTATATTCCGGAAGTGTGTGTGTGACCAAGGGGAGTTAATGCGTAAGGGGAGGTAACTAGCTGGTTTTCTTAGTTAAATTTATTATCCTAAATTACATTAATCGTGTATCAAATAAGTGCCTATCATATGATGTTATAACTAATTTCTAGATTATGTTACTTATCTATAGGTAACAGTGTTGTCTATTAAGAAGTACTAAAGGTGTATATATCAGGATGATTACCTTCTATTAAGGGGTGTCATATCTGAACATTCTATAAGAAGAGTCAGACCTCCAAATCAATGTTCTTTGTAAGTGTATTCCACCCGCAGGACCTGGCATGGTCCTCTTATTATATATGACTCTCGGTAAGCTCTGGGTCATTGTATGTCTGAATCCTTGGCAAATTTGAATATCTCCAGGGTGGTCCGGAGATCAATTCTCTCATATAACGACACCAGTCTGGCCATCAAGCAATACATAAACTCCCATCTCATATATAAATTAAATTAGGTATCTTATCTACAAATTAGAGTGGAGTCTATTGATAAGTACTAAAGGAGTTCATATAATGATGATTACAATCTAATATGGAGTGCCACACCTGGACAATCTATAAGAAGAATCAGACTTCAAAATTAATTATATGGGTCTCACTACTAATAAGGGTCTTATTTCATACAAGACTCCCGGCAAGTTTCGGGTCATTGTATGACTGCATCCCTGGTAAATTCAAATATCACCAGGGTGGTCCGGGGACCAGTTCTCTCATCAAAAGATACTAATCAGGTCATCAAGCAACACAGAAACTCCTAACTCATGTATCACCTGTGCATAATTCATTGTACTCATCGTATAGAATATATAGTCACATAATAATACGATTACTTACTTAATCATCAATCTATCTCATGGTGGTACTCCATGCACAGGATTATGTTAGCACAACCAATACAGTGTCTACAGTTTATATTAATCATATATTTCCACGGCCAAGATATCAGAATTAGAAGTACATGGGGGTATCCCCAGGGTAGATGGTACTATAATGTTGCCACTATTAGCTTTAGAGTATATAAATGGGTGTGGAGATGAGGTGTAAGGTGTGCCACTGATGCTAATTGCTAGGGGTGGTTACGGTTCCAGTCTGACATTGTTATATATAGGGTTTACAGTTTTGGAAAGAGTGTCGGCAGCGGTGTTGGCAAGATGCGAACACTTCTGATTTTTTATTAAGGAGATTAGGGTTAGAGAAGATGATAGTATGGGTCTCTAGTAGACAGAGGTTACAAAATTTATTAGGTGGTTTGTACGATGTTGCACTACCTACCACTTCCCATTTAAGTGTATATATTTTATTTTTAGTTTTTAGATAGTGTATGTAGCTAGATATTGAAGTGGAGTTGGCTAGACTGTGTTTTTTGAAAGAGTGGAGGTGCGAATTGTATCTAGTTTTGAAGCAGTTAGAAGTAGAGCCTATATAGGTTTCAGAAGAGTTGTTAGTTGTGACTGTACATGAGTATATGATATCCTTGGTTAAGCATTTTTTATCTAAAGGGCAGGTTCTATTTGATCTACAGTTACAATTATTCTGGGTGTTAGTCTGCCGGTTAATATGCTGTGTAGAAGTTTGGATGTTAGCTATAGGGTTATGGTTATGTGGGTTGTCGTTCGCAGCATTAATGTTTACACTAGTACTAATACTATTATTTCTATTGATATTATGGTTAGTTGCTATAATGTTATTTTGAATGTTATTTTGAAGGTTTATCGTCTGATGTGATTTAGTTTGTTGGAAGTAAGAATTAATTTTTCTTTTATTGCTACTAGCTATGTGGTATGCTAAGTTAGGCGTAGTAGAGTATGAGATTTTAATAGTGTTTTTATTTAAAAGGCTATGGTACTTGTGGCCGGATGGGAAGTGTTTATCCAGTAGTGAGAAGAAAGCCCTAGGTAGGTTGGTAGAGACGTTTAGATTGAAAGGAGGGTTGAAAAATGTATTATTTCTTCTTCTATTTCTGTTTTTTATGTCTGGTGATTTGTTTCCTTTTATGTTACTATGGTGATTTCTGTGGTGTGGGTTACTTTTGTTGTTATCATCTCTATTAGTGTGTGTGTGGTTGCTATTCCTATTATTAAATTTTCTCATGGACATGTTGTGTGAAATAATGTTGTAGCTATGCGTTTTTGTAGGTAGGAACTCTATCTCTGTATTATGGCCTGATCTAGCTAATGCCTGATTATAATATTGCGAGTTATTGTTAAATGTGTTTATGTCATAGGATAGATTAGAGATTCTATTAGATACTCCCTTAGAGATAGAGTTTAATATAGATCTAGGGTGGTTAGACTTGGTATCTACGTAGATGAGTTTTTCATTAGGTTTGTGGAAAGGTGCATATATCATTGAGTCTAGGTAGAGTGTGGCGTCTAGGAAGTTGACGTTTTTGAATGTTTTGTGCAATAGTTTTCTAGTTCTTTCTATATTGAATTTTTTATAATCTATAAGTAGAAGTGCATCGTCGCGATACAAACCACCGCTGAGGTAAGGATGGTCCTTATGGATTTGGTTAAGTAAATATAGGCCGACTAAATCAGTGACCTGCGCCGAGTCACTAGACCTCATGGTAATGTCGAAGTTGTTTTGCGTATCTTTGCGGGTCCATAATTGGTCTTCAAATGTGGTTAGTGTTTTACGGGCTGCAAGTATGACATCAATCTGGGGTCTAGTCAGGTCACTATTGTCCATGGCCATTATAAGTGCCTTATTTAATAGGATAGGGGAAATAGAGGTGTAGAAAGAATTGATATCAAATTGAATAAATTTGTTATCCTTGTTACCTTTGATATTTTTGAACCATTCACTCACTTCACCCATATTTCCCCATTGTTTAAGGTAAATCTTTTGTTTAATCTGTGGGATGATTTTATCTAGAATTTTTTTACTGATAATGCCAATGTCAGACTTGGAGCGGCAGATGAGTCTAATCAAGGGGTTGCTAATGAAGTCCTCCTTATGGTCCTTCAGAGAGAATCTAGGGGGGTTTGGGGTATAAGGTTGTGTATGTCTCAGGAGCCCTAGTTCGGATACTATATTATAGCCTTCCATATTAATATCTTCTAAGTTTTTCATAGTGGTTTTCTTGTAGCTTTTATGTAGTTCATTATATATAAACTTTCTATAAGTATTATAATCTAGGCTGTATATGTTATTAGTTTTGTCGGCATGTACAAAAATGTTACTACTAGTTTTGAAATCATTAATAGAGGTGCTAAGTTTGTTTAAGAAGGTGTTTTTATTACGGTGTTTTTTGTATTTAATATTCTTAACTAGTTTTATTAGGTCATTTTCGAAGTGGTTTAGTAGTGTCTTATGAGGGGGGCTTCTAAAGGTTTTAAAGCCGAAGGAGTCAAATTTGTTGGTATTATTATCCTTGCTAGATTAGTTTTTATCATAATGGAATGTCCTCCATCTCACTCTATTGATAAAGGAGTTTACACTGTCGATCAATAACTTTTCATATGTATTTTTGGGTGGTATAGGTATGTTCTTGTTTGACATAGGGAGTTGGTCTTTGATCAGCATGCTGGTAATTTATTGTATATCAGCTCAACGATATGGAGCAGTTAGTAGTATTAAGGATACTATTTATGGTTATGTATGTAATAAAACCTTTTATGGTTATATATTTGTTATACAAACCCTAAATAGTGAAAGATAGTCATTAATTACTATCGTATTACCAGTAAGATAAATAGCTCAATGTAATAACATCGGTTGTTTTACAGAGCAGTTATATAGAGATTACAATAATCAAAGTTCAGTTTAAATCATTTTTTGCTTACAATTGTCTCCTCCAAACCGAGGTTTGGATTCTTCGGAGCAACTATTTAGTGATATATAACATACTTGACCTCCTTTTCAACACAAGAGACATATAAAAACATATGCACATATTTAATATATATATATATATTAATATATATATATATATATATATATATTAATATATATATATATATTAATATATATATATATATATGTTAATATATATATATATATATATATATATATATATATATATATATATATATATATATATATATATATATATATATATATATATATATATATATATATATATATATATATATATATATACTTATATATATATATTTATATATATATATATATATATATTTATATATATATATATAATATATTTAGAAACACACAGATACATGCGGACACACACATATACATGAATGCATCCACACCCAACCGTGAGTTAAGGGTGCCAACCTCACCGATGTTGCTCAATGAATGACTGGGACAGACCAATCCGGTTGAACCAGACTGAACCAGTATCAGAGTTAAAAATACATTATGAAGAGAGAAGAAACATTTAGATATAATTAGTAATAAAATGTATCATGCCTAAACTGCTCCTAGATTCCTCGACTACGTAGTTTCGTGGCATAAACAAAAACAATACATCATAAAGATATAGAGTCCTTGCGAGGTCTGCCGACTTATCAAGAGGATACCTCATTTTACTAGCCTCAAGAACGCGTCTACACGGCGTGAGTAAGAATCCCAAAAGGCGGAGGGGGAGATAGTCACGCGATATAACGGTCGAGAAACAGAGCATGTATCTGTGTGTTTCTAAATATATTGTTAATAACTCCCTCTGGTTGAGTAATCTTTGAAGTGTGGTGACTGCTGGAAAGCTGCCATTACTCATACTTCTCGCCTCCTTCACCACCTCTTTCTACGGCTTCGATATAAATACCCCCTCCGCCTCCGTGGTATTTTCTTCGGGGTTATAAGAGGCTTAGCTCTGTTTCTCGACCGTTATATCGCGTGACTATCTCCCCCTCCGCCTTTTGGGATTCTTTCTCACGCCGTGTAGACGCGTTCTTGAGGCTAGTAAAATGAGGTATCCTCTTGATAAGTCGGCAGACCTCGCAAGGACTCTATATCTTTATGATGTATTGTTTTTGTTTATGCCACGAAACTACGTAGTCGAGGAATCTAGGAGCAGTTTTGGTATGATACATTTTATTACTAATTATATCTAAATGTTTCTTCTCTCTTCATAATGTATATATATATATATATATATTTATATATATATATATATATATATATATATAAATATGGTTTTATAAATATAGTTTCCATTTATTTAATATTGTAAATATACTCCAAATATTTGTCGAGTGCTTTTATATCAGTTATAAATATTTACTAGTTGTAACCCAACAATTTTAAATATAACTTTCCATGTATCTTGCTCCAATACTGTTGAGCGCTTTATATTATAACTGGAAAAATGGAATTCTTTAAGATTACTTCCTCTCTAAAAGACATACCTCTACCTAGAAACAAAGACTTTATAAAACAATTAATAGATAAATCTGACTCTTTTATAAGGAGAATCAGGTGGCGTGCATTCCACTTTGATAAATCTAATGCAGACGAAAATGTCTCGGACTTAAACAAAGTTTTCAAATCTAAAAGAAATCCACCCCCTAACAAACTTTTATCTGACTTTGAAAACGATATAATTTCTATCATACAAGGGGTCAAATTCAAGAGAAACTTCAAAGGCCAGGAATATCTGAAAGGCATTAAGGATAACATTGAGAGCTTGGAGAAAACTGAGAAGATCTTGGTGAAATCTGACAAGACCAACAACCTCTATGGAGTGCGGAAAGACATGTATAATGGCCTCATACTGAAAGAGCTGAGGAAAAAGTACAAGGTAGCAGATAAGGCCGAACTTGAGAAAATGAATGTCGAAGCATCTTGTATAATGCACGAGTTGGAAATTGAGAACAGAACACAACCTTTCGTGCCCAAGAAACCGAAGATCAATATGAAGGACCACAAGAGGAATTTTGAAAATGACCTGCCAGTTAGATTGATCGCACCTTCAAAATCGGACCTGGGCAAATTAAGCAAAAACATTCTTGACAGGGTGATACAGCAAATTAAGAACTTGGATTGTGTATCTAACCTGAGCTTGTGGAGGGGAACTGGAGAGGTTGTTGAGTGGTTTAGGCAAATTAAATATAACAATAATAATAGGTTTATTCAACTTGATATAGCTAACTATTATTCTTCTATTACCCCTAGTCTACTAAATAAGGCACTAAATTACGCATTCAAACATACTGACCTAACTAGCAAAGAAATGCATATTATATTATCGGCTAGGAAAACTTTGATAGAATTTAATGACAAATTATGGACCAGAGCAGATAGAGATAGCAATTTTGACATAACTATGGGATCTTCCGACTCAGCTCAGGTAACTGACCTTGTGGGCTTATTTTTAATCAATTCGCTACATAGGAAAATACCTGGTACTACCGGAGGTTTATATAGGGATGACATGCTTTTACTTATTAATAATAATAACCCTGAACTAAATAGAAAATGTAAACAAATTACAAAATTTTTTAATTACTTTAACCTTAAAATAGAAATTGAGAACAACCATAGAATAGTCAATTTCCTAGATATAACATTAAATCTCAACACATGTCTCCACTATCCTTTTCACAAGTTGAATGAAAACTTAAACTATGTCAACTTTAACTCTAACCACCCCAGATCTGTCAAAAACACTATAGTAAACTCAGTTCAAAAACGTATCTCTAGGATCTCGTCGAATAGAAAGATTTTCGACGAAAAGGCCCAATACTATAATGAAGCATTAGCTAGGGCAGGATATGCTGATAAGATTGTGTACATAGATAATGATAGACAAACTAAACAAAGTAACAACTTTTTTAATTACGGCAACAACATTAACAACTATAATAGAAAGCATTACAATAATTCCAAAGGCCAAAAAAGAAATAGAACTAGGAACATAATTTGGTTTGCCCCCCCCCCTTTCTCACTGGACGTTAAAACCCACATCGCTAGATTATTTTTCAAAGCTCTTGATAATCGCTTCCCTGGAGCACATGGGTGTCGCTCAGTTTTCGGTGGGCATACAATTAAATTAACCTACTCATCCACCAGGGGTTTGGCACAAAATATTGATGGAATAAGTAATCGGAACTTGGAACCTAGTGATAATAGCATAGGTAATATACAAGTTGGCGGATGTAACTGTAGAGATAGATCTAGGTGTCCGTTGGATAACAACTGCTTGGTTAGAAATATAGTATACAATTGTAATGTTAATACTGACTCTAACTCTTTTAACTGCGTCGGTTCCACATCGACGGAATTTAAGCTTCGCTATGGTGACCACAGGGGTTCTTTCGCAGATCCAGGTAGGAGATCTTCAACGGCACTGTCAGGCGTACTCTGGCAGCTTGAGCTAGATAACGTTGGATGTTCGACGGCTTGGAATGTAGTCTCAAGAGGGATTCCTTTTGGTTCGTCCTCTGGGACATGTGACCTCTGCGCAGGGGAGATATTCTTTGTGCTAAAATCTAGGGGTTCCCTTAACCTACGGACAAATTTGTTCAGTTGTTGCGGGCGTGGATTGAACTCAACGTTTGAATGTGGATTTAAATTTGGGGTGTGGTATATTTAGTTTGATTTATATTTATATGGGAAACTAGCCGATAAATTTTTGATTCCTTCTTTTTATTCTTTTTTTTTTTTATTGTTTATTTTTATTTTATTTTTATTTTTATTTAAACATTCCTCATGAAAAATTGAGCTGCCCTAAAAGCTGATGCTCCAAATTTTTTGAATAAACCTTGCACTAGATGAACTTCTATGTTGGATATAAGAACATATGTAGACCAATTTGGACATCATAAACTTTTTGGAAATGATCTTTGCTAGATGTGATTTGATAGATAATTTTTGGCTTTGTCTTGTAGTGAACTTGGCGGTATGTTGTCGGTTGACTTTGGAGGGTTGATCTTTGTGGTTTATTTTAATTTTTATTTTTTATTATTGTAGTATTTTATAATAGTTTTTATTTTTTTATTTTTTTTATTTTTATTTTTAATATCTTTAATATGTAAATTTTTAATACGTAATATTTTTTAATACGTAATATTTTTAATATGTAATATTTTTATTATGTAATATTCTTTCGTAATATTTTTTTAGTTTTCTATTTTATTATTACTTATTTTTACTTATTATTATTATTGTTATCTTTTTATTTTTTTAGTTTTGTTTCTGATATATATTTTTGTTGGTATATTGAAATCTGCTCTCTATTTCTGCTTGATAGATGGTCTTGTAGAGTAAAGACAGGAATAATAATACACATATATGTATGCTCAAATTTTTATACCACATTGAGAGTGTTTTCCGGGAACTTGGAGTTTGCAGAGTGAATCATGTGGATTCGCATGGATGTTTGTAGCTGTCACATAAACATATGAATTTTTTTTTAAACTAAACATAAGATAATTAATTTTCACACACTATGGATACTTGTCTCGTTCAGGAATACTGATATTTACAATATAGTGTAAGTTTTATAAATACTAATACATTAAAACATAGGGTTTTTACGCCTCGAATATATCTGGCTATTTTTAAATTTTTTTCTCTCGCTATTTTTTCCTCTCTCTATATTTTTTCTCTCTCTATATATCTCCCTTACATTAATACTTGAGCTAAATAAATAAATAAATAAATAAATGTATCATTGATACATTTACTCAAAATGACCTCCCACTACCTAATTTTCTATATATATATGTATCTATCTCTATTTCCTCTCTCTATATATATATATATATCTTTCTGTTTCTTTACATGAAGTTCTTCGCTTTATCTATCTTTCCATCTCTCTATTTTGTTCCATGCATTTCTTCTTTTTCTTCCTTTTCTTCGTTTTCTGTCTTTCTTTCTTTTTTCTCTCTTTCTTTCTCTCTGTGTAAAATTTTTTCACTGCCAGCTTAAACCTCTTCAAATGGAAGTCGGTGTTATAACGGTATGTCGAATCTATTTATCTATAAAACTGTTTATATTGTATTTTGTCTGAGGAAGGCATAGCATATTGTTAATATGATATCCCCGAAATATATATAATGAAATAAATATGGTTTTATAAGTATAGTTTCCATTTATTTAATATTGTAAATATACTCCAAATATTTGTCGAGTGCTTTTATATCAGTTATAAATATTTACTAGTTGTAACCCAACAATTTTAAATATAACTTTCCATGTATATATATATATTTATATATATATATATATATATATATATATATATATATATATATATATTTATATATATATATATATATATATATGTATATATATATATATATATATATATATATATATATATATATATATATATATATATATATATATATATATATATATATATATATATATATATTTATATATATATATATATATATATATATATATTAGAAAGATCGAGTATCGAAAAATCGGCGCACGAGTTCACGATAAACGAAATTCGATATGAGCGGCAGAGGGCTCAATAATTCAGATGAATCAGAGCTATAACTATCGTTAAAATACCGTCACATATAGAACAAGTCTACAATCAACCATACGATTTAAAATCGATAAAGGAAGATTCGGGCCAAACAGATAAAAAATATCAATAAAACAATACGTCAATAATTTAAATGAATGTAAAATCATACCCGGACCCACTAGAAAGGTGTTAAATCTAGCTTCATGGGTTTCTGTAAATCCTTAGACTGTACTCTATCAGCTCACATATAAATATAAAAGCCTACTAGAGTAAGTGGAACGGAGTTTACGTTATCAACGAGTTTTTTCCTGGCGGCAGAGGAGTCAACTAGCGGTGAAAAACGCACATGGCATTAGACAAGGGAGATGACCCCTATATCCGCGAAAACAATTCGAGTGAATGTGGAAATACACATATCGAATTAGAGTGCTCAATAGACATGTTAAAATAAAACAAAAGCTATTCATCACTCAATAGAATCGACAAAAAATGAGCAATAAAATTAACTGGTGGATAGCTATGTCCAGAGCTAAATATATTAGAAAGATCGAGTATCGAAAAATCGGCGCACGAGTTCACGATAAACGAAATTCGATATGAGCGGCAGAGGGCTCAATAATTCAGATGAATCAGAGCTATAACTATCGTTAAAATACCGTCACATATAGAACAAGTCTACAATCAACCATACGATTTAAAATCGATAAAGGAAGATTCGGGCCAAACAGATAAAAAATATCAATAAAACAATACGTCAATAATTTAATATATATATATATATATATATATATATATATATATATATATATATATATATATATATTTATATATATATATATATATATATATATATATATATATATATATATTTATATTTATATATATATATTTATATATATATATATATATATATATATATATTTATATATATATATATATATATTAATATATATATATATATATTAATATAAGTTGTAATAAAATGAAAACGAAATTTCATTTCTCACTCTTAGTACCTCACTTACTCTATACATATATGTATGTACGTATACATACATACTTGCATTTAAGTAAGTGCCGTACTAAGAGTGAGAAATGAAATTTCGTTTTCATTTTAATACAACTCATCGTTTTCGGTTCGCCTGACCGATTTAACTCACTCGATATGCAAATTAGGCTGCTCAGCCGTTAATTTTCATAAGTAAAGTATATACTTTCGAACGTTCAACTATCTGGCAGATGGGTATACGGTGCTGATGATAGCTAACATGCTTGAAACTAGTACATCGTTCCTGTGTCAGTGTTGAACAAAAAGGTGACGTGGTTGCCTTAACACCGTGCGGCATAAATTCAGGCTGTTCAGTTTGTTTACAAACGAACAAAGTGGGCACTATAATAAGCGTCCGCTAAACTGATGCGTACATATATATATGTGTACCTGTATGTATATATATATATATATATATATATATATATATATATATATATATATATATATGCATGCTACTGTACGTCTGTATACATATATGTATGTACGTATACATACATACTTGCATATATTAATATATATATATATATTTATATATATATATATATTAATATATATATATATATAATATATATATATATATATATATATATATATATATATATATATATATATAAATATATATATATACAAACTCCAGGTTTGGGCACAACTATTAGTTGTATCATGCCTCTATTGACACGTAAATATACCCCTAATGTGTGATTTAATAGTATTCGTGGTATAGACGATGGCCGGTCGAAACTGTGGGGTTCCCGCTAGCGATCCCGGAGCCAAATTTAGCTACGTTCCTAGAGTACTTGGAAAAATTAATTTCCATTTCTTTCGCTGGACGATACCACTCGAAACTGGCTGACTCAGGGTGGGGGCTGTGCTGGCTGGGACTCCCATTCGAAATCTTTACTCTATATCCCATCCTAATATCTTATCGGGTTAAATAATTAATAAAAACTTTTTTCATATAAGACTCTCTCCGTAAGTTCGTTAAATAAATCTCGCTACCACTATTTTTCAATTTACCATTTTGCAATATAATATTTTAATTTAATTTAATTTATTTCATCCTATAACTCGCAACATAAGTTTAGCGTTCCGATCTTCGGTTCACACATTAGACCATACAGACAACCACTACAGATTCTTTGGGTAGCATTTTTTTCACGGCATTTTATAACATGAATGTAGTTTGACCCTTACACTACACTTCTTTCTCCCTTTCTTTCTTTCTTTCTTCCTCTTTTCTTTGACGGAGTGGTGGTAGTACATGATAGGCCTGCGCCCCCTTACCAGATATTCATTGGTAGCTTTCGGTTGCCAACACTTTGAGGGCGGTTGGCTGTGAGTCTAGTTGGTCACCCACCCTCTCTGTCTCTGGTTTCTCGGACCCATGGTTTTTCGGACCCATGGCTTTTTACATATTCCTTTGTTATATTCCAATACCTGATGATATCACCGGATTCATATGGAACCCGGTCATTGAAATGATCATAGTATAATAAACCTTTCAAGGATTTACACCAGTCCAGCCTCCTGTTATTTCATTTATAATTAACTCCGTGTTCGCACGACCAACTACACAAACTAAGATGGGTGAACTGCACTGCGTTGAGTACTCTTCACAATAATACACCAGGATTGACCATACGGAATGACCAGTTCTGTCCAGTGGTGAACCAACAAACCTTAAGAAATATATATATATATTAATATATATATATAATTATATTAATATGTATATACATATATATATATATATTAATATATATATATAAATATATATATTAATATATATATATATATATTAATATATATATATATATATATATTAATATATATATATATATATATATTAATATATATATATATATATTTATATATATATATATATATTAATATATATATATATATATATATATATATATATATATATATATATATATATATATATATATATATATATATATTAATATATATATATATATATTTATATTAATATATATATATATTTATATTAATATATATATATATATATATATATATATATATATATATATATATATATATATATATATATATATTAATATATATATATATATATATATTAATATTATATATATATATATATATATATATATATATATATATATATATATATATATATATATATATATATATATATATATATATATATGTATATATACATTAATATAGTTATACTTGGGGAGGGTCATATTTGTGTAATATTGCCAGAATTAATAACAGAACACACTCACTGTTTGGTTGGTTTTCGCTTCTCGCTTCTGTGTCTTTTATATCGGTAATCTAATATACTCGGTCCTCAATCTTGCCATTGACTGACCGGCGGTCAAAAATAATTCAGATACAATATAGACACAAACACATATATATAGTTTATCATAAATCTTTCGTTGCACATCTGCAACATCGTCAGTGGTGCTATATTTTCTCAGGTTGTATTGTATGTCTACGCCATTTTTATTCAGTCTGTCTATATCAGTGAGTGTGTTCTGTTATTAATTCTGGCAATATTACACAAATATGACCCTCCCCAAGTATAACAATATTTGTTTCGACACACGATTTCATATAAAAAATCTCGCAAAACTATATTAATATATATATATATATATATATTAATATATATATATATATATTAATATATATATATATATATATATATATATATATATATATATATGTTAATATATATTAATATATATATATATATTAATATATATATATATATATATATATATATTAATATATATATATATATATATATATATATATATATATATATATATATATATATATATATATATAATAATATATATATATATTAATATATATATATATATAAATAGCATAGAGTTTAGACTCAAAGAGGTCATTTACAATCATTTCAGCTCTAGGAATCGCTTCTGAGCAGTATAAATTAATATTTGATGAACATTTACATGTTATAGTTGCAATTGACTAATAAGATCGCTAGAGTGAAAAATCTCCTGGGGGAGCAGTGATAAATAGCATAGAGTTTAGACTCAAAGAGGTCATTTACAATCATTTCAGCTCTAGGAATCGCTTCTGAGCAGTATAAAGCTTTTTGCCCATATGAGTCTGTGAGTATTGATTTATTATTTTCTAGATCGTACAGGCAGATCTTATTAGTCAATTGCAACTATAACATGTAAATGTTCATCAAATATTAATTTATACTGCTCAGAAGCGATTCCTAGAGCTGAAATGATTGTAAATGACCCCTTTGTGTCTAAACTCTATGCTATTTATCACTGCTCCCCCAGGTGAGCTGAATTTTGTAATCCCATATAAACGGCTGTTATTTCTAGCACTATGTGTGGGACGTTAGAGGACTGGAATAAGCCGTGTGCAAAACCTCGTGTATTTTCGCTACGCTAACCAGACCTTAGATATTTTTCTGAGGTTGAGTTATTTTATTTTTATCTGGGTACCTATTGATAAACACAGAAAAAGTTGATTAACTCACTGCTAATTAGTTAATTATTTTACTATTATACCATCCTTCGTGAAACATGTTTGAAGTTTGAAGTTCTGACCGATCTGCGGAAAAAGTTTGTATTTTGAATTTTAAACGTGTCTAGGTACCAAGGCTTTTTGCCCATATGAGTCTGTGAGTATTGATTTATTATTTTCTAGATCGTACAGGCAGACCTTATGTTGTTGAATTAACATTTTTCACTCTAGCGATCTTATTAGTCAATTGCAACTATAACATGTAAATGTTCATCAAATATTAATATACATATATATATATATTAATATATATATATATATATATATATATATATATATATATATATATATATATATATATAGACGCACTGCCAACAACTTCCAGGCGTCTAACAATGGCATACCACCCTTGTATGGGCTCCGCAAAGACCACAAGACAGTCGACGACCCGACAACAGGACCACCAACAAGACCCGTATGCGGAGCTAATATAGCTAGCAACTACAGGATCTCCTACTTCCTCTCAATGGTTAT
>OZ024743.1:270366346-270368846 GCA_964016885.1 Eledone cirrhosa | reverse complement strand
CATTAGGGTTAGTCCAGAGACAGTATATGTATACTTATACATACACACATACACACAAACATGTATATACAGAGACAGTATACATACACATATATACAGAGACAGTATATATATATATATATACACATACACGTATATACACATAAATATATACATACACACACACACACACACCGCACCGGACACCCAAATCTACGCGGATATATTACACAAAATATCTTACCCAGCTAACAAAAGTCAAAAACCCATAACAGTTGCTCTCACTGGTCGCAGATAATGTAGTTTCACAGTAAATTAGCCAGAGTAATCACGATTAATATTCAAAATAAAACCTTATGAGGAGATGCGTATTCACACGTGTAGTCACCAGATTCAAGTATAAACAAACCGTTAATAAATACGGAAGGCTATCGGGGCCAAGACGTTATTCTTGGGAGAATAACACAGAGCGTCAATCTATGGAAGGCCAACTATGCCAAAAATACAACACCGGGCAAAAACACCCCAAAGTCAGCATGTAGACTGTGAACCGCAGAATAGGAGGGTAACACATACATGTACTCCATATCTACTGCCCACGGCGAGATGGCACAGGTCAGCTCACAGGGACTGGCTAAATCTCCGTCCCATATGGGCACAGGCCCATTGGTTCACTCCGAGTCAACAAGGTAATTTAAATAAACTAAAATAAGATAAAATGCGAGGGGCAGGTTAAATATAATCAATTGTGCATCTTATAACGCAGTACACACTCTACATAGATGTATTACATCACAACTCATGAGCATACAAAAGTACAAATCCATACAATACACGTTGGGATAGACCCACCAATGCACAAACACACACACGGTGGCTGGGCAAGTATGGAAGGGTCACATCCACTGTACCGAACAAGGGTGCTTATTAACATATACACCAACTCACGTATACACCTCGATATCCAAATTCCATATTCACATGCAGGCATACATATACACACAGACACATATACAAACAAGACAAACAATAGGAGACAATTACACTAAATTACCCAACTGGAGAATTCTGAAAGTGCTAGCTAATAGGCTTAAAGTAAAAGAAAGAGCTTAATATCCGGTGGGGGCAAGAGGAAAATATTTCTGACTTTCTATTTAGTAGGGAGCACTTGGCAAATATAATAGAGTGGGATTCCGTAAGGCATAGGTTACATACTCTATTATGAGGAGTATATGGATGGGATTTAGCAACTTGCCGCCAAGTGAGGGTGTACTGTGTTCGTGCATTTTTTAAATTGTGGACGTGCGCTGCCAAGGAGGTAGAATTCTTCAGTTTATTATGTCTAAATGTACACTGGTGGGAGTTAAATATGGTTTTAAAAGGGGTGGAAGTTGATCCAATATAAGTTTTAGTGGACGCAGTAGTTACCACATCACACGCATAAACTATGTTTCTAGTAAGGCAGAAACCATTCAGGGGGCAGCCCGAAGCTCTTCTACAGTTACAATTTCTGGTGATGCTATTATCTAAATGATCACCAGCTTGCTGACCACGGGTGTTCCGGCTACCTCTGTCGACTCCAATGTTTTCCCCAAGGCGTAAGGTGTCGAGGCCTTCCTTAATTTTCTTATTATTGGTATTGGCTAGATGAGAGGCCAGATTTTGGGTTGTAGAATACGAGAGTTTAACCACATTCTTATTGAGGATAGAATGGTACCTATTACCAGGAGGGAAGTTCCTTTCTAACACAGAGAAGAAGGCCCTAGGAATATTCGTAGCCACTTCGGAGTTAAATGGGGGGTTAAAATATGTATTCAATCTTCTTCTATTCTTTTTATTTTTATTATTATTATTATTATTATTATTATTATTATTATTATTATTATTATTACCATTATTATTATTATTAATTCCATTGCTAAGGTTACTATGTTCACCTAATCTATGCGGGGAGCTAAGAGGCCTACCATTACTGTTACTTAGTCCATTGGTACCCTGTTGGTGCATTTTACCGGCATTCAAAACCCTCATGTTCGAAACACCTCTATTACCAATGGACATATTATGTGTTATAACAACACTGGTAGAGCTACTATTTGGACTATTATTTCCCTGGGCATAATGTAATTTGTCCCTAAAGCCGGATCTAGCTAAGGCATCATTATAATAATCAGCCTGCGAGTTAAACGCCTCTTCACTATGTGAGAGTGAACTTATTCTGTTAGAGACCTCCTTCAATATACCACTGGTGACCGACTAGGGTGGTTGGAGTTAGTATTCACATAAGTCAGCAATTCATTAGGCTTATGGTACGGTGTGTACGTATGGTTACCTAAGTCCAATGTAACATCAAGGAAGTTGACAGTCCTATCATTTATATCCATAGTAATGGACAGATTGAAGGTTTTAAAGAATTTATACAGCTTTTTCCTAATGCGCACTATATTATACTTGCTAGCATCTATGGAGAGTAGGGCATCATCACGGTACAACCCACCCCTAAGGAATGGGAAGTTACTAT